>JAOYMU010000001.1:137414970-137433901 GCA_025802295.1 Psammodynastes pulverulentus | reverse complement strand
AATTGAATATGCTCAACAATGGAAGTGTGATGAGATCCGGAGATGAGAAGGTAATTAAGAAAATATTAGAATGTGCAAAAATATATAGACTTACTATTAAGGACAAAGAAACGAAATACTTTTTGACATGTGACTTGTTTTATTGATGGCTAGGCAATAAAAACAGAAGTTTGAAAGAAAGAGACATAAAAAGGATGTTAAAATGGAAATTTGACAAACAAAATCTTACCGTTACTACAGTATTGATGTTATTGTGATATGTTATTGTAAACACTTTATGATTGCCTAAAAATAACTGTACCCAGACAACCCACTGTTCGATTGAAATGGAATTTTTATATATTATACTAATAATAAAACAACTTAAAAAAAAAAGCGTCAAAAATTGCAAATGTTCTTCCACCTAACAGCATTGTAATTCCCGAGTGCTGTTTTCGTTGTGCGACTCCGACATAACAACGTTAATAATGGAAATGTTGAGGCTGATAGCACCGGATCTCATCCACGCTCTCCCCGACCTACTTTTCCCCAGTCCTGAAAAGCTGCAGGCCCAGGAGGAAATCGGGGTGACGTCATAGCAATCGCTCAAAGATCTCCTCCTCCCAATCCGCCCCGCAGCAGCTCTTCCTCCTTCCTCCCCTGTCGACCTCAGCATCCGGGTTCTCAATGCATTATATCAAAGTAGGCGTAAGAATGAGACTAAGAATAGTACAAACGACTAATAGTTGACTTTTGCCCGCCCGAGAGAGAGAATGAAAGAAAGAGACTCGACTGCCAGGCGGAGGACACCGTCTCTCGCTGAGAGGAACATTAAAAGAAACACTACAGCTCCCGCGCACACCCCCGGCCTCCATTCGAGGGCGTTCGGCCCCGACGCATGCGCACCATACCAAATCTGAGCTCGCTCCGGGTCTCCTCCAAGTCCCCCAGCTTCGCGCGAGCGGGAGGGTGGCTCCGCTGCGCGTGCGCCATCTTCGCTCTCTTGTTAGTCCGCCTGCCTAGAGGAGCTAAAGCGTCGAGCCGAGTCGAGCCGCGCGGGGCGGGGGGGAGGGCGGGAGGAGGAGGAGGAGAAGAAGAAGGAGGAAAAGAAGCGGGGTGTCGTGGGAGGCTGAGCGTGCAGGCAGCCGGGAGGAAGCGGCCGTGAGAAGCAAAGACTGCGGGGACGGGGCGCGGGAGAGAGAGAGAGAGAAGCTGGAGGAAGAGCGAAGGGAGCGGGCAGGCAGGAGAGATGAGCGCTCGGTTCCTTAGGAGCAACGAAGAGGAGGAGCAGCAGCAGGAACAGCCCCAGCCTCTGCGGCCGCGGTTGTCGTCGCCTCTGCCGTGCGAATGAACTGAGGCAAAGGCGCCTTTCGCCGGCTTGGCTCGGCCTGGCCTACTCCAGCGCTATCCTTCCGACCCCTCCTTCTGGTAGCCTTCTCTCCTCCTGGCTCGCCTGGGCTGAAAGGTAAGCCGCTGCGGTGGCAGAGGTCGCGCCAAGGCCTGGGAGAAGGTGGAGGCCGCCGCCGCCGCGGAACTCTCGGGGCCTAGAAGCGGGAGAAGCGAGGGCGACGACCTGCTTGTAGATGTGGGGATGGGAAGGGGGCGGTCGGTATCATTGTAACCCCAGACAGATCGCCCCTACCTCGTTAACGCAGCTGGCGTTTGGGAGAAGGGGGTTGATGGGCGGCTTCACTAAGGGAATTTGATACGTCAGGGCAGCTTACACTGCTTTGTGTGTGTGTGTGTGTGTGTGTGTGTGTGTGGGTGGAGGTGGTGCCGGCGGCTTCTCTTCTCCCCTGTAGAATCATATTGTTCACCTTGATTGCGTTGTTGTATCATTGGATTGATACTATTTGGGACGGCGCGTTGCATTGTCATTGATGATTTATGGCTCTATATGCAGGCTTTAATAAAAGCAATAAACCAAAAGGACCGTACCTTTCGAGGCCCAGGTAAGTAAGGGCAGCCAGCAGAAAAAAGATGAAGTTTAGGAAATAGAGTGACAGAGGTGGAACATGCGTGCCTTCAGTTTGGGGTGGCTTTCTGCTTCGGTCCCACCCCTTCCTGCCTGCATTTGAAAGAGTAAAGTATATAATTGGCAAGGCGTGCTATGGTGATCTGAAATGAAAAATTCTGAAATCTGGTCGTAAGGGTTAGAGTTGGGGTTAGGGTTATCTTGGTTAAGGCCAGACAAAAATGTACAAATTGCATAGTACAAACTTATGTGTGAAATATATGTATGTTAACTTTACGCATATTAAAAACCACAGATCCAGAATATATTTTAAAATGTGTAGAGGTATAATATGTGGAGAGCAGCTTTGCATGTACCATTATTTGCATAGGTTTTTAAAATGTGTATAGGAGGCATATATATTTTAGACATATATGTATATGTCTAAAGCACATTTTAGCAATATTCAAATGTGGTACATCTTGCAAAAGTTACAAATGCATTCAAAGGCGGGTTCGTTTAGAAGAAAAGCCAGTTCCATTTTAGTATAATACATTTCCAGCTATGCTTTGTATGCTAATTGTTTATGTTTTCCATACATGTGTTGTAGAAAGTTCTTAAATGAGTTTAGACTCCCTTTGTTTTGGATCTGATTTCTCTGTGTTCATTGTTCTTGTCAACTCAGTCCAGTGATGACGTAGCATGATGTTGTTTCTTTCTCTGGAGAGACAGAAGTGGGCGAAGAACTCATTGTCTGCTAAGCTTTATTAAGCATGATTAAAAGCATATTTTCCCCTCCTGCTGCAGTGTTCTGTCAATCAGAGAGAGATGACTGTTTATAAGATTCTATATAGGATATGACTGTTTATAAGATTCCATATATACTTATAAGATTTGTACTTGATCCAATTTGATGAGTAACTTCAAACTTACAATATTTATAAAGCAATGTGCCTTGTTACCTTACACTTCCTAATTGCATAGTTATTACTGCCCCTTCTTTCAAAAATGAGAAGGAGAAATGTATAAAACAAAAAAAAATGTAAATAAATTTCCTTTTTATCATATTTGGCATAGTCAATAGAGGCTGTAGGCACCATTATTTTCAGGTGACTGAACGTGCCCAATGGGTTATAAATACATTGTAATTCTTTAAAAGCCTACAACAAGGTACTCTTGTTTTAGCAGTGATTTTGCAATTTAAGATATTGTACATGTTAATATGGCTTGGTGTAGTCTTTGTTAATGTAATCTATATTTTTTAATCCATAGTACAATGCTGTGTAGATGTGTGGTAATTTATTCTTTAGAAGCCTGTCAGGTACTCTTGTTTTAAGAGTAATTCTGTAATGTAGGATACAAGGTACTATGGTTTTTTCTTGGTCTAGCTAATATAGTCATTTTAGTCAAATTTTGTGACTTTTATACTAATACAGCCCAAGTACACTTCCATGCATTTCATTTATTTTGTGTTCATATAGCTTTTAGCATTGAGGAGAAAGGTCATATTGGCACCCTGAGCTATAGAGGTATTGCTTCATCTTCTCATCCCTGGATTTGATTATGTGTAGTTCTTATATCTTAAATATTGTCTTAGTTTTAAAACTGGAAGATTTTTTTAAAAGTTGAGATAGCTGGAATGCTGAATGATATTTTACTTTTCTACACCTTGATTATGTAATCTACACAGTTTTGGTGCTGATCATTTAAAATAAAGACTTTTAATTTTTTATAGCAGAGTAAGTTTCAGAATGAATTTTCATGTCAGGGTATAGGTTTGTAGTAGAAAGTATTTTAACCTGTTTTTAAACTGTTTTAAACTGCTTTAATTCATGTATTTATATGGTTTCATTACATTGTAAACCATCCAGAGTCACTTAGGTATAGAGATTAAATAAATAAAATATTAATTTATGTGCTGTATGCTGAAGAAACTCTAGGCGGTTTACAATATATTTTATTCAATTCATATGGCCCACCCATCTCCACGTGATTCTGTGTAGCAAGCATAATTAAAATAAAAAAGCTATAAAATATAAAATGTGGGTAGTGGAGAAACAACAACCCAAATTGCTAAGAGTATGGAAAAACAGGTCCCTGTGCACACTTGGTGCCCCAGACTCAGAACCAAGTCTTCAGGGCTCTATGAAAGGCCAGCAATGTCAAACTATCCTGATCTCTGAAAGGAGAATTAAAGAGATATATATTAAAGCACTTGTCACAATATATCAGATAAAAAAAATCTTATTACTTCTGATTATGGTTACTTATCCAAATGTTTTCTGCATGAGAACTGCCTTTACCATTTCCCTACTGAACAAAAGGCTAGGGTTTGACCTGATCTCATGGGCCTACTCTTGGCATGGGAGGTGGGGTGCAACATCTAAATGCATTTTTCAGATCTCAACTTCCCCCATGGTTCCTCAGAAAGCATCCTTTCTCTCAGAACTAGTAGGATGGGTATAGTGTTCTTGGAAAAGTTGTAAAATTTGATGCAATGGTTAAAGGCGTAGGACTAGAACCCAGGAGACTGTAAGTTCTACTCCTTCCTTAGCCATGAACATTATTTTAATGATTCTGGGCCAGCCACTCACTCAACCCATGAGAATGTTGGGGAAAAAGTAGAAGCATTATGTATTTTATTTTGAAGTGCACAAAGTAAAGATGGGATACTAGTACTGATGGTAGCAAGAGGCCAAGCTGTATGAAGCTTTCCCTCATCAGCACTTTGAATCAGGCCAGGAAGCTTATTAGTAGCTTGTATAGCTCAGGCAAAATAAGTATTATACCAACTAGTGTTGGTCAACATGCTGAACAGCAGCCTGCCTTTTGTGTCAAGTACAGCTCCCATAAAAGCAGCTTACAGTAATCTAACTAATAGATATAACATTGGCAAGTTTTCAGCAAGTAGGTTGAAGTACTTGCAGATTAATGTTATAGATCTGTGAAAGAATAATATACCATTTATTGATGAATGACTGTAAAATATTTATGGTTGACAAAGGAAATATCTACTTTAGAAAGTGTTTGGCTTATATCATGCTTTAACATAGAAACATTTTCTTAACATATTTGGTACCAGTTAATAAGTAATCATATTTATTTATTTAAACAACTTGTTTCCCAAAGGGATTATTTATTAAAATAGTAACACAATTGTGACTTAGTATTTTGTTGTTAAGTTCTAAGAATGAAGATTTCCAACCTCTAGAGTCTTGGCAATCTAGAGGCTGGGAAAAAAAACTGGTTTCTTTCCATTTACTTAAAGAAATGTAAATAGTAGGAATAACTTTTTGAAAGCATAATCTGGAGAAAAAGGCATATATGGCAACATAATATAGCTAATAATTTTACTCTGGAACTGATTTTCCCCCAAAAAAGCCAGATAAGAGCAATATTCATATGTGCAGTTGATGAAGGCTAATTTTAAGCATGGCAGAATAATATTTTCTACCCAATGGAGCAGGGTTGTCTTTAATGCAGTATCACTTCTGGAAAATTCCACTTTAACCGTTTCAAATCATACATGATTTTCATAACCTATTATGAAACAATTTAGCAATCAAGATTTGCTAATTTTTACTCCATAAAATAGAATTAATATAAGGGATCCTAGGTAATAGTTGATATGTAAAGAATGGTTTGCTTTCTTTAATTTCTCGCTATACTCAGAGCAGAAAAAGTTCCCATTATACAGATGATGACTAATGATTTCCTTAAAAGCAACATATAGTAAACTTTCAATGTAATGTATTAATTTGGGGGGGTATTCATTAAAACAGAATGTCAGTTAAACCTGCATGGAATTTTACCCATATGTGAAATTGGAATGAGATTCTTTGCATTTGTAAAACCCTTAACAATTTGGACTCTCTTTTGCACTGGAAGTCTAGTACTTGAACTCTATTATACTAGGAAATTAATTATTTTATTAGATCTAAAACCAACACTCTCCCTATTTACCAACTTTTGTTCAAACTTTGATTTATTCAGTCTTTCATATAGTTTTCTAGACATGCATCTAGAATGCGGATATTAAACTTGATTGTGTCACGTGATGTATTGCAACGCTTTTTGCCTTTGGGGTGGGTATGGCCTGCACATGATGTATTCAGCCCACGTGCCACCAGTTTGACAGGCCTGATTTAGACTATTCATCTGATTGTAACTCTTACGTTAAAAAAAGGTGTAACAGAATAGATTTTCAGAGCAAAATAATATTTGTGGCACTTTAAATTTGACTTTGATTGTATAAGCAATTTGGCTGGATGAATTAACTTGGAAATAATATAGGGAATGGGTAGGATCTGTTCTCATCTGGTTTTAGTTTATGGAGATTTATCTGTTCACACAAGTAGCATAAAGCATTGGAGTCAGGTGTTCACAAACATTAACTTTTTAATTTATGTCTTGTTATTTGAGATAATCAGTGACTGTTTCAGATTGAAGGGGAGGTAAGGATTTTCACTCCTAACCATAATCTTTAAGATTTACAGATACATTAGCACCTAATGCTAAGCTGTATTTATCCATGATGTGTGTCCTAGACTGGCAGCTGTATTCACCGTTGTCTAATTTCTCAGCTATTTTTGTTGTGAGTTGTGAGGAATCATTTTTTTGCCTTATAAAAATAAATATCCAGTTGCATGGTGTCCACTCAGGTTGCAGTTAAATTCTGGAGGTGGAAATCTTTCTCCCACTTCTTTGCTTCATCAAAGAGCTTTGTAATACAAGGTGAAGAATGGAATACAGATGCTGTCACAGAAGTAGTTTTACTTTTCAGCCATTCTTAATTACCACATGCTCAGAGGAAGAGTTAACTATTGAGTAACTCATGTCGAGATGGCATGCAAGTTAAATTTTAAGTTAGGATAACTTTGAAACAAGTTAGAATTTTGCATTTGGCCAACCAGATTAATGTTTTTCAATAATGAGATCACACTTCTGCAGGTAGTCTTCAACTTATGATTGGTCACTTGGTGTCCATTCAAGGTTACAATGGACCTACGTGAGACTATTTGCAACCTGGTTCTGGCGTTCCAGTGGCTGTGCTACCCATGTGATCATGTGACTACATGTCAGGCCCTCGATAATCAGCCCACATTTACGTAGGTTTGAAGCACCCCCTTGGTCACATGATCTCTTTATACAACAGTTTTGCTGAAAAATAGCATTTACTTTCAATGTTCTGCAATACCAGCACATAGCAAACCATTGGTTCACTTAAAACCGGCAGCATTTGCTTAATGACCACTGCAAAAATGGTTGTGAAATCAGATCAGTCACATGGGTGACCGATTTATGACTGTCATGACTTACAACCATGATGGGCAGACTCCATTACAGTCATAAGTCAAGGATTTACATGTATTATAGGTGGTAACGAAACAACTACATGATTTTTGTGTCACTTCACGTTTTGTGCTTGAAACTTTTCAAAATTGCTTTAAATCAATCTTAATTTACATTTAAAGCAACATTTTGAATTTAAAGATATTTTTATACGGCTACTGAACAATATTGCCACAAAGGCCTATGGAAACTCTCGAGTCAACCACTGAACTATTTATTCTCTCAACACGTTTTAAAGACATCTGGTCCCCTGAACCATATGAGCTCATAAACCCTTTCTAGTATTGTGTATCAGAGAATCACAGAAAACCTATTTCAGTTTATTTTATGGATTAAATAATTATACCTGGAATGTTAATATAGTACCTATAATTACTATAATTTAAATAGAATAGCTTGCAGTCTTGAATCATAAATAAGCAAACAAATCATATAGAAAAAACTATGTGACAAATCATGAAGTCAATTCTCTATAGTTCTATACACATAATAAATAATAATCTAATATAGCAAATGCCTGTTGGATTATACATGGATGTTTTTATGTGTCTTTTTAAGACAATGTTCAGATGCCATTTATAGTATATCAGATTGTTAACTAAAAGGGTTTTATTAGTATTTTAATATTGGAAACAAAATCTAAAGCCATTCTAGTATTTGTTACTATGTTGTATATATTGAGTAATTTGAAAAAAAAATGTGAATTTTAGTGATGCAAAGATACCTTGCTCAATAGGCACTAAAAATGGAATCATCATACTGTGTGAAGTGAGTGGTGTTGATTTGTTACACTCTATTACATTTAATTTGTAATCTTGTCCTTATTTATCAAATCTACACTATCCACCTCATCTAAGTTACACTGAGCAGCTTACAAACAACACCATAAAATAATGTGACTAAAAGCACAGTTAAAAACAGTTTTAAAAAAGATCAAATTTCACAAGTTAAAACTAAAAAAATCAAATTTAAGAATAAGGTTAAAAGGTTAACAAGGTAGAGGAAATACCTTAATCCACCAGCCATCCCAGGGTTGCATAACATTCTTAGACACTCATTATAATTGGCAGACCCACATCTTAGCCCTCTTCTCAAAAGCGAGAAGAGAGGGGCTTGCCTCATCTCTGGGGATAAGATGTTCCAAAGGGCAGGAGCAATGGCATAGAAAATCCTGTTCCTAGATCTAGCCAGTTGAAATTCTTTAACTGAAGGCTCCATAGCATGACTCCCTGCCTGAGCTGCTGGGACAATTGGGATGAGACACTTCCTCAGGTAACCTGATCTATGCCTTGAAGGGCTTTAAAGGTGATAACTACCATATTGACCATATTGACCAGAAGCAAACTGACACCCAGTATAGGTTGTGTAGCAGATGTGTTACATGTGCAACCCTAGGGCCACCCAAAACTCCTTGCACAACTGCATTCTGCACCAGTTTCAGATTCTGGGTACTCTTCAAGGGTAACCCCTTGTAGAGCAGCCCACATTGCAGTAGACCATTTGAGAGATGACCAGGGCATGGTGAGTGAAATGACAAATTGTATGATTAGGAGCAAATTTTATTAATATTGTTTATATAGCTCTTAGGATTTAATTGGTATATAGTTGCTTGGTTCCTTAATTTAAAAAATGATTTCCTATAATTAAATTCCCACTCAATTCGTTGTTATGTAGCAATTTTACTGTGTAATAGTATGGTAACATATATAAATCAATAGTGCATTCCTTGTCTGTATGAAAATTAGAGTCTGTTCATTATCTTCATACAGTATAGCAGTTACTTTATAATAACAGTATAATGACTCAATATTTAGTAAAATGTTCATAAAGTTTGGCTATAAGTTGCAAGATGTATACATAGCTCATGCCAGGTTTAAGAAGTGTTTTATGCCCCCAGGTGGCGTTATATTACAGCTCCATAAGTTCCGGATACCATCATTAATGACATGGATTGGTGAGATTTGAATGACCATTTTGGGGGACTAAAATACTGTATTAAGCTCTAAAGTGCTATTTTAGAATAATATATAAACATACAAATGAACTCTACTACATTTGCTTTTTAATTATTTATTCAATTTTATACAGGTAGTTCTTGAATTACAACCACAATTGAATCCAAAATTTCTGTTAAATGACTTTTGCCACATTTTACAACCTTCCTTGCAAAAGTTAAATGAATCACTGCAGTGGATAACTTAGTAACATGGTTGTTAAGTGAATATGACTTCCCAATTGATTTTGCTTGTCAAAAGGTTGCAAAAGGGGATCACGTGACCCTGGGACACTGCAACCGTCACAAATGTGAGTCAGCTGCCAAGCATCTGAATTTGGATCACATGAGAATGGAGATGCTACAAAGGTCATAAGTGTGACAAACGGTCATAAGTCGCTTCTTTCAGTGCCATTGTAACTTTGAACGGTCACTAAATGAACTGTTGTAAGTCAAGGACTAACTGTATGGCCACCCAGCTCAAATGAATGACTAAGCAACTGAAAGCAAAAAGCCTAACAACTCCAAAATATAGAATAAACAATAACCAAGATAAAAACAATAACAAAATATAAAAACATCAGTAAATATACAGTACAAATATTTCAATAAGGCTGATTTATGGGCTCCAACAGATACTCCACCCTCCAAGTCCAGGAAGATAACTATGTCTCAAGACTTCGTATAGGTCATATAGTCGTATAGGATCAGAGACAATCTGATCTCTAATGGGATGGTGCTTCACAGAGTAGGCACTGCAATAGCAAGGGCTTTCTTCCTGGATCCCACCAGAAAGCAATCTTTAATGAAAGGTACCATAGCATGCTCCTTCCCTTGGGACAGATAGACATGATTAGGGAGAGGCAGTCTTGCAAATAACCTTATATCACTGATTGTTTCCAAATATTAATGGGGTTTTGGGTCTCAATTTGAAGCAAGTCTAACGTGAAGCATTTCTATTTGCTTTTCATTAACATTCATAGAATAGCAATACCTGCTTCCAGAGTAATAAGGTTCTAATTCTGGTAACTTTCAGAACTATGAGACATTCTAAATTAAATAGTTGTTATTGGAGGGTTATTGGAACTGGAAGATCACATCTCCATAATTTGGTTTCAGTACAGTTCATGTTCAGGGGGAAAAAAAGCTCCAAGAAATTATTCCAGTTTATACAATAAGATCACCATCCATATGAACTTGGATGGCTTTTGTGGAATAACCATCAGTTTTCTTGGCATGGTGCTAAAGTGATTTGCCATTGCCTTTTGGAATGATATTTTACTTTCCTGTGTAACCAGTTATACTGGACTCCATGTTGGTCTTCCATGCAAGTACAAACAAACACCAACTCTGTTTAACTTTTTAGAGAAGCTAAATTTAATTTTATTTATTTTTCAAATTATGGATGGAGTTCAGTAATACTTCTTGCCTTTTAATTTTTTGGTATAATGGCTTACAGATGTAGAAAAATTCACCCTACTTCAGTAACATTGTTTGAACTTCAAAATTAGATAGTTACATTTGTTTTCTTTAGAGGTAGTGATTACAGAATTTCAGGGAGTAGAATTCATTGTCTCATGGCATAGCTGCTGCAGGATCTTATTGGATTGGATTATCATGAAGATTAAAAATAAATTAATTGCTGCATTGAGAAAGTAACGAAGAGCCCTTTCTGTATATTGGGGCTTTCCAAATTCTTCCAGCCACTGAAGTTTTCAGAATGGCATTCCTTGGGAGCTGAATTCACTGCCACTGGCAACGTGAATTGGTGGAATTCACACTCTTCTTTCAGGGTAAGGAAGTGCAGCTCAGTTCATACAAGGTAACTTATTCCAATCCTGTCAAGCATGGGAAAAAAATATTGTAGCGGTTTTCAAATAACTTAAAAACTGCTATTAAGAATATTAAGAAATGCTGTTTATCAGCGGAATATAAGTATATAACATTATATAGAATTATATTATAAAATACTAGAATCAGTAATAGCCTTCCTTGCTCATTTAAGGCATAGTTGAAATGATCACCAGTACTGTATATGATCAGTATAATACCAACCAGTGAGTTAATCTTCTGTAATTCTTACTTAAAATGAGATTTCTTAAGTTAATTGCAATGTGAAAAATACAAAACATTAGTTGATCCGAAATATAAAATATTACTTGACTTGAAAGGCAAGACATGTAAATATATACACACGTACATGTATATTGTAGTTCTACTCTTTAAAATAGGGTTATTCTTGAGCTGCACTTGATTTTGATCTGTTCTATAAAAGTAGGTGGGGGCCTCTTTATTTTTTCTTAATTTTTCTGATTTAAATATTTTACAATTACCATTTTAATAAGTATACATTTCATCCTTTCCCCATTAAATGTTTTCTTCTTTATTCATAGGGTCTTTATCAGTGGACATTTAAGCATTGACAATTAATTTTTGTGTTCTAGCTTCCTTTCTATTAATAAAGGGAAATACTAACAAATACAAGTTGAATAATTAACAATTTCAGAATAAATGCCTGTAAGTTATTTTTCATTGTTTTGGAGGAGGAGAATTTAGAATGGTCCCATAGGTTTTGACAGATTTAATAAATCTACTTTGTCCCTTAACATCTTCTTCTCCAGTATCAAGGCGATGGGATCCAGGAAGTATGGGTTGTCTCGCATCTTAGCTCTATAGACAGAGGTGTAAAACTGAGGACCCGCCCACCTGTCCATCAACCTCCCAGTTTCATCTCTGTCTAGCTTCAGAGCAGAGGTTACAACCTATACTTGCTGGAGGAAGATAAGAAATGTTTAATAAATTGTGGCTCCCTTTGGAACATTTGGCTTTATTTATTTGGTTTTTATTTAATTTATTTGTTTGATGGAACTTTGGAGTGTTTTGGAGGCTGCTTCAGACCGTTCCGTTCATAGAGAATCCAGATCAATCCTCTGGACGAGTCTTCTCGTCTGGCCTTGCAAGGCTTCTTCTAATTGTACCAACGAGCAGGGAGAGGCTCCTCCTTAGTCAAGGTCCGATTGCCGCCCAAGGTGTTTTCATCACTTCCTTAGTGAACTTCGCAGGCGGTGAGGTCTGGAAGATGGTTCTCCAACCCGGTTCGCATCATGGTAGCCACAGTTGCCAGTCTATAGGGGTTGGGAGCCTATTGTCTGAGTATTGTGGCTCAGGAGAGAGGGTTCTCAGCTGATTGGAAGCTAACTTAAATTGGCTAGAACTATGCGTGGTTCACCTGAATCTCTAGGACTTCAGAGATCTTTGGTTGTCACGTCTTGATTGTCACCGACGATTTGGCCACTAAGGTTCACATCTACAGGTAAGGGAGTCGAAGTTCCAGGACCCTTGTGGCCGAAGCCCAGGCCCTGGGTTGTTGAGCAGGAAGAAATATGCATTTTTCAGTTTCATGGGACCCTTAGGAGGGGCGTTGCCCTCGGTGTTGTTTTCTGCAGCTGTCAGCTCGCTTCGGGAGCCCGATGGTGGAAATTTTAGCATTCCCTCCCATGGCTCAATTTACTCGGTTCTTCTCCCGTTTCCCGTAGCTGGGGTCCGAAGCGGCGGAGGCACCTAGAGGCGGTGGCCCAGAGTCATCGGTAGGCATTCCCGCCGCTACCATTTATTTTGGCTGGCTCAGGAAACTTCAGATAACTAGGGCGACATTGTTGCTGGTTGCCTCCTTTCTGCCGGGAGGTCCGGGTTGGCAATCCGGTTGTACCTGGTGTCGGCCAAGCCGCGGGGGGTACCCTTGGACCGGATTGTGCCCTGCAGGGGCCCTGTTGGGTTTCCAGTTCCGCAGTGGCTTTAACTAACCGTACGACTGTTGAGTGCATCCTCCTGGTGGGGGATTTCCCGGAGGGAGCGATGCTTATCTTCAGGCCGCCAAGTGACCATTCAAGAATCAAAGGGCGGTGCTGCGCCTAAAAAAAAAGTTTTTGCAGTTGGTTCTTTGGGCCTAATGTTTCGACCACTAGGTAGTCGGTGGCCCAACTTTTGGCATTTTTTCAGGGAAGTTTAAAATATAGGCCCGTCACCTGACCCTGTCTGCAGGCAGGTGGCAAACTTAGCCTCCGTGTTCTCCGGCACGGGCTTGGAGTCTTTGGCTCATCATTCTCTCTTAGGAGATTTATTGAGGGCGCTTCTCATTTGAGGCCCCTATTGCGCACAGATTCTCTGCTTGGGGGGCCTTAACTTGTTTTTGCAGGTCGTTTGCGGGATTCCTCTCGAATTTTTAAACTAGTCTCGTTACTATTTTTGACATTCAGGATGGGTTTCTGGTAGCCCTTACCATGGCTAGGATTCTTTTGGTCCTGACTGCCTTGTCCATGCCTTGGGACCTGTGTGCTTTTCATAGTGCCAGGGTGGTCCTTCAGCTCGACCCTTCGATCATTCTCACGTTTAGTTCCTTGTTACACAGAAGGCTTGGGTTGGTGAGCCCTGCCCATTAATAACTTGATTGTTCTGATTCCAGTCACACTGGGGAGAATTGTTGGCAGAGGTTGGTTTTCTGGAGGGCCTTATGCGTCTATTTCAACGATAGGCCGTTGTTATGAGGGCTAAAGCGTCATTCGTCTCCTCAGGGAGACCTCTGTAAGACAGAAGGTTTCTTCCTCTACCTTAGGAGGGTAGAGGGTTTGGATGCCATATCTCAGGCCCTCGGGTGTTGGACCGTGACTGGTCCTCGAGGTATCATAGGGAGTGCTGCCGCTGCTGTGACCTGGTTTAACCATCCAGAGGCCCTCCCTATGCATAGATGAACTTGGGTATGTCCCATACTTCCTGGATCCCATCGCCTTGATACTGGAGAAGAGGCATTGGTCTTACCTGAATGCGTCTTCTCAGAATAAGGCAATGGGATCCAGCCCCACCCTGTGTACCGGCTGGTCCGGGGTGCAACTGAGGAAACCGTGGTGGATACTGCTGCCTGCAGGACAACATCGCCGAAACTGGGAGGTTGATGGACAGGTGGGCGTGTCCTCAGTTTTTACACCTCTGTCTATAGAGCTAAGATGAGGGACAACCCATACTTCCTGGATCCCATCGCATTATCCTGAGTAGACGCATTCAGGTAAGACCAATGCCTCTTCTCAACCCTTCATCAGTAAAAATTAAGTAAAAGGCAGAGGGAGGGCTTTCAAATGCTAACCAGCTCCATAGCTGTTCTTCTCTGTGAGCTCCAAGCAAGACAGCAGAACTGTGCTTTCAAACTTTTCTGAAAGGCCAGCAGAATGGGGGCCTGCCTCACCTCTGGGAAGGAGAATGTTTCAGAAGACTGGGGGGGGGGGAGAGAGAGCAACAGCAGAGAGGGCTCTGTTCCTGTGCCCTACTAAGTGGAACTTTTTAACTGACCAGGTCCACAATATATATTGACTGGGTAGGATGGGCTAATATAACAACAACAACAACCTTTATTGTCATTGTACATATATACAACAAAATTATGTAGGTAAGCTGGCCCATGTCATGTAGGGCTTTAACGGTCATAAGCAACACCTTGAATTAACTAATTCCCAATGCAGGTCACATAGCAAAGGTGTTATATGCACCTTCTTTGTGCATGCAAGATTGCTCACACAGCCATATCCTGTAAACTAGTTGAGGCTTCCAGATATATTTCAAAGAGTACCCCTGTGTAGAATGCATTGCAATAGTCCAAATGGGAGATAATCAGGGCATGGCTGACCAAGCTGAAAGGGCATAACTGACACAAGTACAGTTGAGACTCTCTTAGCTATAGCTCCATTTGCTCTTTGAGAAGGAGCAGCGAGTCCAGGAGGACCCCTAGATTACACATCTTTTCTATCTGGGGTAGTGCAACTTCATTCAAGACCAAAGATGATAAACTCCAGGACCTGCCTACCAAAAGCCATACTGTCTTACCAGGATCCAGCTAAAGTCTACTGTTTTCCATTCATGCCCTTACAGCTTTCAAGCACCATGAAAGAATATCCACAGCATTACTCACTTTACAGGGATGGAGAATTGGACTGCAATCACCCAACACACTTATTATTTAAGAATGTTCACTTCAATCAGGAGTCACACCAGAAACCTCAAATTGTTGTCAGCTCAAACTACCTTATGGGGTTGTTAACATTAGAAAAAGTGAGAGAAAGAAGCATTATTCGTGTCACTTTTAACTTCTAATTTAAAGACAGGATCTCAATCTAACAAATAAATAAACACATTAAATTTGTCTTCAAATTATACCATCATATAAATTTAAAAATATTTTTTAAAAAATTCAAATTAAACATTCAATTTTTTTCTCAATTTCTTCAAATCTTGAATTCCAGATTTGTGTATATTTCAGATTTGAAAATAATCTGAGCACACTAATATTTCCAAATACTGGGTACAATCTAGGGGGAATGATTTGTAATGTATTTTTTTAATGTTAATAATACTTCACAGTATAATTTACTGATTTCACATATACTAATGCTTATCATACTGCAAGTATCAAGATAGCAAAACTTTTCCAAAGGATCTGCCACAAGGATCATATGGTATATTCATATATGTGATTAGTTTGTTGTATAAATGCACAACTCAGACAGCACTGAGGAAGGAATTTAAATCAAAACAGCTCCAGATTTCTTCAGTCGCGTTACCCATGTCCAGAAAACAGGATTAATCTTCTCTTCTGATCACTTAGATCAGGCCTGTCAAACTGATGGCCCATGGGCTGGATGTGTCACACGCAGGCCATGCCCACCCTGACTCTGCAAAGGCAAAAAAGTCATGCTATGTCACATGATGTGATCGAGTACGACACCCATGACTTAAGACAGATGAAAGCTTACAGCACA
Organism: Psammodynastes pulverulentus; assembly: GCA_025802295.1. Classification (NCBI taxonomy): domain Eukaryota; kingdom Metazoa; phylum Chordata; class Lepidosauria; order Squamata; family Psammodynastidae; genus Psammodynastes; species Psammodynastes pulverulentus. Next base: position 137,417,820 of record JAOYMU010000001.1, on the reverse strand, counting down.
ATAAAACATCTTTGGATATTTCTCTTATTATTCTTACAACTGAGCAAAATGTTGAAAAGGAATTAGCATCCAACACGGTGATCATCTGTCCCTTAACAGAACAATTCTCCAAAAAGATAACACAATGGGACCACGTTAGGTAGGACAGAAGTCAGCAAATGAAAGTTTGATTTTAAACAGGAAGGAATTACAAAGAAGAAAATCCAGAAAAAAATATTTCTCAATTTACCCTTATGTCAGATAGTGACTTGGAATATGAGTGACAGCCCCATTCTAAGTCTTGCTCCCTCCTGATCACTTGACCCTGAATGAAGCATTCATAGTCTGCCCTCTGCTTCCCAGTGCACATGTATACAGACAGAGAACATCTATGCAGGTATTCCTTAACTTATGACCAGTTAGAACTGGAACTTCTGTCACTAAGTAATGAGATTATTAAGTGAGTCACATTATTAAGTGAGTCATGCCTAATTTTACAACATTCTTTTGATTCGGCTGTTAAGCAAATCCAGCTTCTGCATTGACTTCGCTTAGTGGAAACACCCTGGGAAGATCACAAATAGCAATCATGTACAAGAAGCTGAAATTGTCATAAATACATGCCAGTTGCCAAGGACCTGTATAATAATCATGTAACCACGGGGAGGTTGTGATGGTTGTAAAAGGGAGGACTGATCATAAATCACTTTTTTCAGCACTTTCATAACTCAAAACAGCCAATAAATGGTTGTTTGTTGTGAACTATTTATGGCTAGCATGCTGACTAGTAGGAAGGAATAAATAATGAGAAAATGACTCAGAGGAATTCATCATAAAAATTCCAACAGGACAATCCTCATTCCAATTACACATAAAAATGTACACAAGTACAATTTACGCACACTGATAATCCCAGGAAAGCATGTGCATGCAAATAAACGCACACAATGCATTCCACACAAAAAGTAAAATGCTTATCACCTCTACTAATAAAAGACTAGAAAGGACTCCAAAAATCATGCTATTCATGCTTTATATGCCTTGATTTTCTCCTATTTACATTCACTGCAGGTGCATAGGAAAGAGGCCGAAATGCTAAACAAAACAAAACAAAACAAAACAAACAAACCAGGAGAGGATACAGGTCTTTTCTGACCCCTTTCTAACAGTCCCTACACCCCAAAATAATAAAATCAAATTTAACTCGGCTTTTCAAAGGAAGATGCTATGACTGTTCCTAACACAACTGGAGTAGCTGTGGTTTTTGTGCTGTGTTACTTGGGTAGTACTTTGGGAGAATAGAATACTGAGTCATGTATGTCATGCAAACCCTCTCTTTACATTCAAAATATGTACCAGTGCCTGATAAAAAGTATGTGTGCCAAAGAAGTGCATTCATGTTGCAATATAAAATACATTACTTTATTAAATTAAGCACATACAACATATTTGATTGACAATAAGAGCTGCTTATTTCATAGATTCTAATGAAATTATATTAAATCTTTAAAAAATAACACATTATACCATATACTTTGGTAAACAACATCCCCTTTGGCTGATACATAAACTGTTATCTTGAGATACAAGTATATTCCTATGGGGATGACTGTAGAGGCTTCAATTTTCCAGATCATTCTGCTGCAGACATAAAGCATTTGAACAATTTAAAAGTCAAATTCAGTTCAGAACTAAATTCATTAAGAAATTCAATAATATCTTCTGTGGTCTGAACTATGACAGTGAATTATTACTCATCTTCAGCAAGGCAAGAAAGTGTGCAATATTAATTACTTTCTACAAAAGGTCAGTATTAGTACTTTCAGAATTTCATTTATTTCTATCTCCAACTTTTAAAAGTATAGATGTTTATGTAGCTTGTTTCATTTTTTAAGCTGTAGGATGCTGTATAAATTTTACCATTTTTGTTTACTAGAATAGATAAACCACACTATTATGCTGTTCTAGAACCATAAATGTAAAAAAAAAAAGTTTAATGACAGTGAGATTTTAGAAAATCTTTTCTACTCATAAAGGAAGTGGACAATTTATGAGAAGATCACAGTCTGAGAAAAGTGATTCCAAATCCAGGTAATTTTTTTCATAGTGATATAGCTCTAAAACAAGATTTGCCATCGTTTCTTTTTATGAATCTACCGTATTGTATACATGCACTGTAAACTCAATCTACCTTGTATTTACATAAACATTCATGGAATGCCACTACTGTAGACTTTCTACATTCATCCCAGTTTACAGCTGGATCCTACCTCATGGATGGTGGTTGGGCAGAAAAATCAAAGGATATGTTATCGGTTTCCTTCCTTGAGCTCCTGAAGAAAACAGTAGGATATACATTCCTTTATATCTTTTATATCTATTTGGAATGAGATATGGTAGTGATGATCTTTGTTTGGATAACATCTGTACAGACCCTCTCTGCTTGGGGATTCCCTTTTCACTGTTTTTAGATGTGCTCTAGGAGATAAAGTGGCAGAAGAGAGGAGTCTATCGTAGCACCACTATAGGAAAATGAAGAATAAATCCAATTGAGCACTGGCAATTATTAAGATTACTTTGCAGCAGTAAAAGTGGCAGAAAGTGATCCTATATCCACAGATACCTAGCTGGCAGTCCTGTTCAAGTGGTTAAGTCCCTCCTAGGTTAGAATGGGCCTGAGCTGCGGGCTCTCTGTGAAAACTGTTTTGAGATAATTATTGGATATGCTTCCCTCTACTCTGAGTTGGACTCTGTGCAAGCTCATAAAGTTCACCATAGCTTTGTCAAATATGGTTACCGTATTTTTCGGACCATAAGACGCACCGGACCATAAGACGCACCTGGTTTTTGGAGGAGAAAAATAGGGAAAAA
>JAOYMU010000001.1:137386926-137398950 GCA_025802295.1 Psammodynastes pulverulentus | reverse complement strand
AGTTAACTTTAGGATTCATATTTATCTTTTTAAAAGGCTGCTTTGTTGACTGAATTACACTACTACAATAGATATATATATATAATATATAATATAATATATTATAAATTATACCTTTATGTTCTGATCAATTTTATATTTATTTTGAATACATTTAATTATAGTTATGCAACAAAGAGTATTTATGGCACACAGACTTTAAAATTAAGTGCGGTTCCTTAAAATTGTTTTTCAAAATGTTCTTCTGATGTGATAGATATTAGGACTAGCCTAATAAAATTAAGTTCCTCAAATACAGCTGAGAATTGCAGGCCTCAAGGAGCTTTTCTTAGTGCAAATTTTCACTTTTGTGGGATTCTCAGGTGTAATATTTCAGGGGAAATTTCACTATTTAAACGTGTGTTTCATAGATGGTTATTGGCTTAAGTATGCTGTAATACCCATCTTCAGTAAAACATGTATATTTATATAGAGAGATTTCCTCTTATTGAGAAAAAGATATGAGAAGTTTTCTGCATACCAGAAAGTTCACGTACTTTCACATTTGTAAAAATAAAGCATTTCCCAAGCCTTTTTAAAAAGTACAGTGCCCATTTAGGCACAGTAGTATGAACTGCACTTCCAAGCTCCATCTGTCCTTCAGTAATCTTTTTGTGCCACATTTGGGAAAGTATTTTAAATTAACAAAAAGCAGCTGCAAGTTACTATAAAAACCAAGGCCAATAAATTGGTTACATTTATGGCATAAATTATTTGTGATTGTTCATATTTCTACTTAGTTCAAATGTATTTTATTGGAGAATGTATTTCAAATGTACTACAGCTTTAGGTTCTGGAACTGTGTAGTTTAGGTAAATTGAAATCCCTTTATTTTTGTACAAAAGATAACATAGCATTAGAATGGTGTAGCCAATACCAGATGTTCACAATTCACAATAAAATACTTTATAAAACAATTTTGAGATCTTTGTTCTTTATTTTGTGTTCAGTAGTAGAAATTTTTGCTTTAAAAAGTTGGTGAAATTAAAATTCTGGCCCTACAGTTTCACCTTTAAAATATACAGATAGTCCTTGACTTACGACCAAAACTGAGCCCAAAATTTCTGTTGCTAAACAGAACAGTTGTTAAGTGAGATTTGCCTCATTTTATGATCTTTCTTGCCACAGTTATTAAGTTAATCACTCCGTAAGTTGTATAAGTTAGTAACACAGTTGTGTAAGTTAGTAACACAGTTGTGTAAGTTAGTAACACAGTTGTAAATTGAATTTGGCTTCCCCATTGACTTTGCTTCTCAGAAGGTCACAAAAGGTGATCACATGCCCCCCGGGACACTGCAATCGTCATAAACATGAGCTAGTTGCTAAGCGGCAGAATTTTGATCACATGACCATGGGGATGCTGCAATGATCATAAGTATGGAAGACGCTCAAAAGTCAATTTTCAGTGCCATTATAACTTTATAAAGTCACTAAACGAATGGTTGTAAGTTGAGGACTACCTGTACTCACTCTCATTTGTCTCACAATACATCCAGGATCCAAGAAACTAATTAGTTACCCTCACCCCACCTCCCAAAAAGTAGTTTCCACAACAATTGACTTTAAAAACTTAATGTTGAGGTCAGTTCTTTGGGAGAGGAAGTCCAGTGATTTTATTGCTTTAGCATAAATCCCTTGAAAGTAGCCTTATAATCAGCTCTTCAACTCCTGGCCATTGTGAAATATTGCTATTTTTGGATGGTAGAGGATTATTGTAAAGTTATATAACTACTTAAATTTTCTAGTCTGTTTCCTGTTGCTATATATTAGCCTACAGATGGGGCTAGAATATTTTTTAAAAGTTACTGTCATATACTTCAGAATTATTTCATCGATTTTGTTCTTGTTTTCAACTTTCACATTTTTATATAGATCAAAATTATAAAATTATTTCTTATTTTATTTTGAATGGAATGTTGACATATATCTGTTTGGGAAACCATGGACCATAAGAACGTAATATACTATTACTTGGTTAAATATGTTGATTTAAAGCTATTCCACAATTACTAATAAAAACCCATTTGGTATTATTGATTATCCATAGTTACACGCAAAAGCGTATGCACCCCTGGATTGATTGCATGTCTCTGTGACTCTCTGTATTAAAAATAATTTCTTTTAAGAAATTTGAATGTATATGTACTACTTATATACAATTGTTTACAGATTCAAAATAAGAAAACAGTTATTATGGCAGATTTGGATACCCAGTTGATTCACTTTTAGGTTTCTTTATTATAAAATTGTTAGTAAGGCCCATAAAGGTGATTGACTCATTTGGGATGCAGATAGCCAGGCAAAAATAAAACCATTGGACATTATAATCTTTCAAAAGGTATAAATACTTCTCTCTACTTTTAATATCTGAGTATTTGAAAATAAAACAGTTGACTCTTACAAAATAGAAGAAGGTTGCTGTGTAAAAAAAAACCACAACCCTCTAAACCAGTGTTTCTCATACTTGGCAACTTTTAAAATGCCTGCCTAGGGAATTCTGGAAGTTGAAGTACATTTTAAAGTCAAGTTTAAAAAACACTGTTCTAAATGTTTCTAGGTAGCAATTTCAACTGTCAGAAACATGGTTAAGGAATAGAAGTTACATGAAACATTTGAAGTGAAAGCAAAATCTGAAAAACCAAAACAAATCTTTCTTAGAGCGGCTTCAAAACTAGTTAAGATCTAATAAAATGGAGTCAACAGAGCTTACAAACAATTGCTGAAGAGTGAAGCTGTCATTTGAATAGTTTTCCACAGGTCCACTGAACAGTGTTACTAATACAATTGTGATTTGCATGGGAGAGTTGTCAGGTGAAAACATTTTCTTTGCATGTATCACATAAGTTGCAGTTCAAAATATGCAAAGGATCAGTGTAAAATGTTTTTGAACAAAGTGCTCTGGATTGATTAAACAAAAACACAACTGTTCTGCCACAGTAATAGTTTTGGAGAAAAAAGTATTTGCGCGGAAAAAACATCTTGCCATTCATTAAGCACAGCAATGGCTTTATTATGTTTTTAAGTTGAATTGATATAAGTAACACAGGAAATACTATGCAAATGAAAGCAACAATGGGTTTAAGTAAAAAGCAAAATATTGTAGAAGATAATGTCCCAATTAGTGAACAAATTGAACCTGAAAAGAGACTGGATATGTCAATATCAGTGATCCAAAATATATCTTCACATCAACCATGAAAATACTTACAGGAAAGAATGCTAAAGATTTTGGTATGGACTTCACAGTCCCCAGAGTTGAATATTACTGAAAATTTTGAGGGAGATTTCAAAGATGCAATGTGCGCTAAAAGATCTGAGGAATTTGTTAAAGGAACAAATGGAAAGAAACTGCAGAAACAAAAATACACAATTTACAAAAAAGGTTTAGAAGCAGTTATTTTTGCCAAAGGGGATGTAACGAAGTACTGAAGGAAATTGTGTCCAAACTTCTCTTACTATTTAACTTTTTTCTTATTTTATAAACAATTGAACATGAATATTGCATACACATTCATATTTTCAGAAGCATTTCATGCAATTATATCACAAATATTTGTGAATAAAAATTGTAATCTTTTTAATGATTCGTACAGGTAGTCCTCAACTTACGATTATAATTGAGCCTGAAACTACAGTTGTAAGTTGAAGCATCATGTGACTGGACCCAATTTTTTAAAAACATTCTTTGCAACAGTTATTAAATGCATCCATTTTCCCCAATGAGCATTTTTTACCAGAAACCAAAAGTAAATGCCAGAAACCAGCAAAAGATGTAGCAATGGCAATCGTGTGCTCAAGAGACACTGCAAATTGATTATAAATAAGAGCTGATTGCCAAGCACCCAAAATGTGTTCATGTGACCACAGGAGTGTGTTGAGGCTGTTGTAATTTTGAAAACATGTCATAAGTAACAGGGGTGGCGCATCATAACTGGATAGTCATTAAGTGACCAATCGTAAGTCAAGGACTGCCCACAGACCTGCATATGAGAAAGAGAGAGAGAGTGTGTGTGTGTGTGTGTGTGTGTGTGTGTGTGTGTGTGTGTGTGTGTGTCCAGTTAAGGAATCTCTAACAGATAATTTACGAAATACCTTGAACTGACATATTAGAGGACTTAGCCACCATGTAAAAGAAACATTACTGGGGAAGATTATTTTAAAATTTATTTTTTATAATTTTTCTTAATTTTCTGAATATTGAAGCAGAAGAGCAGAAATTATTTTAGATTGTTAATATTCTAAAACTAGATATCTATGAAATGTGAGCAGCTTTGGTTATTCGCAGAAAGTAGATTGAAAGTGTGATAGGTCTTAGAGTTCAAATATTGTTTTAAACTGTTTTGAGGGTGTTGTAATTAAACAGTTTCTTGATGGTTAGTACATTTTATATAATGAGCATTTGTAGAAATTTGAGTTTATATTCCATTATTTTATCATTCTTTTTTTCCAAATTAGTATGCATCTAACTGTATGAAGTGATCTTTTTTTTGTATTTTAGTTTATTAAAACTAAGGCTATAATTTATAAAACAATCTCCAATCATGGTGGAATTTGAATTTTATTTATTAAAAATGCTAATTGAATGTATCAGTAAAGAAGTGATCTCTTTTGGTAATTCCAAACATCAACATGTCAGTATTCAGGGTGCTAGAATACTGATATTTTTATATAATGATTTAATAAATATATTACAAACTTCTATCTATTTCTGAATGAAAGATAAACAGAATCAGGGATATTCTGAAAAGGTAGAACATCTGTGAGTTACATTTCTGCTCAAATTTGCTGGGGTAAAATGATAAAGTCATGAAAAAGGCAAAACTTTTGAAACCTTGAACTTTCTTTGATTAAACTAAATGTTGCAATGTTTTCTAATTGTGATTGAACTGAATTTACAAGAAGATAACTTCTGATTCCCAGAGATCATAAAGAAGCAGGGTGAAGGAGTACCAGACTTAGTCCACGTCATGCGTACATTGCAAACAGAGAGCATCCCAAATCTTCCACCCGGGGGTGAATTGGCGAGCAAGTAAGTTTGCACCAGTGTAAATATGCTTTTGACTTTAAATAAGGTATATCTTTCATATAACATGCTTTAAGGGTGATAAAGTATTTTCAATAACATTCATCAATAATTGAAGTCTCTTTCAAATATTATTAAAAATGATGAAACAGAGGCGAAACAAATATAAATTGCAAAAAGTTTTGTGCTCAAAATGCATCCTTTTTAGTTTGAAATTAGCATGAAATAATTGTTTTGAGTATGAAGCCACAGTGTTTCAAGTATTTTGCATGTGTTTCAAACTTGAAGCAATATATTTTTAATTTGAGGCAGATTTCTTCCAAGGTTAAAGCACTTTCCCAAAGCTCAAAATGACCTCTCTCTTTTTTTTTACTTGAAATGGGGTTTTGAAACTAAAATACACTGTGTTATTTTAAAATGGATTGAATTCAGATCATTATACTTTCCTATTCTGTTGGATGCTAAATGTTAAAAATAAAAGGCATCAGTACCAGCTGATTAACTGATTTTTAGAGGCATCGTAACATTTAAATATGTTTGTTATTTAATAATTTAATAATGTTAAATTTTAATTTATAAATGGTCTTATTCCAAATAAAATGGATTAATGACTTCCAAGATTTTACTGTCTAGGGAATATAACTTTAAAAGATAAAATACATTCTACTGCGTGTGAAGTTTACATCAAAACATGGTATGAAGTTAAAATATTGCCAACCAGACAATTAGTAGAACCTTTGGCATTATATGACCTGACTTGGTTATATGTTAATTTCTGAGTTCAGTTAGTGTGTTGCATGAAGATAATTTAATATCCTGCTTAATTAAGCTAGTTTGTTTGGTCCTCCCATTATTTTAGGCTACCAAATAGCTCCACAATTTCTTTTTTATCTTTGTTTTTTTTTAAAGTCATGTTCTTATTTTAGTATTCTGGAATGTTTGACTCCATCTTGAATTCCATTTAGCTCAGATATTATGTGTAATTTGTTAATAAAACTAGACATACTGGTAGTGATAATGATCAAGGGCATGTTTTACAATATTTCTATTTTAAAACTTTTAAAAACCATGTTTGACTATTAGGAATTGCTCTCCTTTAAAATTTGTTTTATTTTGTTTTTTTCTTTACCTAATTTAGACGGAGTGTGATTGAAGCCATTTATAACAGACTGAATCCTTATCGGAATGATGAAGCTGTGAGTATTGGCACACTTAGCAGTTTTTCCTTATTAATTCTGACTGCAAAATTACTTGTCAGTCTTTAACTTTACTTTGTTAGTATAAATTGTATTCACTAAAATACTCTTTTCACTATGCTTAAGCTTAATAAAGTACTAAACTGAAATATCTTGGAAGATTCCATTGCTTTTCAGTTAAACGACCAGCTATAATTCACTGACAGAAAACATACTGTGCTTTGAAGTTAGTTATTTAAGGGTGACATTTGCTCTCAACAACTTTCTCTCATGTTTTGTTAAATTTATAATTTGTCCCAGAGTACAGAAAAGAAAAATCCTAAAAATTATGGACATATCTACCACCCTTTTTAGTCTGGATTATCCAGAAATTGCTGTAATTTTGGGCGCTCCAGACTTTAAAGGGTTTGTTCTCTTTTCTTAAAGGACTCTGCAACAACTGATGATATGTGGTAAAATGCCATCTAAGCTGTGGAATTAGCACTGATTCTCCTAATGGAAAACTCACCCAACCAACAATGATCCTTCTTATCATCCGTTTCATACATGCTTGAAGGGAAGTGATGTTGGTATTAGTGAATACATCAGAAAACAGCAGTTCAACACTTATCCCAGGAATAATCTTGTTTTTGTGTGTGAAGCAAACTTCTGTAAAAGTGATACTGAAACTATGATGCTGTAAATTGGACTCTGAGCAATTTTATGTTGTATGATTTTGTTTTGTAAAGTGCAGTTGTGGTTGTCCAGAATGCTTATTTCATAATGAGCTGTTTTACATCGTAAATGAAAGGCTTGGTTTGTTGTTTAATGCAACAGTACTCTAGCTCTTTCTATTCGTTTTTGTGGGTCTGGATTGCTGGGAGTAGCAACCTAGCCAGCAAAATACTCAGGAGGTGCATGAAAATTTTGTAAAGGAAATTTGATATAAAAGCAGATTATTGTAACTGTAGTATGGAAAATAACTGGAACACAGTTAATTTTCCTTCAGACTTTAATTGTTTTTTTATCTTAAAATTATGGCAGATCTAAAGTCCTGCTGAAATATGTGAAAGATTTCAGCAAAAGAAGAAAAGTTTACCAACTTTACAAGATGGCTATTAAATAGAATCATGGGAGCTAAAAACTTTGATGAATTGCACCTTTTTTTTAGAGAAAACCTTTACCTTCGATTAAGTATCAGTTATGTTAAGAGATGGTATCTTTCTATATTTAGTAGGAGCATGCACCATTTTATTAGCCTGACTGGCTGGATTGGCTGCTGTTCCAAGTAAAAATTCTTTTAATTCCATTTTATCAATAAAGCTTGATTTAACAAGAAATTTAACAATAAATGTGTAACTCTTTCTATTTCCTTTTGTCTTCTTAAATGTTCATAAATAAAGTGTCATGTTGATAAATATTTTTATTAAACAATTGCCCATTTATGAAATGGGAAGAACTCTTGATTGTGCCCGAGGCACAAATGGAGTTTATTTTCTAATTAGTGGGCATAATATGCTTTGAGAAACAGAATGATCTTGTTACATGAGTTTTATTTCAAGATTTTAGTTTGATAGCATTCTATGAGCATAGTGTATACTTGCTTCTTAACGAAAATTAATTTGTCAGAGAGCCTGACAATCTTATTTTGACTAAACAGTAGGTGTGATTTGAAGTGCATAGATTCAGAATATTTAATCGTTGAGTTTAATTTGCTTTAAAAAAAGATGAAATAATAAAACTAATTTGACTTGAATTTTCCTCTACTGAAAGCAAGATAAATTGATTACGTGTTTGCGGAACTACTGTTTTATGCACCTTGTATTTTCTTTTTGTTTTTTTAGTTGAGGGTGTTGCATGATTTCTTAAAACTTTTGGCCAACTAATACCCCTCCAAAGGAAAATCAACAAAATATATAAATAGATAGTAACAATGTAGCTAGCGTTTTTTAAAAGGTGTAAAACATACCTTTTTATAGGAAGCAATGTACAACTCACATGTTTATATCCCTCTTTCCCTAATTTTCAGATATACATTTGTTTGTATATAGAGCCTTAAAACTATTGCAGTTAGGAAATGTTGAAAAAGTAATGTCTAAGGATTGTTATTATAATCGCAAATATTTTATTTCTCTTGTTTGGTTGTTTGATATCACTGTATTCAGTTTCTACCCCTTTGAAGCATGAATGAAGAAAACATAAGCACTATTTGTATTTATAAATTTAGAGCAGCTTTAGGTAAAGCAGCAGTCCCTCCTCCTACCACATTAAATGCTTAAAATACAGTTTTGTTGAGTTCAGGCAATAAAATTGTTAAGTATAACTTCGTATACACCTAATTAAGAGGCTATATTTGAAGTACTAATCAATTAACAAGAATGGATTAGTTTTAGAGTTAGAAATAACTCAGATCATTATTTTTAGTGCACATATGTAAAGGTGTCAAAAACTTAGATCAGAAACAAGTTTTTAAAATTCTCAAATGGAAAGCCATATGATTAATATTATTAATTGTAATAATAGCACATGTTTAAAATTGGGTGTTGGTGCAACATCTTAAAGAAAGATGAGAACAGTTATTCTGCTATTGCTTACAATCATTGGATAGAAAAGAGGTACAGCAGTTAAAAATTGGCCTACTTACATATGGCTCTTTAATGGGGTCAAGGCACTGTGTTACTAGGCTTTATTAATACATGGCAATTTTATGTATTAATCAAAGTGAAATTAAATTCATATAATCCATGAATTACAAATTTTTAATAAGGATGCTTATTCTTGTTCACTGAACTGCAAAAACTAAAACCTTGTGTCTTTTTTTTTTCATTTTTGCAAATTTTTAAATGCTAGAAATGTCTGAACACCTCAGGGGCAGTCCAGCATAGTTTAAAGAATTGTGTGCTACAGTATTTATTTCCCTAGCCAGAGGTGAAAGAGTGGATGCCTGTCTGCTGATGAAATAAAATAAAACAATGGTCCCAGCTTTTGCCTTTTCTTTCTATGCATGCTGTTCTCTATACGGTATTTTTCACAGCATTAAATTTCTGGTATAGTTTAAATGGAGACTTTTTGAGAACTGATAAATTTAAGGTAATTTAAGGCAATTCTGTATTAAGTATCCTTAAACAATGATACTCCATCGTTCTTTATTTTTGCGGAGGAGGGAGTGTTTGGGTTTGTTTTACAAATTTGGTTCCACACCATTAAGCACCTCCATGTTTCTCCTTATCTCAGCATATTCCGAGGAGCATACTTCTAGGGAAACTGAACCAGGAGTAGAGACCTTCCTTCCTCATCATGGCTCACTTGCATACTTCCCTGGTTTTTCATGATTGCCCTCAGATGAAACAAGGATTTGGGGTGCAGCCTTTTGCTTAACTCAGTGTTTTTGGTTATTTCAGCAGGTGTCAGCACTCTACTCAGGTGGCCCACTGTCTGTAAATGGGAGGTGGAGAAGTGTAATAAATGAAGTTAGACATTCTGTGAAATAGTTTATTGACTTTCTATCAACATCTTCCTGGCAAAAATCATATAAGAAAAGCAGATCACATGCATTGTCATGTCAAGAGATACAAAAGTATAACAAAAACTACAAAAATTTCACCACAAGCCTCCATTTCACCCACCACTGAAGGGAGAACTCCTTGAACAACCTAGTCTAGGTTTGGGGAAACAACCAACTTGATGCCCAACTCCAAATCAATGGCTGACCTCCTCAACAGTCTCAATTGTTAAACAGGAGGGGTGAGAGCATCAGACCCTGATGCCCTTTATAAGCCTTGGGGCTTGACCTCTCCCCCCCCCCATTAATATCAAATGGAGCCAGCTGCAGTGAGGGGAACCGCCAGAACACCTTCTCTCCACTGATCCTGCGGTCAGCCTGGAAGCATACCATTATTGCTGAGGGATCCAGAGGATCCAATGGTGGTGTTATTCCCATTCTCCTCCTACCAGAAGTCATTGGTAAGAGCTACGGATGCAGTATCAATACTATGTCTTATACTGAAATCCAACTGAAAAGAGTCTATATAATCTGTTTCATCCAGAAAGGTTGGAAAACTGGATGAATATTATCTAGTCAAAATTACTATTTTGGTATAGAACACCAAAGGGATGCTAGGGATATTGTATACTTTGATCTCAATAAAAGGTATCACATAGTCTTGTGTGATACCTTTGTAGACAAGATGAACTGATGGGTAAATCACAGATTCTGAACAAATGCATTCAAAACATTTCACCAAGGGCTCTGCACCAACATGGAGAAGGATATTGAATTAGGTCCTCAAAGTTCCATCTTTTATCTCATTCTATTCAACATTTTGATACGCTGTCTAAAGGGCAGAATGGAAATGGAATGGAGGCCTTTAAAAGTTGCAGATGATACCAAGCTAGGGTGAGTAGAGAACAAAATTACAATTCAAAATGATCTCAACAGTTATACATACTAAACCATACTCAACTGTATGATGCTCCATGATGCCTAGTCAGACAAATGGCTACAGAAAATCATACACATAGATACAATATTATGGAGATGTAAGTTGACAGCAGTGTATGTAAACAAGATCAAGGAATACTGGACATCAGCTAAACAAGAGTAAGCCATTTGATGCTGCAGCTAAAAGTGAAGTGTCATTTAGGAGTGCGTTGAAAGAAGCATTATATGCAGCCTAAAGAGATACTATTTTCATTATATCCTGCACCAGCTAGACTGTATTTGGAGTACTGGGCCCAGTTCTGGACACCAGATTTCAAAAAACACGATAAAGCTAGAGAAGATTCAGAGAAGAACTACAACAGTGTTGGGGTGTCTGAAAATCACATCTTGTGAACAAAACGCTGGGTGCGTTTAGCTTATAGAAGGAAGACTAAGGGATGATATACTCTAAACATTCAAAACATTTTTACATACAAAAAGATCTCTGTTGAAACAGGGCAGGTTCAATGGGTTTTAACATGAAAGAAAGTTCATGCAGAATATCAGAAGTAATCTGATAATAAAAATGGTTAAGCAGTGGAACTATCTGCCTGGAATAGTAGTGGACACCCTGTTTCTGGGTGGTTTGAATGGGAGGTGAATGGCCAGCTGCCAGGAATAGGCAGAAATAGTTTAGAAATAATTGGAAAGGCCATCTGGATCATCAGTTCAGGCTAATCCTCCATGCAGGGATCCAAATTTAGAACTTCCAAAATAAAAGGCTATCTAGTCTCTGCTTGAATGCATCCAATGAAAGGGACATGCCATCTTGATATTTAGTTTCGTTATCAAATTGCTCTTCAATTGGAATCTGCCTTCCAGTTATTTAAAACTATTATTCTGTGTCTTGCATTCAGAAATGAGAACCAGCCCTGGCCTTTTATGTGACATCCACTCAGGTATTTACAAGAGTGCTCTCATGTTCTCCTCAATTGACTTTTCTCAAGGCTGAAATAAGCAGCTCCTTTCATGTCTCTTTGTAAATTTCAAGTCTTTTAATCATCCTCATCATCCTTTTCTGAACTTGTTTTCACTCTTTATAAAATGTGATGCCAAGAATTAGGTAATAGTGCTTGAACTCGGATCTTGTCAGAACAGAATGAAATGAAATTATTAATTCCTGTGATTTGGAAATTATTCTTCTATGTATATAGAAGAATAGTTGGACTATTGTAATGCTCTCTATATGGGGCTCACCTTGGGGTGCACCCGGAGGCTACAGTTAGTGCAAAACGCAGCCGCCCGGGTAATAGTGGGTGCCCCTCGGCACTCACATATAACACCTATCCTGCGCGAGCTGCATTGGC
>JAOYMU010000001.1:137372048-137384140 GCA_025802295.1 Psammodynastes pulverulentus | reverse complement strand
AATTTTTAAGGGAGCCGCGGAAAAAATCGGAAGCATTTAAGGGAGCCGCAAACCGAAAAAGATTGGGAACCACTGAATTAATCAAAGGAATAAAAATAATAAGTGGAAAATCAGTAAGTATAATTGTTGGAAAACTATAAGTGAATGCAAAGGGTTATCTGCCAAAATAACATAGAGCCAAGATGGCATAGTGGGTAGAGAATGCAGTATTGCAGGCTACTTCATCTGGCTGCCTGCAATTTGGCAATTCAAATCTCACCAGGCTCAAAGTTGACTCAGCCTTCCATCTTTCTGAGGTGGGTAAAACGAGGACCCAAATTGTGGATCAATATGCTGACTCTGTAAACCGCTTAGAGAGGGCTGTAAAGCACTATGAAGCAGTATATATGTCTAAGTGCTATTGCTATTCTCTACATGTGGTAGGATGTTCAACCAAAAATCTACAGTTGTAAAGTAGCTCAAACAATCATTTCTGAGATCCTGTGACATCTGCAGCCACAGCATACTAGAGACATCCAGATTACACTAGGCTCCACTATAGATCTAGAAACAGCCAAGGCCGGTTCATTGACGGAGCAAAAGTATCAAAGGAAAAGACCTGTGAATGTGCTCAATGGAAGATGGGAACAAGACGAAAAAGGTTCAGAGACTAATCTCACATTTGCTTTCCTGCTTGGAAGAAATAAGTCAGTAACTCGAGAATTTGGCTTTAGGACTAGATGAATTGGGACAATAGTGAAGCCTTCCCCAATGGTGAACCCTCTGGGCCCGTGGCAAAGCAGCTTCCGAAGTTCTCAGCCACCAAGGCCATTACAAGCTGCCTTCTGAAGTTGTATTCTAGCACATCTGAAAGAGCATCAGGATAGGAAAGAATACACCAAGATGTATTCACCAACCAGCTAACTGAAGAGGAATTTAAAAGAGTTAGCAGTTTGTTCATTTGAATTTGCCAAATTTTGCCTGATAAACTATGTGCTGAAGAACTCTGACTTGGCAAATTGTTTCAGTTCTTTTCTATCTCCATCTCCTCTTCCCTCTACCTTTGAAATTTTAACAGCATAAAACTTTCTAATACAGGTAGACCTTGATTTAACGACCACAATTGAGCTCAAAATTTATGTTGCTAAGTGAGAAATTTGTTAACTGAGTTTTGCCCCATTTTACAATTTTTTTGGGCCACATTTGTAAAGTGAATCACTGCAGTTGTTAAATCAGTAATACCTTTGTTAAGTGAATCTGGCTTTCCCAGTGACTTTGCTTGTCAGAAGGTCACAAAAAGTGATTGTATGACCCCAGGACACTGCAACCATCATAAATATTGTTTATCTTTTATTTCTTTATCGTTTATTTACACTCGGATGCTTGACAGTTATCAAGCATCAGAGTGTAAATCAAATGACCGTGGGGATGCTGCAATGGTCGTAAGTGTGAAAAATGATCATAGGTCACTAGTTTCAATGCCATTGTAACTTCAAATGGTCACTAAACGAACTCTTGTAAGTCGAGGACTACTTGCACTGGAAAGAAAAGAAAGAAAGAAAACTCGCAAAAAGCGTTTTGCTTCTTTTTCAATAACGTGGAGAGCCAGCATGTCTTTCTGACCTTCTATTCCCGCCCCCTCCCTCCATATTATGATCTAGTTCTTGTCATGCTCAATTACTCTGTGTAGTCATGAAGGTGACACTAACGCAAACCCACAGCATCCGGCTTTGATCTCCTGGAGGCAAGATATCTAATGTCAGTAGGGCACAATCCCATTCACATTCAGAGGGATGCATTAAATCTTTTTACTTGGAGGGTTGTCGACAAAAGCCAAGCTGCCTGCTATCAGAAGCACTGAGCGTTGCTCAGTCCCTCCGAAGTTTTTAGTATGTGCATTGATACAGAATGGATTGTTACTAACCCTCCAAGGCATCCGTGTTGAGGTCAGGAACTGCTGATTTTTTTTTTTAAACAGCCATCAGGAAAACAAAAACAAGAGCCTCCTCTTCTCAGTATCCATTTAAAAATAATGGGTGGGATTGCCTGTGTTCATTATATTGTATTACTAATATGTGCTTGTTTTCCTAATGTGCCTGGGAGATCTTCGGCTCCATATATCCCCTCAAATAATGCCAGTGTGACTTAAATGCCAGTGCAACGGCAGAGCTAATGAAAAGGAAAGACAATTTTCTCTTATGCAGCACAGCCATCCGAAAAGCAAGGTAATGCAGAGGTGAGTGATTTCTGCCTTCCGAGATTTCCTGCTAATCTCAGCATAGCCTCACCTCTGTCTTAAAGCCTTAACAGTAAACTCAACTGAAAGATTGTGTGTATGATGACTTCTTGTTAGGCCTGACGGGGAAATGCAATTGATATCTGTGCAATTCAGATTGAGTAACAAGATGGTGCAAAGAGTGGTAAAGAGGCATTCACCAAATTTAGTCCTCACTAAATGTATAATGGAATGTTAGTTTCAGTTATCTTTGGACAAGATGTCCTCTGCTGCCCACGGACTTTCACGCTCTCCTTGGTTTTATCTATGCAACTAAATGAGATCACTGATCTGGCTAATTCAAGATTGTCTGCACAATACTTGAAGGTTTCATAGAAAGGTGTTTCACAAGCCTATCCTAAGACTGTTGAATTTAAAGCAGATGTTAAGAAGACCAGAAGGAGAGGTGGGAGCAAAGAGAGGTTGTCCATGTTTTTTACTTGCCACTGATTCTGTACTTAGAGTGAGCTGATTTACATCTCTGATGAGGAGCAGGTTCCTCTGCAGTTTAGCAGGTTCCCCCCTCCTGAATTGTTGGCTAGATAGGGGCCTGATAAGGTTGAGTTCAGGGATGGGATCTAAACGGGTCAGCCCAGATCAGGCGATCCGGTTGTTATGGGAACCTTCATTCCATGGAAGCAGAAAACCTATGATGGGTCCTTCCCGTGCCCTGATTTTTTCCTGTGCTTTATCTCCCGAAGCTGCTTGTTCCTACAAGCTCCAGTTGGGGGCTGGGAAGCGTTGCACGTACGTTTTTCCAGTGTGCATGCGCAATCCCGAACTGGTAGATGGCGCCGATTACATCCCATTGCTGGTTTGGGTTCCTGATTTTGGTTCAGTTGGGATCCATCACTACTTTCAGCTTATATCCTTAGGCTGCCTTTGGAACATGTAAAAAGATTTGCATGACCCAAGGATATGTTCCAAGTTATTCCACCTATATTTATGATTTTAGCAAATCCTGGGAAATTCATATATATGCAAAGTGTAGATCGAGGGACCAGTTATCGCATGCAGATCTCTGGTCAGAGGATACCTCTTAGAGAGGAAACCACACTCTACAAGAAGGAACCATGTGATGATTTTAGTTTAGGAATAATATATTCCTTTTGTTTGGGACTCCTACTCACAATAGCAATAATGTTTAGGCCACCTGGAAGAACAATAAGCTTTGTTTTTCCAGAAATAAAGGCACAGCCAATTTAAAGCTTTTCCTTCCTTCCTTCCTTCCTTCCTTCCTTCCTTCCTTCCTTCCTTCTTTATTTCTTTCTTTCTTTCCCATCCATCTCACCGAAAGTAACTCTGGGCAATGCTCAACAGATTAAAAAACGAGAAACAAAAATAATGTTAATGTGCAGTTGATATGATATTAATAGATATCACAAAACCAAAAGATGCAAAACATAAGGAAAGGGAGCATAAAAATGATCATCTCAGTGGAGCCATTTGTGTAAGTCTCCAGTTGTCTGAGAGTCAAGGGCCTTGAATGCCTTTTGGAATATCAAAAAGGATGGAGATAATTCAATTTGGGGGGGGGGGAATATTTCCCATAATATGGGCACCTTGGCAGAAAAAGATACATTTCCTAGGACCCACCAAATGAGGTCTCCTAGCCAATGGTACCTGCGAGTGACTTACTCTGTCAGATCAAGTGAAGTGGGCTGAAGTAACTAAGGAAACTTGGTCCCTCAAATAGTCCCATTCCCCTGCCACGAAAGACTAAAACTAGCATATTGAATTAGCAAAC
The DNA here is from genome assembly GCA_025802295.1 of Psammodynastes pulverulentus. Classification (NCBI taxonomy): domain Eukaryota; kingdom Metazoa; phylum Chordata; class Lepidosauria; order Squamata; family Psammodynastidae; genus Psammodynastes; species Psammodynastes pulverulentus. The sequence continues at coordinate 137,380,139 of JAOYMU010000001.1, read as the reverse complement.
TGGGAACTTCATGGCACAGAGGTGTAATATTCAATGTTCTGGAAGTACAAATAACTGTGCATGCTGCTGCATTCTGTACCAGCTGAAGCTTCCACATTCTCTTTGAGGGCAGCCCTATATAGAGTACATTACAGTAGTCCAGTCTGGAGGTGACCATGGCATGAGTGATTGTAACCAGGGTCTATTGATTCAGGAATGGGAGCAAAAGATGTACAAGACAAAGCCATGACTGCCACCTGCTCCTCAAACAGGAGTTGTGAGTCTAGGAGGACCTCCAGATTGTGCTCTGAGTCTGTCTGAGGTAGTGCAATTCCATCCAAGCACCAAAGATGCTTTTTCAGAAGGCAACTGGACTTCCTTTCTTTTTCCTTGAAGACATTTCATTTCTCATCCAAGAAGCTTCTTCAGTTCTGAAGAAATGAATTGTTATTATTAAGTGAGTTTTGCACCATTTTACGACTTTTCTTGTCACAACTGTAAAGTGAATCACTACAATTGTTAAGTTAGTACAACGGTTGTTAAGTGAATCTGGTTTCTCCATTGACTTTGCTTATCAGAAGGTCGCAAAATGTGATCACGTGACCCCGGGGCACTGCAACAGTTATAAATATGAGTCAGTTGCCAATCATATGAATTTTGGTTATGTGACCATGGGGATGCTTACAGTCATAAGTGTGAAAAATGGTTATAAGTCACTTTTCCCAGTACCATTGTAACTTTGAACAGTCACTAAATGAACTGTTTGTAAATCAAGCGCTACCTATAAGCTCTCTTGTCAAATTGCTGGGTTTTATTTAAGGCAGGAGCTCAATTGGAAATATTTTTGTTCAAAGGCTGCATTTAATAGATAAATATTATTAGCACACGATTTAGGACTATAAGATCAATGGAAATGTGCTGTAAAGTATAAGATTGTGAAAAAAATGACACTACGCGCAAATAAAAGCCATTACAGCTTGGCAAATAGAGCAGCAACCATGAAGGCAATTCAACAATTGTATATAGAACACACTTCTTTATTCAAAGAAAGAAATAACTATTGAATATTAAATTATGATGCTTCTGTGTTCCCCTTTCTATAGCTTTGATTTCGACATCATCCCTGGAAACAGTGGCTGCTTTTGTGTAATCAGGGATTCTGACTCACAGGGAGGCACCATCAATAGTGATTATTTCCATCTCAGCTGCCCCATTGTAGAAGTTGAGACTGACACACTTTGTCGCCAGGATCTGAGGTGCTTTGGCAGCTGAGGTAGAAAGAGTTACATCTTCTAGTTGTGTAGTTGACTCGGCAACAATATAGTTGGTAAAATAATGAATATGGTTAAAATTAGTGTTTTTCAAGCTTGGTAACTTTAAGATGTGTGGACTTCAATTCCCAGAATTCCCCAGCCAGCCATGGCTTCTGGGAGTTGAAGTGCACACACCTTAAAGTTGCCAAGTTTGAAAAAAATCTGGTTTAGATGGAAAAAATCCATTTGGTGTTTGAAAAACTCAGGTGTAAGAATGTTGCTGCCAATCCAAATAGTCAGGAGTGGAGTAGACAAAAGTACAAGAGTAAAAGCGGCTCCCTTGGTTCTTCCACTTCATAATTTAATGTAGGAAGAAGATGGAGGCCAAGCTGTAATTCTGATCATTCCATACCCATAGACTTAGACAGTATAGACCAGGGATGTCAAACTCAATTTCAATGAGGGCCGCATCAGGGTTGTGTTTGGCCTTGGGGGCCAGGGTGGGCATGGCCAGCTTGATACCACTTGTGTTGGGGGAGCTGTGGTGGCCTGAGCTCTGTTTTTGGCTATGATACCCACCTATAGCCCTCTGCCAGTGAAAATGGAGCTCGGATGGGCCATGCTTGCTCCCTCAGGTTCTTTTTTCGGCTGCAACAGCCTTCTTCAGTCCTCTGCCAGCAAAACCAACTCCATTTTCACTAGCAGAGAGTTGCAGGAAGACGGCACGGCTGAAAACAGCTCCATTTTTGCTGGCAGCCGGATCGTGGGGCCGTTTCTTTGCCATTTCCAGGGTGGCCCTACAGGCCAGATCTAAGCACCCCGTGGGCCAGATCCAGCCCCCGGGCCTTGAGTTTGACACCCCTGGTATAGACTGTACTTTTGTCTTATACTCTGCAACACTTTATGATGAAAAGGGATTCATAATAACAGAAAGTGCCTAGAAATTTCAATGCTGCATTGGGCAGGATTTTCCAACTTTCAACCCTCTCTGTGTGAAGAAGACATCAAGTTCTATAGTCACCTCAGGAAAAAATAACTCCATGGATTCATGAACTGAAGTAGGTGCCTTGTGGGGGGAGGAAAATATCAAAACAGCAGCCATGACTACATAATTGAAGCTCTGGTGTGTTTTTAAGTAGCTCTGGGGACTCTTTTTTAAATCCCACCCTCCCCACAGTCCATTGATGTCCTGGGTCTTAAGACAATAATACTGTATGTTTGAGGTCTGTCCAAGTTAGAGGTTGAGGGGTTCAAGGCAAAGACCGTGTTTGCTTCCATGTTTGTTCCAACAGGAAGATATGGCTTTTCTCCACAATGCAGCTACAATAATTGTGATGAGACCGATCTAAGGAATCAAGTGAACATTTCAGAAAGCCACTGAATTTTAAAAAAAGAACCACCTTTTAAAAAATCTTGAGCATTGTTTTTTTTTAAAAAAAAAACAATATTGGAAAGAATAAATATACATGGAAATGTACAGTCATCAGAGGTTATTTTATACAACCGATTTAGGTGGTATAAAACCTAAATGCTCTGAAGCATCATTTTTCTACATAGTTCAATCAGAGCACAATACTTTTGGGACTGCAAAGATTCCCAACTTTGCAAGCCTCAAGGACAAGAACTTTTGGGAATGCTTCATCTATTGTAAAAGTTCTGCAAAGGTCTCTTTTCTACAGTAGTGACTTGTGAAAATGGGTGGAACTTTGATCACATGGTCATAGTCACCAACTATATTGTGGACATCTCTGTATTTTTAGGTGGCATGATCTTGACACACTTTGGGCTGCCACAATCTTCTACAACTGGTTATAGTGACCAAAAGATTTGCAGTTGAACACTAGGAGGCTCCAGTACCTCATCTGAGGGTCAACTAAAACTTCAGGTTGAAAATATTTCCTTTGTAGAAACAAACAGACAAACTCTGTAGCCAGAGATATGGACTGATCTAGGGCAAGCCCGAGATGTCAGGAAACTTCCTGGGACCTAGGAAAAAGTAAAGTCTTACATTTAAGCAAGAAAAACCAAAAGCATGCATACAGATCAGGTGAAACCTGGCTTAATAGCAGTAACTGTGAGAGGGATCTTGGAGTCCTAGTGGACAATTAGTTAAATATGAGCCAGCAGTGTGCGGTGGCTGCCAACCCGCCCCCCCAATGCAATTAACAGATGGATTGAATCAAGACCACATGAGGTACTAATACCACTCTATAAAGCCTTAGTAAGACCACATCTAGAATACTGCATCCAGTTTTTGTCATCGCACTGTAAAAAAAAAGATGTTGAGACTTTAGAAAGAGTGCAGAGAAGAGCAACCAGGATGATTAGGGGACTGGAGACTAAAACATGAAGAATGGTTGCAGGAACTGGGTATGTCTAGTTTGATGAAAAGAATGACTAGGGGTGACATGATAGCAGCGTTTCAATATCTGAGGGGATGCCACAAAGAAGAGGGAGTCAAGTTATTCTCTAGAGCACCGGAGGGCAGGACAAGAAGCAGCGGATGGAAACTAATCAAGGAGAGAAGCAACTTAGAACTAAGGGGAAATTTCCTGACAGTTAGAACAATTAATCAATGGAACAACTTGTCTCCAGAAGTTGTAAATGCTCCAACACTGGAAGTTTTTAAGAAGAGATTGGATAATCATTTGTCTGAACTGGTGTAAGGGTTTCCTGCCTAAGCAGGGGGTTGGACTAGAAGACCTCCAAGGTCCTTTCCAACTCTGTTATTCTATTCTAAGCTAAATATTGGAAAAGTGCTATTTTATTGTGAATTGGACTAAAGGAGAAATTTCCTAAGGGTGAGACCAATCAAGTTGGCCATGCCCACCCAGTCACATGACCACCCAGCTATGCCCACCCAGTCATTAGGGCAGAGAACCGGTTGTTAAATTATTTGAAACCCAGTTCTACAGTCCTGGTCCACAGATCCCTGGGGGTCCATGATGCTATCATAGGCTTGAAGGAATGTTATGATTTAAATCTTGAGTTAATGTATGGTGATCCGTAACCACAAAAGCAGGTCTGTGGTGAAGAAAAGGTTGAGAACCATTGTTCTACAGTTCATCGTCTTGATCTTTTTCTTTTTACACTCGCCACTCCTCTGGATTCTCCTGATATTGAATTATATTTATAAGAAGAGGAATTCAAAAAAATTGTATGTCCTCTTTATTGACCATTATGTAAAATGGGGCTCCATTAATTGTTATATTTATCTAACAAGTTAAAAGAAACATGTTTTGTTTTGATTAAAATGTTAATCTTTTGCTAGGTGCAAGCCCATCTGAAACCTGATCATTTTTTAATGTGAAGTGTTATTTTAGAAAAGAGGGTATAGGACAACTGAATATTATAAAAATCCATTTTGATGGCATAAATCAGTATAATTTAAAAAGAGAAAGTTTGCAAGGCAGTTCTGGTCAGTTACAAGGCCTGTTTTGGAAAATGGCTGATTGTGTTCTTTGGTGGATTGATTATGTATGTTACTAATAGAAATGATTAGAATGAATATGTATGTTTGATAATGTATGTTCACACTCTTTACTGCAAAACAATTATTGGGATGTCTCTCAAAACCTGGCTGAACCCTGGATAGCTGGCATGTAAAAAAAGCCAAAATGCACGGGTGCCAATCTTATGTAATTGTGTCCTACAACTTCTTATCCACCCACAGCTGTTGTATTTAGAGAAGATGGGTAGGTGGATAAAAAGAACCTGATTTTTCCCTTCTCTGATTTCTTTCTAAACTTATAGTTAGTTATAAATGAACTATAGTTATTGTTCATTTTTATATACTTTAGATATAGCTTTAGAAAAGAAATCATCATTTGAATCACATCCTTAAAAGTTACTTATCTATTCAAGATTGCAGACTGAAGAGTTGTTAATCCTTGTCATCTTTCCTGAGAAATTTTTAACACTGCTAAAAAAGAGAAGTTTTATATCTAGCTACTTAATTTAATTTAAAATTGATACATTTAATTTAAAATTGATATGCTTTGCTAATAACTATCTATTGAAAAGTTTTGCTTTATTTATGACTTATTCTTGGCTCACTCCAGACTAAGAATACAATAGCAATAAGAAAGAACAGACATCAAGAAACAGCTAGAAAGGCCAGAAATATTTCCGTCAGCCACACCATTACAGGTTAGTCCTTGACTTATGACCACAATTAAGCCCAACATTTTTCTTGCTAAGTAAAATATTTTTAAGTGAATTTTGTCCCATTATAAATATGAGCCAATTGCCAAGCATCTGAATTCTGATCACGTGACCATGGGGTTCTACAAAGGTTGTAAGTGTGAAAAATGGCGATAAGTCACTTTTTTTTAGTGCCGTTTTTACTTTGAATGATCACTAAATGAACTTTTGTAAGTTGAGGACTATTGTACTAAAAAGCCATGCCTATTGATAATTTTTCACATTCAATTCATCCATTTTAAATTATAAACATCTTTTCTGTCTGCATCATTTGAAATTAGGAGAGGAAGACAATTGGAAGTTACATATTTGAATGTGAATTCTTTGTACATAAAAAACAAATAAAACAAGATTAGAATATCTTCCTGACATCACTAAACAAATTTTGCTGTACCAGAGTTAATTGAAATAAATGTTTCCTCACCAACTAAACATGGTATAGGCCAGTTTCCATTCATTCTTTTCATTCTGATACATTCAAAGATTGTGTTCAAGGAGAATGGCAAACAGTTCACCAAATGATTACTCTAGGTTTAAATCCAGTTACATTGCATTGTTTTGTACTATGTTTTATGTGATGGCCTATGAACACGCATGCAAAGTTAAGTATATATTACAGCTTTTCTTGTATTTAATCCCCCCCTATATTACTAGGATCTTCAGGTTTTAATGGTATACATCATGATTTGTCTATAACTATTTTGCCTGAATTGGGACATCTGCAGTGTGGGGGTGAAAATTCAATTGCAATGTGGTAACCATGACATCACAACTCCATGTTGTTTTTGCATACACATGCATGTGCACGCGCGCGCGCGCACACACACACACCATTCAATGATAGCTACAACTACTTCAACAGAACATTCAGGACTGTTGTCTTGACTTTTCTGGTTTTTTCCCCCTTTTTCCAAGCAGGCATCCTTGTTGGGAAGCATCAGCAACAATGTGCTGAAGAACTGTACTATTTCTCTGAAACAGCTACCCTGGGATTTCCTGAAGAATTGCCTAAAAATATCCCTGTATTTTATTTTTCAAGACAGAGCACCTAGAAATGAACTATAGCAATCTTAAATTTATAACTATTTTCATCGTTCTATAATCATAAATGGAAGGTCATTATACAAAGTGCTTATGCCACATAGCTAAGTCTTGTAAGCATGGTCATAGCTAAGTTGTGGTAGCAAGAAGGTTAGCATACTTTCTTTAACTGCTGTGAAGTCAGATTGTTTCAGTTCAGGAGTTAGCTATTGTAAGAATCCCATGTCAATAATGCATGCTGTGAAAACAATATGTGGTGATGATAAAAGCAACTCTTCAGATGACATGGTGATGACAGAACTGTCTGGATAAACATGCTGTTTTCAAAAATGATACATCATAAGCATAAATAATATAGCTCATCTCTATTTTTTTATCATCTGTGTGAAATAAAATGTAATTATAACAGATTTTTTAGGTACCAGGTGGCTGGGATTTTCTATTCTACCAGGTGGTACTTGTGGATATTTTCTGACTGCACCATTTTATATTCATATATTTCAGTGAAAAAGTTATAATGTGCCCTTTGCAGAATGTTTACAAAGACCCAGTCTCTACCTTCATCATGTAGCCTTTGGCTATTCACTATGTCATCAATACAGAAGGTACATGATATTATTCATATAATTGGTTCCAGAAAATGACATATATTTCTTGCAAAAGTAAGGTGTTTATAAGCCAAACAGGGGCTATTTTTGACCCAGATATCCTCTCCAGATGAAGGAATCTGATAGCTGGGGTTTTTGGTGGATGACGTAGGACCTTTTGGGGAATATTTGAGAGAATATGTGTCAATGACGGAAGTATATAAAGTAAATCAGAACTTTAAAGGAATGGAAATACTGAAATCTCTTCTCCCCTCAGGGCATATATTCCTATTTGGAGATCTTCATGACCTCTCTTTAGAAGGGATGGAACCTTCTAAAGCTCAAAAGGTACAATTTATGTGAATAAATATAATTACATTTTATAAGTACTACTTAAATTTTTTATTTGCCACTTTTTAAATATTTTCTCAAATATGTGAATTTGGGGAATTGGATTATATGTTCTCTAAGTAGTTTCATACCATTTTTGTCTGCTAGTAGTAGAGCTAAAATGGGTTATTCTTTTTATGGTTTCATCCTAAGGGCTTGTGCAGTGTGTGATGAAAAATTGCTGTTATAATTTTTAAGCCATTTTTCCTTTTACAAGTCAGCAAATCATACAAAGTTAAAAACAATAAACTGTGTTGTGGTTTAGCACCTTGAATGAATCAACACACATAAGCTTTCTTTATTTTCTTCTTACCAACACTACCATTACAAAACAATTGATTGGGACTGCACAGTTTGCTTGACTTTGAATTACAAGCCAACAGAAATGTTCTAGCTTTGACAATACACGAACTACTTACATTGGTTGATGTCATACAACATTGCTGGACTAAAATGTAGTTTCTTGGTTTATGGCTCCTATGTCTGAAATCATAAGGTATTTTTTAAATCCTAAGGCTCTACTTCTTTGGTTCAAGATGGCTGCGCACGTGGTTGCTGCGACTGGGAGCTCCTTCTTTCAGTGTAAGGTGTGGGTGATTCTGTGTGTGTTTGGGATTTTTTCCTTGATTGATTCCTGT
>JAOYMU010000001.1:137347852-137359906 GCA_025802295.1 Psammodynastes pulverulentus | reverse complement strand
TACTGTTGCCTGAGCTCCACCCAGTCACATGATCACCCAGCCACGCCTACCCAGCTGGTCATTAGGGCAGAGAACCATTGTTAAAATGATTTGAATCCCACCACTGCTTAAAACCATTGTTTAGTGACCATTTAAAATTACAACAGTACTGAAAAAAGTGATTTATGACCGTTTTTCATGCTCATGACCACTGTAGCATTCCCATAGTCAGAATCAGAATTCATATTTATGATGGTTGCAGTGTCCTTTTGTGACCTTCTGACAAGCGAGTCAATGGGGAAGCCAGATTCATTTTACAACTGTGTTACCAACTTAAAAATTACAGTGATTCACTTAACAACTGTGGCAAGAAAGGTTGTAAAATGGGGCAAAATTCATTTAGCTGTCTCACTTAGCAACGGAAATTTTGAGGCATATTTTGCTTTGATTGTTTCTTTCTCCGACTATTTTGGTGTAATTTCTTACTGTGAGCGAGAAGAAGAGATATACCAGGCTTATTTTAAATAAAGACTATGCTCTTTTCTGCACAAACTCTTAATGGCAAGAGAATTCAGCATGCTATTCCTGTTCACAATAACTTGTTTGATTTTCTTTTGTGAAAGGCAAACATCTCCACTCCGATTACTGCATACTATCAAAGGAATGCTCCCAGGTTGTGGTTGTTGCCCTCTGAGGCCTCTGAGTTTTCCCACTTTCCTCTTTTTATCTATGTGGTAAAAAAGTAATGAAACCCCCAACTAGGAGGGGTGAAGAAAGAAAATCACCAATCAATTTTTGCTCAATCTTCTGCAATTATACCTGCTTCCCTTTCCCTTCTTCTTCCCAGAGTTTCTCTTTCTCTTTCTCTTTTGTTTTTATTGTATACAATTGCTCTAATTGGACATAATGGCAGGTGCCGGCTTGCACTCCTTCATTATATTCTCAAATAATATACTTTAGAATAGGCAAAATCTAAACTCTTTTTAGTTTCAAATTGCTTACTGCAAAAGTGTAGTATGGAAACTTCTGAACATTGATTCCTTCTCTTCTGGAATACATGCTGTAAATATCTAGGCTCTTGTTTTCCTGTTTTCCTTTGTAAGCTCTCTTTGTAAGCAGCGCAACCTCCTAGCTATACCAATCCAGAGGTCCTAGCGACTAAGCAAGAGATGGGGCACCTGAGGTGGGTTCCTACCGGTGTTGCCACTGGTTCGCTGAGTATGTGCCCGCTCCCCCCCCTCTGTGCATGTGAACACTGATCAGCTGAGAGGACTCTTTGATCCTCTCAGCTGATCGTCGGAATTTTTTTTAGCTACCATTTCAGCCAAACCGGTAGCCATTTTTTTTGCTACTGGTTCGTCTGAATGGCAGCTTTTTTTGCCACCAGTTCGCCCGAACCAATAGAATACCTCTGCACCTCTCTCTACTACCTTCTGCCTAGAGAACCAAAAGAGAGGGAAATCTCCCCATCCACACCCACCGGAACTTATCTTTCACTGTATGGATCCAACTACTACCATCTCCCACTGCTTTGCTACCCTGTCCTTTATCTGCTTTAAGAATTGATTGTAGGCTATGTTACTTAACAGCACTGCCTCAAAGCTTAATTAATGAATTGAATCTATATGCTGCTCCAATCATAACTGACTTAGAATAACAGAGTTGGAAGGGACCTTGGGGGTGTTCTAGTCCACCTTCCTGCTCAGGCAGGAAACCCTATACCATTTCAGGCAAATAGTTGTCCAATCTCTTCTTAAAAACTTCCAGTGTTGGAGCATTCACAACTTCTGGAGGCTGGAAGTTGTTCCACTGATTAATTGTTCTGTCAGGAATTTTTTCCTTTGTTCTAGGTTGCTTCTCTTCTTGATTAGTTTCCACCCATTGCTTCTTGTCCTGTCTTCGGGTGCTTTGGAGAATAAGTTGATACCCTCTTCTTTGTGGCAATATTGCAACACTGCTATCATGTTAACCCTAGTCATTCTTTTCATTAAACTGGACATATCCAAATTCCTACGACCATTCTTCATATATTTTAGCCTCCAATCTTCTAATCATCTTTGTTGCTCTTTTCTGCACTCTTGCTAGAATCTCAACATCTTTTTTACACTATGGCAACCGAAAGTGGATGCAATATTCCAAATGTGGTCTTTCCAAGGCAAACGGTATTAACGCTTCATGTGATCTTGATTCTACAAGGCTTAAGAATTCTTCAGAAATTAAGCCCTTTTGTAAAGGGCAAAGTATATTTGAGAAAATAAAAATGATATAAACAATATAAAATTACCTTCCCAAAGGTGAATTGTTGGGCATACTTAAAAAAGAGCATCAACTTCACATTAAATCAACAAAGATAATCGGAATATTATGCCAAAAGCCATTTCCTGGCAAAATGTTAATGTAAGAATACAGAGTGATATGTCTGGAAGCAGAACTGCTCTCTGAAGACAACCTGGGTGTGAGTCAGAGAACATTAGACTGAATGCTATTCACCAGGAACAGAGATTTGATAACATGTGACTTGTGTCAACTCTGGAGATGTCAAGAGATATACCCTAAAAGAAGACAAGATGGAAAAAAAAAGTTTCTAAATGAGCCATTCAGCCTTGAAGGCAAGCAGCTGGCAACATCTCAATTTCTGGAAAAAAAAAGGAAATCCAGGTGTGCCCCTCTGAAGTTCCATCCTTACTGACTAATATCAAAAGAGAAGAAAATATGAATGCACATCAGCACATAGATGGGCTCTGCAAAATTATAATTATGTCCCCATCATTATCCATGAGGCCTAGCTGTTATTTGCTGATGATTAGTGCAAGTATGTGGATGGATGAGCTGACAGAACATTGATTTTGTGTCAGAAATAATACCTGTGATGAGTGTGGAGAAGCAATTAAATCAACTGCACAGCCAGCTTTTGGATTTCTGGGTGTCTCTTCATAAATCATTTGGGACTTACAAATTTTAGAGACCATATTCTACTGTGATAGTTATGTTCAGACAAGATTATCTATTTTCCATCATAATAAATAATAAACTGTATAGTTATAGTATTAAATACTATAGAACAAATAACTCGAATAGTATTTAAACCTTATTTATTTATTTTCCTTTCACTGCCTTTTTTTTTAATTGGGTCTCATGCTGATTAAAATTTGGTAGAATATCTACAGATGCCAAGTCATTGTTATTGGCACTATCAAACTGGATTTCAGCAGATTCCAAAAGATCAGGAAGAACTACAACTCTGTAACCAGAATGCATTCTCTGCTAGTTGAAAAGTGAAAAGAATTCATCTTAGATTGATTATACATTTGAAATAAAGAAGTTGTAACTTAAAATTTCATTCATAGAGTTTTGATATTTGTGGTAGTCCTCTAAATAGAATACATTGTGAACGCATATTTGTACTTTTTATAGTAACAGTATAGAAGGGGTTATTACTGCCTCCCTTCTTAATTTCTTAATCTAATTTACAGCTCTTTTATTTCCTGGAAGTCTTTCATTCCTGGATGTTTTTCTTGATGCTGCTTTAGTTTCCTACTCCAGATAAGGTCACACTGGGGCTGTCACCTACTCACTCTAGCTTCACAGATTTGGTTTATATATACTTAGCTCTGTCACATATTGAATATCTAGAAATATGACAGTGGAAATCCCCGAGAAAGCTTTTTTCCCTTAGGGATGTGAAAAATATTTTGACCTAGAAATGGCCATTTTCCTGTGGCTTGTGATAGGGTGGGTTTTTTTTCAAACTGGTGGGAGTGGAACGTTGAAAGGAAAGAAGAAATTATAAGCACAGGACTAAACAAAGAAGACTGATAGCAGATGCTTAAATATCAAATCTGCCTGACAAGTCTTTTTTTTTTTTTAATCTTCACTATGGGGAACATAGAGTTTACATGGCTGGATGAGTGGGTGACTTGTGCCTTTTGCTGTACTTTGCAGACTGGCAATGGAAACACATTGCTAACGTTGTTGAACTTGTAATCCTGTAAAGGTTATTGTTAGAATGTTGGCTTGCTTAGGTTATTAAGATTTGGTTGCAAATGCACTTTGCACGCTATTATGTCTAGTTAATGCTTATCTTTCAGCAGCATTTAAAAATCAAAAATTATGGATGGTTTTTAGAACTTTGCTGTCTACCTGATTTTGTGAAGCAAGTGGGCTGTCAGAAAAAATTGGTCCAGGAATTTTTTTTTTTTAAAAGTCAAATCATTAGTAAACATAATAGGAATGAAAGTATGATTTGTATTGTCTCTTTGGTTTGAAATTGCAGCCACTTATTTGTCTTTAGACAACTATTAGGAACTACAAATTGGGAGCACAGACATTAGTTCCTAATCACAATGACATCAAAATCCCAAAATGTCATTATATGGTATATAAGCATTTTCATTTTCACATCACCCATTTTCAATAGCATTGTAAAATTACACACCAGTGCATAAGGGGCAGAGTTTGCAATATTCAATATTGCAATATTGCAATATTCCAATATGTATTTTGTGATTTGTTTTGCCTCTTCCTCTAACACCTTTGATTGGAAGATAAGCTAATTAAAAGAAATGCAGTATTAAAGAGATATGTTGATTTCTTTGTCCCATAATCTGTTGCTAATTGGATCATATTTTGTTGTCTTGAAAACAGACCAGTTCATAGGATTTTAATGTCCCTTATTTCCAGATGTGAAGAAACGTGACGTTTTAATATGGCGATATAAACTTTATTTCAAGTTAAATTGTTTTATACTATAATATTTTCTAATAATTCATGTTTTACAATGTTGAAAACAATGTTTTGCTTATATGTAAAATATATAACAATGTGACCATATAATCTTACATAAGGCAATAGAACAAAGGGAAAAATATTGTCATTATTAACTATAAAAACTTTTATCAAAACTGCTTTTATATTCCTGGAGTCAATACAGAAACAAACAGTTCATTCTTTTGTCAACATCAGCAAACGAGTTGAAAAGGCTAGTGTGCAAATTTAGATTTAGAAGCTTAACACTGTATGCCCCACAATAAAATGCATTACACATTTAAACAAATAGAACAGATGCCTTTAACTTTTAATGAAGAGATATTTAAAAACTGAAAAGAATATAGTGAAAACATGTCACCATAGATAAAAATATTTACATTCTCTTTCTTCCATTATTTTTTCTTGTTTTATGTAGAATATTACAATGCAACTAAGGATAAATTCAGAAAAGTGAAAATGGCTTTCTGTTTTCTGAGGCAGATTGAAAACCTTTTAGAGTGGATTGCTCAGATGATCCAAAAGCAAAAGGAAAATTAAAGTCTTCTTTCCCATCTTGAAAAACCGGAGCAGAAGGAAGTGTTGGAAATGCAAATGTAAATGAGTCTTCATTATCCATTTTCCCAAACAAATCTCCTTGAACAGAATAATATTCTGAATTAATATTTGATACAGTATATATCAATACCATATGAATATTGATTATAAGCCATTATTAAATTAATAAACAAAAGAGAACACCGTTGTTAATAATAACATTGTAATTGAAATTCTCCAGAAATATTATAAATTGGGGGAGATGGCATTGGATGGAACTCTTTTAAAAATAGTTTTGTTTAAAAGGTAAAGTTATAGTCTAGCTCTCAGTATAAATGCTCTTCAGTAATTTATGAATTAACAACAGCTAGTCACAACATATTTCTACCATGAAAACTTACCAATATCTTTGTGTGGAGAAATTGGATTTATATTTCCAGTAGAGCAGCTTTCACCTGACTAAAAGACCAAGTGAATTCATTAGAAAATGGCACATTAGGTATATGTATGGGCAAATAGGATAAGAAATGAGATAAGAGCATAGTCAGTGCTAAACTGGCCACTGGCACTCAATAATACAAAAAAAAGAACTCATTAGCTTTATTCATGGAGGGGGTCATGGGGGGGTCATAGCATCAGTCAGAGAATCTCTGTAACCGAACTTATCATGTTTAAATGTGTTTAATACTTCTCTAACAAATTAAAGATAATCAGCACAGCTTGTGAAGCAAATCCGTAGTTAATTATGTGGGGTTATTTTGTCTGACCTGAATTATTCAGCTTAATTAGTGGTCCTATACTCTAATTTCTTTCTAAGCATGATCTATGCACCAGGAATATTTATTTACATTTCCATCCTATCCCTTGTTTTCTCATATTTTTCCTAAACTATTGATTGATTGATTATGTTCCATCAAGTTACTGTTGACTCTTAGTAACCACATATATAGACTTTCTTCATGACAATCTGTCCCTCACCTGATCTTTCATCCAATAGTGCACTCTGGAAGAGACTATTCAGATATGTTAGGGATTTTTGACTTCTTTACTGGAACTCCAAATCACAAAAGTCGCATTCAAAAACCAGAGCCAAGTGGATGCCTTTAAGGGTTCAATATCCCATTCCTTTTGTTTGAATTTCTTCATGTAGAAATTGGTTATACCTAGGCTCAATTGGCTCCCCATGGCAATTGCCTCATTTTGCTCATGTAGCTGGATATGAGGCAATGATGGAAGAGGTTTCTGGTACCTTCAGGAAATACTCTCTTAACATATAGCAATGTCTTCTTGAATTTTGTTGATAATTTGATTCGTTTTGATGTGGTCTCCTTGATCTTTGGTGAAGAATGAGACCACATCAAAACTAATCGATCTATCACCAGAACTGAGTTTATTGAGTTTCTCAACAAAGTCAGTTGAATCCTTGCAACTGCACATTGAACAGAACAGAAGGACAGGATATATATAAAGTCAAATGAAGGACATAAGCATGGTATAAACAGTAATGCTAACTTGCATATATAATCAGATACAAAAATGATAATGTACCATCCAATAAGGAGCACTCTGAAATGATGACCTGAACTGTGGCAGGAGGGAACTGTAGTGGCAAGAGCGAAGCCAGGTCATGGTCTGTGTGCACCAACCAGGCCTTTTGCTCTCTGTTCCTTGGTTTTGCCACCTCTTTATTGGTTTTCTTCCACATAATTCTAGGTACTGATCATGATTATTCTTTCCTCTTTTATCCAAGAAGTTAGAATTTCTATCCGAATCTTGTCAATTCTAATTTAAACCATTAACAAAAATGCCAGGTTTCCCTGGTGAATAGGTTAATCACTCTAAATAATAGCCATGTATGCTAAACATTTATTATTACCTGATCTAATGAATTCTCCGTTCCAAATGCAGAAAAATCAAAAAAATTAAATCCAGGTGACTGCGACTTTGAGGTAAACCCAGCAAGAAAAGAAAAAGCAGGCGACTTGGCCAGCAATCCTTCACCTTCTGGTGGAAATCTAGTACAATGAAAGAGAAGATGATACAAATTTTAAATGGAAGTTAAAAATCAGAAACATCCTGAAGAAAGGCAACATTTGATGCAGTAATAAACTTTGAATTAACAATGCTTACAGTTCAAATGGAGTTCTCATCTCAACAGAGTCAGGGGTTTTTGGAAGCAAGTTAGGCTCTGGAGTTATTGGCCCTGGAGTTGTTGCAGCATCTGCATCTCTTGTTGAAGAATAACATCCAGATTTAGTAGAAATTTCTGTCTGCCTATCCTGTTTAAGAAAATGCTTCTATAACATATTTGAAGAAACCACGACTATCACAAATACGTATATTCAGGTCTTTAAAAAATGTTCACTATCATTTTTTGGGAGCAATAATATGAAAGTTGAAAGATATACATTTATTTATTTATTTTATAAATGTACTGTATTTATTTAATGTATATGCTACCCATCTCACCATCCAAAGCACTATCCAAATTTGTAAAATCAGTACATAAATGATGGAATAAGAACTGAAGTGTTTCTTCGGAGAGAAATCTACATACATTTGAAGCTGTTAGTCTTCTGTACAGACATGTTATATGAAGAGCATTTTTCTCAACCAACTGCTTTCCAAAAAAGTACAATGTAAGAAATTTAAAGCATCAAACATCAAATCAATTAACATTAGCATATATCTGGTTTTCAAAATCATTTAATAGAACAATGTAACAAAAAGTTAAACTAACTTGAGATATAACTGCAGAATCCATTGATTTGTTTTCTTTTTGTTTGTAGTCAGCCTTTTTTCCTACCACAGAAAATTATATTTTATAAAAATCAAGATGGTGTAGGATTGGTGATTATACTGGTACATTATTGAAGAAGAGAAGCACAAGCTGCTGCTATATTTCAGTCATGTAGCTGTACATCAGCTTTTAGCATCAATGTCAGAAAGATTGTAAGATACAGGGAGCAGAATACCAAACAACAATCCATCACTTGATTTATTTCCCTGAAATTGTGGACCTATAGGAAATTCAGCACCTAAAGAGGTTTCGCAAACAGACAATAAAAAACGAATGTATGAACTGAGAGGGCGAGAGGCAAAATACTACAATGGCCAGCTTCAGATCTTGGGGATCTGATGTAGGGTATAACAAGGTAAAGAGCAAAGCATTATAAGATCAATTGAGAAGGAAAAAAAGGAGACCTCACTTTACCCATTCATACTTAATTCATTTCTTGCCTCACTCCAATATGTACAGTGCTACAACTCACTAATGCAGTATAATGATAAACTATTTTCATGTCTTTTCTGATAAAATCTATTTTATCATCAGCTAATAGTAAATGGCAATATATATAATGCATATTTCAGTAAGTTTTTACCTTTTGTATTTTCAATGTTAAAGCACTGTTTAGTAAGTGTGTTCTTCTGATTAGCTAATAATCTGAAACAATTCAGAAAATAATTAATTTACATCAGCAGAAATATCTTCATATATTTTTATAAACTATTATTAATGAAGGTAGGATGATTAAAAAATTACCTATTTGATATTTCCTTGGGATCATTTGTTACAGATGAATCTGTTTCTACAATATTGGTTTCTGAATTATCACATTTCTAAAACAAAATATTGAAATAATTATTTCAAATTAAGGGTAGTAAAAAATTCTGATAGACCCATTCATTCTTCTAGAGCTCTAAAAATAATACTCAAGTGACTCTTATTCCTCCCTGCTACTACATTCCTTACCGTTTTTGTTGGAAGGAAAACTGTTGTAGTGAAAATCCTGTATTTTTAATTGTTTGTTTTTATATATTTTATTTTTAGCATGTCTTAAAGAATTGAACATTAGATGCTTGGATCTTGTATACTGTGACAACATATCTTTTAAGTAACTTTCCTGTTTTTCCTATAAATTTGTGTACTATACTATGCTTTAAAAGGAAACAAAATGCAATCGATCTAAAGGATTTCATACAGTAGATAGATCTGCCCATACTGACCATGTGCTAACTTAGACAAAAAAAATCACAATAGACAAAAAAGAAATATTTTTGCAAAATTATCTTTAGACGCACTACATTATTTTAAATATATTTTATTGTGCTGAACTAATGAATACATATTACTCATTCTGCTTTTTGTTTGTGTTGAATATTAATGAGACTAATTAATATGTACATGGGGAGTGGAGTCTGACATCAGACTCCACTCATTGGCTAGTGACTGGTGGGAAATTCAAGACGCCTGAGACTGGCTGAAACAGATAACAGCAACCCTTTAAAAAGACAGGAGCTGGCTTGGCTCCCCCCTTCCTTTTCCGGAACACAATAAACAACTCATCCCTGAATCCTGAGTCCTGCCTCTTGCATCGACCTGCCTATACAACAGTTTGCATACCTGATTGCATACCTGATTTTCATTTTCCATATAGTTGAAATACATACTAGTCACTGTTGAATGTCCTGCCTGATACTCTTTTTTTTCTGCACCTGTATTATATAAGATTATGAGCTCTATATTATTCAGCTGATTCTCACATAAGAATATAAAACTGACATCAAAAGGGTAATCATATAGTAGTAGTCATCTTATAGTAAAAAAGATTACAATATTTGAGTAAGGGTTTTTGCTATTTGCACCCACCATAACACAATATTGTCCTGGCAACAAGTTTTTAGGCCATATTTTGGCTTAATTTTGTTTTTTAGCTGAAGCAATGTTAACACAGTGTTTTCCCTTTATTCCAACCTGGTTCAAAGATAACCTGTTAACATGTTAGGAGAGAAGGTATCTGCAATGACTCAAGACAGAGACTGGACCAGTAGGACAACAATCAATCAATCAATCAATCAATCAATCAATCAATCAGAATAGAGCTGCAAGAGTCCTTGGAGGTCTTCTAATCCAACCTCTTGCTTAAGCAGGAGACCCTACACCAGTGATGGCAAACCTTTTCCTTGTGGCATGCCGAAAGCATGTGTGAGTGCGCAATAGTGCGCGCACACATGCCGGCACCCACAATGCAATGCATGTGGGACACACACACCCACTCCCCCTCGCCCCCAAGCATGTGCACGTGACCCCCCCGCACATACGCATATGGCCCTCCCGCCCCCTTTGGAGGACCTCTGAAGCCTGGGGGAGGCCGTTTTCACCCTCTCAGAGGCTCCAGGGAAGCCTCTGCAGCCTGAAAATGTGCCCATTTCGGCACTTCTGGTTTTGCTGGAAGACCTGTTTTCAGCCTCCCAAGGCTGCAGAGGCTTCCTTGAAGCCTCTGGGAGGGCGAAAACAGCCTGCCCTGTCTCCAGAGGCCCTCTGGACAGCTGAAAATCAGCTGGCTGGCGGGGAGGCCGCGCGCATGCGCGCAGCTGGGAGACGGTTCTTATGCCCACCGAAATGGCTCCACGTGCCACCTGTGGGGACCTATACCATTTGAGACAAGTGACTGTCCAGTGTCTTAAAAACCTCCAGCGATGAAGCACCCACATCTGAAGGCAAGCTGTTCCACTGGTTAATTGTCCTTACTATTAGGAAGTTTCTCTTTAATTCCAGGCTGCTTCTCTCCTTGATTAGTTTCCATCCATTGTTTCTTGCCCTGTCCTTTGGTGTTTTGGAAAATAAATTGACCCCCTCCTCTGCAAGTCCAGTACTAATAATACTGTATCAATGCTTTTTTGGCAAAAAAAATTGTTTCCTTCTATATATTTTTTCATATTTGATATTATTTTAAGGTAGTTTCCTAACTAGACTTAACACAATTCTTTCTACAAAACTCTGTTTGCAGACAGCTGAGTATTCATATACAGATTATGAACTGAAGTACAGCTGAATACGAACATCAGTAGTACATTTATTTTTATTCACTTCAAATCTCACAACTAAATCTCTTAATATTTTGTTACCTCTGTCGGTGATCTGAAATTGTGGTTTCACAGTTGGTACACTTTGAACTAATTTCTGAAAAATGCTAGGTAGACTAAATAGTTTATACGTTTGTTCTTTCTTGTTCAATAAAGGTTGACTCTCTTTGAACAAACTGAAAGAAAATTTTAAATCAACGAAAGAAACATGGAAATACCTGAAACACATATTTTATTTTACTTTGAAATAAATGATAAGGACATACAAAAATGCACAATCTTATTTAATGTCCTCACTGGAAAATGTCTATTGAGCAACTTGCTTAATAGAAATATGAAAACCATGGAAAAATACTAAATTGTTACAAAATTATTGACCTACCTGTGACTAAAACTGTTAACACAAACTTTTCTTTTTGAAAACAAGTACATTATTATAGAATATAATTAGTTTTAATTTATCATTAATATCTCTGTGAGGCAGATGGCCAGTTTCTAAATTTAACTCATAAATAATGTACCACAACTTTTGTTCTTTCTTCACTTTTTTTTCTTTTACTTTTCGTTTTATTTTTGGCTTTAATTTGTTGGGTTGTTTTTTTTTTAGTTTTTCCTCTCACTATTTTTTGTTCAATGAAAGGCAAACACTATATATAATGTTTTATAGCTAAATAATATTAAGATGCTATGATTTGAAGGATTATTAGTTTTAACAGTCTTTCTTCAAGTATTATCTATTTTTTCCAATGCTTTAAAATGGGAACAGGAGAGGGAACATAAAATATAAATTAGAGATACCATGTGTAGAAAGTTAGCACCCACCCCTCTCCTAGAAGAATGAAATATTCTAGGAAATATTAAAAAAGCAGAATATTATATTTCCCTGGATGAGAAAAGGAGAAACAT
>JAOYMU010000001.1:137308664-137322317 GCA_025802295.1 Psammodynastes pulverulentus | reverse complement strand
TATGCTGATTCTGTAAACCGCTTAGAGAGGGCTGTAAAAAGCAATGTAAAGCGGTATATAAATCTAAAGTGCTATTGTTATTGCTACATTGATGCCTCCCATAACTCTGATTTAAAAAAAAAAACCCTCTTGACTGAGGACCCTGCTGTAGGTTAAACGCAGGTGGGTGGGTGTGTTCGTTCATTACCTCCCCAGTATCAGGGGGCAAAACGATTCTCTAATATTCCAGCGATCCGCCACAGGTTTCCAGTCCATTCCACGCCTGTTCATTCAGAACCAGGCGTTAGAATCAGCGCCATTTACTCCCCAGTTCAGTACGAATGGGATTCTAGACCGAGAGGAAAGCTGAAAACGAAGAGAGTTTCATTGCCCGGACTTTCCGGATATATGTTTGCATGCCCCCACTACGTTCGGAAACAGATCTGAGCACAGCTACATAGCCCTCGCTTTGGCAGACAGGAGTTTCAAATTCAGGTCCTGCCGCTGCCAGGTGAAAGTATAAAGTGGTAGATTATGAAAAAGTACTTTCCCCCCGCCCGGTACCCTGGAGAATGCTACTGGGCTAGAGGTCTCCTATACGGCTGCACCCTTGTAGCGGGCAAGTTAACTGGTTGGCAGCCCCGTCCTCTCTTGTTCTCACCTCTTCTCCTACGGGATCTGTAGTGGAAACCGCGGCGAACCGCGGTTCTGGCCCGTACCTCCCCTTTCCGGACTATTCCTTCCTGTCCGCACGCCAACGCCCTGCACATTTTGCTCAGCCTGCAGATCCCACTCTCCTCGTCCTTCGGTTCGACTTCGCACCTCGCGATCTTTTCTTTCCTAAATGCCCCCCCCCCCACGCCCCCGTCCCTCCCGTTGAGCGCTCTCGACCGCTGGGAGAAGCAGGAGGAACGAACGAGCGAAAGACCATCCTTTTCTCTCCCAGCTCGGCCGGTGTTCCAGTGTTGGCTTGTTTTACAAGCGTTGATTGGCAGAAGGTTGACAGTGATGGGCAGGGCGCCCTTTTCCATGGAAACGGAGGGGCAGCCAATCTGGCGAGGCCAATAGCAGCAAATAAGAAGCAGAAAAGGCGACGACGGCGAAGAATGTGCGCGGGGGGGTGTCGTTGGTTGGGGGCATCTGGGGGCTTTCCCCATTCTGCCTCCCTCCTCCTTCGCTTCTTTCCCTTCTCCTCCTCCTCACACACATTATCTTCTTCCCCCCCTCCCAAACTTCAGGCCACCGCCGGAGCTCGGGCCATTCTGCTTCCCAACGCCCGAGCGCAGCACGCGTGCGACGGCGGCGGCGCTGCAGCTGCTGCTGCTGTTAAAGCTTCTCCAAGCGACCGTCTGAAAGCGCGGCGGGAAAGAAAGGGCAGAATTAAAAAATAAAAATTGAAACGCAAGGCGAGAGCGGCATTTGATTCCTCGGCCGGAGAGCCCCCTCACCGCCCGTCTGTGCCTCTCCGCGCTCGTCCAGGAGAAGAAGAGCGAAGAATCGGCTCAGCTCCGCCGCAGCTCGAGATCGAAGGGGCAAGAGGCGGGCGCCGAAGTCCAGGAGCCCGGCATTGAGGGGCCGAAGCTCTCGACTAGCCCGAGACGCGGCGGACAAGAGGCGACTCGGCCCAGGAGCCCGCCCGGCCGACCCGGCCCCACCCGGCCGCCTCCATGTTTCAGCTGCCGATCCTCAACTTCAGTCCGCAGCAAGTGGCCGGGGTGTGCGAGACCCTGGAGGAGAGCGGCGACGTGGAGCGCCTGGGGCGCTTCCTGTGGTCGCTGCCGGTGGCGCCGGCGGCGTGCGAGGCGCTCAACCGGAACGAGTCGGTCCTCCGCGCGCGCGCCATCGTGGCCTTCCACGGCGGCAACTACCGCGAGCTCTACCACATTCTGGAAAGCCACAAGTTCCCCAAGGAGTCGCACGCCAAGCTCCAGGCGCTCTGGCTCGAGGCGCACTACCAGGAGGCCGAGAAGCTCCGCGGCCGACCCCTGGGGCCCGTCGACAAGTACCGGGTGCGCAAGAAGTTTCCGTTGCCCCGCACCATCTGGGACGGCGAGCAGAAGACGCACTGCTTCAAGGAACGCACCCGGCACCTGCTCCGCGAATGGTACCTGCAGGACCCTTACCCCAACCCCAGTAAAAAGCGCGAGTTGGCCCAGGCCACGGGACTCACCCCCACGCAAGTGGGCAACTGGTTCAAAAACCGGCGCCAAAGGGACCGGGCCGCCGCCGCCAAGAACAGGTCAGTGAGTAGTTGAGACCCGGGACCCAGGAGGAAGGTAAACGGGGAAGGGCGGGTAGCTCAGCTCTGCCCGGGCTTTCTGTGCGGTGCGGCTGGAAGATCCCCACAACAGCTACATTTTAAACGTGGGTCAGCTGTGCGATTGTTGAATGTCAAGGAACATGCCATACCCTGAGAAATAAATCTTATGGTGTCCTGACTAGATGGACCGCTTGGCACTGCTCGTTAAACCCACTGAATCTAAGCCTTTTCTAGCCTCATTTTAGGCTAGTCTCTCCTGTCATGGAGACCCCAGTGAGACCAGCCAAAACTATTTGATTTGCAAATATGATCCGTTTTCTATTTACACTTTTGGTGAGGGTGTCCGGTTTCTGTGAGTCCTGCTCCAGAATGCACATATTTGGAACCCAGTTGTAATCCTAAGCATATTTTATCAGGAAGAAAGATCATGCTCCTAAGTCTTAATCAGAGGTCAGAGGACTATCTTGCACTCTTATTATCATCATTATGGTAGCACAGTCAGTCAGATATTTGGACTGGATTTTGCATTTTTGACCACCTGTTCTGTCCTTCTCCAAGGCCTAGGATAGGCAGATTTGTTGTTTGAATTATTATTGTTGTTGTTGTTTGCCAAAGGTCCTCAAAAGAGCCTTCTTATTTGAAATCCTGTCTCAAAGATTTTAGATGGTTCTACAGGAACAGGAAGTGAGGAGATAGATTAGGCTCCCTTCTATCATGCTTATACTATAGATGGATGTCATTTTTGTTGGTGTTGAAGCTTAGCTTTTATGATATAGTTGTCAACATGGAATCAGAAAGTTTGACTTTGTAGGAATAGTTCCAATTCAAGGAAATATGGTCTGTTGTAGCCTCTGGGATTTTTATTTTACAGTGGGTTTTTTTTGAGAATCGCAAAGGCAAATGTGCTTGACAATCACAGCTTTTCACAGTTGACATATATGCAGGGGTAACCATTCTAGCTGCATGCAATTCCATTTATTTTAATAAAAGTAAAAGTAAATTTTCATTAATTTTCAATGTCTTTTTATTTCCTACTGTACTAATTTAAGGAAGAATTTTAAAAAAGAATTTCCATATGTAAATATTCCTCAATAGGGAGACATGAGTTACAGATTAACATATTGCTATCTGCTTAATTTTAACAATTAAATATCCACTATCCATAGGATGAATATACAAAACTGAGAATTAATGAAATTGTAAGTATATAATGGCAATTATTTTTATATATAATGTTTTAGGGCAATGATTTGACATAGTAGAATTCCATTCTGAAACATCTTTTAGCAGCAGGTGCAGTTAAAAAACTGCAAAACAATTTTTTAAATTAATTGAAAATTCAAAGGAATTATGGCAATGGTGTAACATACAGTTTTAAAATCCAATGAAACAAAACATTTACAATTGTTATAATTATAATTTTCTTTGACATTTTTTCATTTCTACTATTTATCCAGAATATACTTTGAACAAAAGTAAAAACTGAAATGTAAAACATTTTTGAAATTCCAACTTAACTTGATTTTATTAAAATGTGGCTTACTTAGGTTTAGGGTACAATCTTGTAATTTGTTAGACAAATAAAGCCTCATGTCGTGTGTATATTCAACTGCAGCAAAACTGACTACCAACAGAATTAAAAATAATTATATTGTATGTTGTAAAGCTTTTTATTTAAATGGCTTCAGTATAAGGCGTACACCTTTCTTGTGAAGCGAAATCATTATCCTTTGTTCCATTTCTGTGAAGATAGGTTGCAGCTAGGTTATGCCTGTTTGGAAGAATATTAACTGTAATGGTTTGTAGAATGTGGGTGAGAATTTATGTGGCTATATGACAAAACACTTTAAGGTATGCATGCCTGCATAGGAATAAATAAGGAATAAACCAAGAAGGAAAGAATGTGCTTTAAATGAAAGCCTTGCTCTTGTAGAAGAGAATTTCTGATCCATCTAGACACGTTAATTAGCACAAATGACCTCTATTTTTCAGGAGGCAAACAATAGCTCCCCATTCACTACTCTGTTGTGTCAAAGTGCAGGAATGTAAAACAATTTGGTCCTGTTGACTTCCACAATACTCAGCTTAAATCCATGAGACATGATACACAGCTAGGGGGCTATACTAAAATATATTTTTCCTATATACTTCCTAGAGAAATTCCCTTTTAATCAGAAATTTACTTGTGTAATATGAATTTTTCCAGCATTCTTCCTTGGAATCAAGTTTAAGTGGAATGTGTTGTTCCTGACATGTAAGTGATCTCAAGGACAAAATGTATGAGAAAATTAATTTGAGGTAATACCATCATTTAATTTCTTGAATTTTCATTAAGATGATTAATACGAATTAGCTTATTAATTTGTAACAGAACTGGTTAGCCAAATATCATTGACTTTAGCATTTCCCAACGTGTGCAGCTTTAAGTAGTAAGTACATGGTTTCCTTAAATCATCTAAGATCACAAAAAGTCAGTGAAGCAAAACAATAATGAAGGCTTAGACATTTGGTGTAGTTAGGATACAGTTAGGACAGAGATGAGGACAAAGAATACAGCATACATTGCTTAATTAGGTAATCATTTCCATAATTTGTCCTCACCTACTTTTTAAGGTAATTAAAATAAAACATTTTTTGTTCTGTATATTTGAAAGTACACCTAAAGTAAGTTATTTTCAGTCTGCTGCCTTGAAAGCTTTTCTTTTTCTATGGGTTTTCAGATTTTATAAGTATAATGAATATAAATAAACATTATGTAAAATAAGAGGGAGTATAACAATAATGGTTTAGAAGGGTTATTTGTACAATTAATGGGCGAGATCATTTCATAGGAAGAGGTAATTAAAAGATAGTATTTTTGCAGTAGAAAAAAATGTCTTCTTAAACTCATATTCCCACAACCCAGTTCAATTTTCATTTAATAGTTGATACTGGGAAGATAAACAATATTGAAATAAAGAATGAAAAACAATGACTTCAGCTAAGATGATAAGACCTCTTTCAGATGAATACACATATTTTTATTTATCAGTATAATTTAGAATAGATTTGGAAAATGAAATTTCAAGAAGAAATTACATAATGAAATCTTATTTGTTATATTCTGTTATTATTTGACAGTATAAATGTGGATATTGTTTTCACTCTCATTACCTACTGCTGCTACCGGTAGATTAATATTATCTTCTTTGTTCTAAAAACAGTAGTCAGGCATAACAGCAATTATAGCTTGATAAAAGTGTGAGTTAACAGTGCTAGAAATGTATTTTATACATATATTTTATTTCAGCTCTGAATATTTTTTCCCTGGAAACAATTTTTACACCATTCTCTTAAACACCTTTGTAGGTATATTTTTAAAAAGGTATTTTACATTTTTTAGAGTAGCATACATATTCCTCAGACATATCAATAACTTGAAGTTTTGTTAATATTCAATTTACATGTGGAGTAACTGTTTCTTGGAAAAGAAAAAGACTCCCTCTATATTTATATATATTCTTCTGGGACATGTGTACCAATTATAACTGGCATAACAAAAAAAATCATATTGTAACAGGTCGAAATGTATTTTGTATATTTCTTCATGTATCCTACAATAAACCTTCTAGATATTCTAGATATTACTGACTTTCAATCTTCTAGTATTATATAGGAATTATTTCCAATAAAAAGCAAATTCTTATATAAGATCTTAACTCAAATGAAAAACCTAGTAAAACTATATAATTATATTCATATATAACCGTAACCATATAATTATATTCATATAATTATATAATGAAAAAAGAAGAGGTTGTAAAACAAAGCATTTCTAGTAAAACCATTTCTATAAAGCGAGAAATGCCTTCTAAAAAGAAACAGCCAAGATATTGTAACATTGCTATAAATACCAGTACAATGCAACAACCAAAACTTACATCATTTGAAAATATAATATAAATATTTGGTGAGAATCATTTAATTCTTAGAATACCATAGCAGGGACTGTAAAATGGTCAGATGGGTGAAGTATTTGATAATTAATTGGAGAGAGGAAATTTAATAATTTATATGTGATGTGTTTTAACACATACGTAGAGATCTACATCCCCTGATATCTCCATTGATCCACAGGTCTAAAAATGGTATATAAGCATTCCTCCCATCAATTTCTCATATCCACATAAATCTTACTTACAAAGTAGACAACAGGATAAGGCATAGAGAGCGGATAGACTGTTGGAGTTTATTGTTGATGGACAATTTAATCTGGGGGGATTTGGGGGTTACATTTGCTTTCTTAATTATCTGCATATGGCACCTGGACTGCAAATTGAGAGCGAGCATGGTATAGTAGTTAAAATATTGGAAAATGATTGGGGACATCCACCTAGGTTCTACTTCACGCTCAACCAAAAAGGCTCACTAGATGAATAACTTTGGGCTAATTGTTCTTTCTCTAATATCTCAAAGAACTATTATGGAGAAAGAAATAAGAGAAGGAAGATAGAGGTATGCTGCCTCAATCTCCTGAATGAAAGACAGAAGACAGAATATAAATAAAATATATAGTGTAGACTCTATAGTTTAAACACACAATTGTGTCAACCATACTCTCTCTTCGATGCCCTCTAAGTTACAATAGCATCTTATTTAGGACACTGTACCATCACTGGTATTAAAATAAATTCAGTTATTATGCCAGTCATCTGTATAGTGGAGGTGTACCATCTTCTCTCTCGCTTTCAATGGCAAATTGATTTGACCCAGTCTTGTGGGTAAATATTAAATAGGGAAGAAAGAAGGTAGTTGATAGACTTCAATGCTCAGCAATTTATTTGTAATGGACGAGAGCCATAGAAACCTACAATATTCTCTGTATTATTTATGTCCTTTCTCTGATTCTCAGACATATCCAAACTCTAAATGAAGAAATTCTCTTTTGCTATCTTGGTCACACATATATTTATTTTTCATATAATGATTCATGTTTGGTCTATTCAAAACTTACTCTAGAAGGAGAGAAATAAGAGTTTAATATCACCCAAAACACTTCCTTATATAAGGAAGTGTGTGTATGGTCTGTCTTGCTTTGAAGTTAAGAGATACAGTAGATGTTAGCTAGGGTAGAGATTATAAGTGAGAAGGCAGAGAAAATGAACATTGATAAAACTCAGAACTGTATTGTGTAAGAGAAACTGGTGTGGGGAAAATGTGGCAGAACGTAAAGATATTTTGTGATGTGAAGATAAGTTGATACCTTGGTGAGGGTTGTTTTTTTTGCAAATAAGGGAAATTAAGCACTGTAAGAAACTGTATGTATATGGGATTCCAATAATGATTGGCAAGTATTAGAAGTGTAGGAAAATCTCTCTTCCCAAAACAAACCTTCAAGGAGCTTAGCTGGAAACACTATTTACTATGGGCCACTCCCCATCATTGAATTAAAGTGCTATCCATCTTCCCTTGAGCTGGCATTTAACAACATCAGAATAACAACTACTGACCCTGATGTCAATTTCTATTGTACTTTATTGTATCTATTTCTAGGGTTGCCAAATGATGCTGTCCTGATTTGAGGGTGCCAGTCATAATAGGATTAGTGACTGGAATGTTCTGCTTTGGTCCACTTTCAGTATGTCATCAGCCAGTGGGAGAACCATCTATCATTTAGGGCACTATAGCAAAAAAACAAAACAAAAAACCATCCATTCAGTCATGTCCAACTCTTTGCAACTTTATAGGCAATTGCTCTCCATGCTATCCTGTCAAGCACAGTTTCTTTCAGTTGTTGAATGTTCATCTTTTTATCACAGCAAAGATATGGTGGCTTATTTCAGGATTCTGGGTTGTTTTCTTCCCCCCCTCCCAACCAGCCATCTCATTTGATCATCGCCCCAATAAAATAAAATGAAGAATATGGGGAAACACTAGGGTGATATTAGCTGCAGAAGGAAGAAACCAGATCCTGGTATAATTATTCAACTGGCTAGGTCTGATAGAGAAAAATAATTAAAGTTAACTAGCTGCTGGGCAACCAAGGGTGGACAGAGGAGGAATTAAAATGGGCAAATACAGGAAAACTGCAAATAGGCAAACAAACCCCATTTCAACAGCCTTCATTCTTCTCTGGAGGGAGGAAATGCAGGGATACTGCATCTTAAAGATACATTACTGTACTAAAATGAGTTCATACAAATGAGGCATTCTTACTCCTGAATTAAAATAGTACAATTCTGCTCTTCTTTATTTTTTGGGGTGCCTGGAGAGAGGTTAACTGTCAGAAATATGGAGGGAACTGACAGGTATGGGAACCTAGAAAATAAAGTGATGATGGAGACTGGGAGCTGGGAGAGAAATGGCTGTAGTAAAGCCTGACTAGTGACCTAAGGTCAAGCTGTGCCTCCCAATGCTTACAATATACACCTTCACCTCCACAAAACATTATCTTTGTTTCCAAAGGGTCAAAAACCATTACAAGTTTAACACAACCTAACCATGGTGGCGTAATGTTGGCTTACAAGGAGAAACACTGCATGTACTAACACTGCATTCACCTGCTGATGAGGTGAATGTCATGAAGCCAAGGAGAACAACTGGTGTTGTCAAGCTATGATTATGCCATTGTAAGTGCATGTGGGATTAAGGCCAAAAACAAATTAGGTGATTCATTAAAACATTTTATTTGGTCTTCAATCTGTTTTCCTTGACCTGGACTTTATATTACCTCAGAATGTGAGTATGCTTGTGGGGGTGGGGGACGGCTATGCATTTGAGTCACTATTGATTTCTGACAACCATCTGGACAAGTCCCTGCAGTTTTCTTAGCAAGGTTTTTCAAACAAAATTTCAATGCTGGTTTCCTAGGGCTGAGAGACATGACTGGCCCAGGATCACTTTGCACCTAAAAGGGGATTAGAACTCAGTCTCCTGATTTCTAGCCTGATGCTTTATTCACTACATCAAACTGACTCTCCTACTTATTACCAGGTATATTCTCAGTCTATCCCTGAAAAATCACGCCACAAATATATACTGAAAGCAACTGGGAATACTTTGTGAAAGATTTTCAAGTGTGAACAGGAATTAAGATGTAAAAAAAGGGTTTTGTTATGAAATATGGCTGTAATGTTAATATACAAAGTTATTTTATACTGGCTGTTTGCTGGCATGATTAGAAATGCCAGCATAAAACAACTTTGTATATTGTCCTCACATCTCTTTCCATAACAAAACCCTCTATCTTATTTAAGGAATAAGTTCGATTACTTGTGGCTAGAAATGTTGACATTTTTTCAAAGTGCATTATTCATCAAACATCAAAGTATTTCTTATATTTTTTTCAAATTCTTGAAACTTGATGTAATTTTACAATGTTTTACTTTACTAAGATGGTTATTGTATTTTATGTAGCAATAGCACTTAGACTTATACATTTCTTCATAATTCTTTACAGCACTCTCTAAGCGGTTTACAGAGTCAGCATATTGCCCCCAACATTTGGGTCCTCATTTTACAGGACCCAACAATCTGGGTCCTTATTTTACAAACCTCGGAAGGGTGAAATGCAGAGTTCTTGAGCTGGTCAGGATCAAACTTCTGACAGTTGGAAGAGTTGGCCTGCAATACTGCATTCTAACCATTGAGCCACCGTGGATAAAGTTGTTATTTGGACTGCAATTGATTTCAAAAGGAATCAATATTTAGAATTCGTAAATGGTTGCAATAATATTTGTAGTAAATTAATTATTAAAGCTTCATATTGAAGAGGAAGAGACAAAAGGGAAAATCGTCAAAATGTAATTGTGTGGAATCTTAATATTTTACTTTGTTTATGTTTATTCCAAAATTCTATTATGTTCAATACATCAGTGTCTAGGAGAGATAATAACATGACAGCTTTTATTATACTTGTGCTCAGACTTAGTAACCTGAGGGCTATAGATATCTCCCATCGACTGGCCATGGTCCTTGCCCCATCTGACTTATGATTATTTTTTTTTAAATAAGGGGAAGCATATGCTAATCAAAAGACTTCCAGGATGATAATTATCTCCAGGGCTAGTTGCTGAAAGGATCAAAATATGTCATGTTCATTTCTATCTCACTATACAAAAAAACACTGTGTAAGTAGCAGTTCCAAGCCAGCCTTATCCCACTAATCAGGCTTAGACCTAATTAATAGTGGGACCACAAGAAATCTGAGAAGTAGGATCAATCAATACTTTTTTTAAAGAAATCTCCAAAGAAGCAGTAGCAAACTATTTTCTTAATGTTACCAGAAAAGCTACACAGATGGGTACTGGGAATCATTGAGATTGACTGTAAAATGCAGCCTGTTTGACAATAAAAATATACATTTTGTGTATAATCACTATATGTGAGACAAAGAATTCAGGGAAGGTATTGGACGTTTGTGCCGGAAATACGTTTCTGCAGCCTCTTCTCTGTAGCTGGGCCATGTTTGGGGTTATGTTGCGACTGTCATTAAGAGGGGAGATGCTGTGGAGACTTGTCCTAAGATTTGGGGGTGGGTGGGTTTTATGATTTTGTGAGAACCTTGAAGGCAGAATGATGCTAAGTGGGTTAAATGGTGGAGCTGCTAAGGCATCAGTAGGTGAGGGAAGTGGAGAATGTGGTCTTTGGGTGAGGAAAGGGAGCTGCTCTTTGGACTTTTCAACATGGAGGAATTGTCATCAAAATTATATCTGAGTACTGACATCAACAGAGAAGATCAATATGTTTCATTCAACACAAAGTGATTAGTGAAGGCATAATGGCGGAAGACAAAAACAATATCTTAGTCTTTCCCATACAATCCATGCTGTTGATTTCAACGGAGAAACAACAATGGAGGGGAACAATAACGTTGACCTGGTATGAGTGGAATATATTCCAATTGCGGGGGTGGGTCTTAACTCAGCCCTGCATCCGAACACCGGCGCAGAATTCCGCGGGCCGGAAGCGGGGCAGAACCAGCCCTAGGGAGTGGGATTCGTACGGCAGAAGCAGGGAAAGGCCGGGCGGAGAGCGGGCTGCCCTCCGTGGCCACCGCCGCTTGAGTCACGACCCTTTCTCTTCTCCTTTCCCTCTCGCAGGCTCCAGCAACAGGGACTCTCCTCGCAGGGTGCGGGGCGATCGCTGCCGTCGGAGGAAGAGAGCGCGGGCGAACCACCGCTCGGTGCCGTCGCCAGCCCCGCCGCCAGCCTCTCCAGTAAAGCCGCCGCTTCCTCGGCTATCTCCATCACCTCCAGTGACAGCGAATGCGATCTGTGAGCAGCAGAAGAAAGGCCCCGCCGAACCTGCGTGGAGTACAGCGCGGAGTCTGCGGACGACCATGGGGGGGAAACCTGGCGAGGACGCAGCGGTACCCCGAGGGCGACCCTCGAGACGTTACAAGGCCAGCCTCCTGGCTCGCCGCCTTCAGCCCTTTGCCTTGTCCGCAGTCCGGGGTCTCTGCGCTGAGAAACTCCCGGCAACAGGACTCAGCCCGACCAGGTCCTGCCGAAAGAAAGACTCCGAAGCCTTGAATTCTTCGAGCAGGAGTTATTGGAAGTGTGGAGTCAAACATCAGGCCGTAGAAAGAGAGACACCTGCCTCACCTACTGCCATCTATTATTTTTCCCTCTGGAATATCCGATTGCAAAGACAGTGGTTTTTGTTTATTTTGTTTTTAGTTTTGTTTTTATATACATACATATACATATATATATATACATATAAATATAAATATTTTATATAATGTTTATTGAGTTATTTAAATTGCTCCGTTGGTAGATTGTCTTATTTGGTGACCATAATCATTATTAATATTATTGTTATAATGGGGCGGTGCCTATGTGAATAACTGATACTGTATTTCATTTCCTCCATTTGTGGAGCATGTGCAGGATCTGGTATTGTATGGAGAAGAAGGGCAGCCACAAAACAGAAGGAACAAATGAAACCAGTATAATAATATATTCGATGAGCAAAATAAATTCTGCTATTCCCTTCATTGTGTTAAAAAATTCTTAATCTTGGAAAGAACAGGTATTGAGAAGGGTAGGTAAGTGAAAATGTAAGCAAGGCAGCTAAGTACAATACCTGGCAAGAGTTGATTTTCAAAACAATGGGCTGCGTTTGCAATTTACTTTACTCATGATTAATTGTCTCATTGGGGCTATTCAATTAATTCTATTATGGATTCATTTAATGCAAAATTATATACTAGCCATAGGGACTGGCTTTGCAGAAAAAGAGCCATCCTACAATGTGGAAGACCAGTTAATTCACTTGTTCTGTCCGGCACACAGCAATAGATAGTAAGTCCTTTTCTCATTTAAGCAACACTTGTTCACTTCAGTTTGGTGCCTCATGGCTGGAAGTTCATTTATAAAGAAAATTATTGCTCCGTGCTCATTACTGAGTCCTCCCCGCCACTGCCCAGGATTTTATGAATTAGGGATAAAATGATTTTACCAGCCAGATTGAACCAGAGATAAAGGAAGAGAAGAAAAGAGAAGGAGGGGACAGAAATGCATTTACATTAAAAAAAACAAAACAAAGCTAAGTAAATCTTTTAGCATCCTGGAAAGAGGCTACAATCCATTTTAGCACATTACTTGCAATAAGCCCCCTTAAGTCAATAGGATATTCAACTTCTAAGTAATCATGCCTAGGTTTGGACTATATATCTTTTTTCCCCAGAAACGAAAGGGGTAGATGTGATGATAGTCTTTTCACTTTCAGATTCCTAAATCCCAATTATATGAAGTAGTCATTAAGACCAGGGTTACAAAATTAATCCTTCTAAATACTATAAAATATAATCCCTTATCTTTTCAGTATGGAAAATGATACAGAATTGCAGCTGTACTTCATTTTCTATAATAACTTTATAATAACATGGCTATTGACAAAAAAATTAACCTGGCCAATACCAGAACCCGGGTATCATCTGTTAATATTTCAGGGTTTAATAGGTATAAACCTGAAAAATGCATGGACCACTTTAAAAATATGCTGTAAAAATATGGTATACAATGTGATTTACTGTATACTCTTATCTGCTTAGCAAAATTAATACTATTTTATGTTTCATGACTCAATAGTTTTTCAGTGTACTAACTGCATAGGATCAAACCAGAGAAGAGTACAATCTTATGACAGTGGGATCCTAGGTATATGTACTCAAGAAAAAGAAATGCAACTCACCCTGAAGT
This sequence comes from Psammodynastes pulverulentus, assembly GCA_025802295.1. NCBI lineage: Eukaryota > Metazoa > Chordata > Lepidosauria > Squamata > Psammodynastidae > Psammodynastes > Psammodynastes pulverulentus. Next base: position 137,308,892 of record JAOYMU010000001.1, on the reverse strand, counting down.
AGGTAAGTGTAGGATTGCAGCATTACTTGTAAATGTCTTTGAACTATTGTAAATTCCTTCCACATAAGCGTACACAAAATAGGGTTGTACCATCAGATACAAAGCATCAATCTTTAAAATCAAGCTTTTATTTTCATTCAGAGATAAAGCATGTTGCTGCCCCCATTCGCCACCCTACAAATTATTTTGGCTAATGTTAAAAAGTGATGCGGCTTTTATTGTATTTCT
>JAOYMU010000001.1:137290911-137307204 GCA_025802295.1 Psammodynastes pulverulentus | reverse complement strand
AACTGGGGTTCTGCTTTAGACATGAATTCAGAGACATGTCTGTCTATGTTGCTGAATCATTCTACTATTCAAAGAGCAGAATCTAGTTATAATTCAACAATTCAAATTAATTTATTGTAATGCTAAAGTAATTATTTTCTTTTGGTATATAATTCAGTTAGTATGTAATCCACTTTATTCCAATTCTGAGCTGATAAATAAGAATGATCCAGTGAAATACATATATAACTCTGAATAGGATAACAATTCCTTTGCTTGCCTTTTAATACAATACATGTAGGATAATACACTGTCCAACTGAGCTGATCCTTTTGGTAAACTAACTGCTAAATTTAAAATCAGCACACTCATTGTGAGTGGGAAGATCTCTAGAAGATCTTGGATCCTAGCCAAGTGGCTTTGGTGCTAAGGTGAGTGTAGACTAATGTATTGATCTCTGCCTTTGCTACTTAAAGAATGCCTATTGAATCTGGGTTTGAAGATCAAGAACACAGCATTTCCCACAAACCTTGGAAGCAAGGTACTGCCAAAAGCTTCCCTCTTTCCACTGTTCATAGCAGAGAAGGCAGTTTTGTCAACATCCTTTGTTGTATAGTCAAAACCAGGGAGTTGGAATCAGAGACACTGAAGTGCATATTAAACCCGCCTCAAAATGTTGCAGCATGGAACACTTTTTTTGGGCACCCTGTGACCTTCTCTAGAACAACCTCATCCCTCCCCTTTTTCAGGCTTCACTTCCCCAACATCACGCAGCATTCCCATCATCAATCAGCATGTTTACCCATCCCGAAGGTGCATCTTCCTAATTTAGGATTCCTAATCCTAATCATTTGTTTATATTTCTGCCCTTGCTCCGAAACTTTAAATGGCTCCCTTTTGTTTACAGTGGACACTGTTTGACTGCACCAGGGATCCCATTGGTAGCTCCTAGTTGACCTTGACTGATCTCAAAACAGCTAAGCAGGTGAAAGTTTCCTCAGTGCTTGGATAAGAGAACATCAGGAAACTTCCATTTTATTTTATATTTTATATATAAATTATATATAATTTATAATTTCATATTGTATGCTAAACACGGAAGCTGACAAGATATTCCAGAAGATGGCAGTGGGAACTCACTCCCATGTTATCAAGAATACATGTCCATTAAGGTATCAGATATTGGGAAATTACTACTCATAGTAGATGCAGAGATAATTCTTTGCACAGCCCTTTACTGTTACTTTTCCTGTCTTTATGCACTTGAACAATAGTGGGACTGCAATTCTCAGAATTTCTATCCCATGCTAGCTACTTGTTCAATAAGCTGCAGTCTCAGGATCTTTGGAAGAGACCAAGTGGGAAAAGCTACTCTGTTGCTTGGTATAAGAGAAGATTTTAAAGAGCCATTTGCTTCATTTGGAGGTAAGAAGTTGAAATGTACAGTAACAAGAATGTCAAAGACTTGCTGCTTTGATTGAAGGACTGGAATATTAGGGGGTAGACCTGTCCACTCTTTACCAACATTCCCCCTCCTGTTGTTTAAGAGGGAAAAATAAATAAATTGCAGAAATTAACTGCCTTTATCCTTGTCACTGAAGAATTTCACATCTGAAAATACCTGTTTTAAGAGGTCGGGGAGGGGGAGTGTCTTTGCTTCCCTCATTCTTTGAATGGGGCACACATTTGTCTGGGTTAAAATGATGGAACACATTGCCTTGATATGAAATGGATTGTCGCGATCAATATATGACACTAAAATCGGCATGAAACGATGAAATAGTCCATTCTGTCAACCTAAAAACACCTGAATGCAGACATCAAATTGCATAGGAAAATGCACAGAGACCTTCCTTGAGCAGAAGGAAGACGGGAATTGGTTATTTACATTAAACAAAGCAAGGTTTGCCAGAAGTCTTCCTTGACCCGTCTCTCTTTAGCCAAACAAAGAGGAAAATATTGTATCAAAAGTAACCTGAATAGGGAGGGAGGAGAAGTGAAACAGCTTTTCCCCTCTATTCAACCAGTTGAATACTTCCGTTTCTTTTGAGAAGGAAAGCAGGCTCTAGCCATGCCTGAATGGGAAAGTCTTGTAAGCTGGTAGGGAGGCTGTCAAACAGCTCAGGGTAATAAGCACTAATGAGAGGGTTTGCAGTTCTCCCTGGGACAAAAGGGGCCTGGGAGGGTTCTATTGGGACTGAATAGCCAGTACGTTTTGGGAAGAGATGGAGGGGGGGGGGTGAGTTAGCTGTCAATGGATAGATTTTGCAGGGAGCAAAGGAGAAAAAAAAGGGAGACAGGAGTCTTGGCTTGGTGCAGCTGTGCACAGAAGCTGTTCCCCTTAACAGGCAGCCTCTTAGCCCCTTTTACCTCCTGCAGGGCAGGGCTAAAGCAGACAAAAGCAAGCTTGGGACCACCAGATAAACAAAAGGGGAAATAAATTTGGGTTAAATACACACACACATGACACACATATGCACACAGCAATGATCCTCAACGCAGTTAAGGAGAGACATGCAAAGGGGAAGTCAAATGAGCCCTATAGATTTAAACCAAGGTAGATTAATTTAGGAACAGAGGACTGGATAATGCTCATATTAGAAAGCAGAGGGATATCCGGAATGCAAATACTCATTTCTTTTTTTCGCATTATTTTGCTGCTGTCACAAATTGATTCCGAAGGCAGTCCCAGAAAAGTGGTTGAGCCTGCACCAAAAATTCAGTATTTGAACCCCTGCTTGTTTTGTTGGAATTATTTGGGGCCAATCACAATTGCTCAAATCATTCTACCTTTCATGGTAATTATTACAGCCATCACAGGAAGTAGACCATATAGAAAGAAGGGCAGCTAGAATACTTGGGATAGGTCAAGAGGTTTTTCCTTTTGGATTCTAAAAGCTACAATTTGTGTTTATTTGTTTGTCCTTCAAGGGCTTCAGGTAACATGGCTGGTTATCTGGTATTAGCACTACAATGACCAGGTCTGAAATTTTACACTATTTTTTATTTTGGTATGGAATTTAGAAAAGTATACAAAATAACTATGTTTAAACCAAAAATTACACTTCAGAACACAGAAATGGCCATTTTGATTCCAGTGTTTAAGGTGTGATCAGGAAAGTCTGGTAAACTGCAAATGTAATCTTTGAGCAATGGATAGGATTAACTAAAATACTTGAATTCTAGTGGATGAAATACAGTGTTATTGCCATAGAAATGAAAAGAAAGTCCAATTTTTTTTTCAAAGTTGAGAAATATCAAACCAATTTCAGTGCCAATATACTGGGCGAACTACAGTATTGTAGAAAACATCATTAAAAATCCTCCCTACTCTCTAATAGTTTTATAACGGTTTATAATGGAGTGGAAACGTGATGGAATACTCTATTTTATATTCTAATGCACATCCTGCTTATTTTGGCTTGAAATGAGCTTTAAATAACTTTTAATTTCAAAGTAACAATAGAAAAGAGAGTGGAGTGCCTATCTACTGGTTTGTATATTAAAAAAAAATTATTTGCCTTTTAGGACAACTTAAACATTTCCATGCATTTAAAAATTTAACATGGATTTTTGCTTTTGTTGCGGATCTAGGAATAGAAAATGCGTCACTGCTGAAAATAGTGACAACTATCACAAATGGATTGGTGTCAAAACACAATGTTTCTTAACACAAAAACATCAATATTAAAAAAAAAACTATTGGTCAGATTCTTTTATATTAACATATATTTTTAAGGATGCCTGCTGAAATTTGTGATGAAGAATCAAATAGAGTACCGTACTCATAATGTGCCTGTGTGATTGCAAAACAAAACAGAGAGAGAAAAACTCTTTCGTGCAAAACTGATTGAAAGCATGCAAGATTTTTTTTGATAAATAAAGAACAATCTTAATTCTGAACAGAAAAAGTTCTGATCTTGTTTCAAAAAGTTTACTTTTAATAGGTGGGACAGGAAGGATTGACTGGAAATGGGTTGGGTATAAACTAAAGTGTAAACCATCCATTTGTTCTACCAAAAAAGCAAAGAAAATAGTTATCTAGCGAATCCAGGAAACTAGGTAACCTTAACATCAATATCTGGAAAAATTCCTGCAAAAGAAAAGCAACAGATTTGTGAGCATCTAGAAATGGACAAAGTGATTACCAAAAGCCAGCATGGGTTTTGTTAAAAACAGATCATGCCAGAGAAACCTTATTGTCTCCTTTGATAAAGTGACTAAATTAGTGGAACTGGGAAATACTGTGGATATACTATACTTAGACATCAGTAAGGCATTTGTCAAAGTAGACCACAACCTACTTCTCGGTAAAATAGAACAATGTTGGATAGACAGTACCACCACCAGAAAACTTTGTGGTTGATTGACCAACTGCACCAGAATTACATTTATGCAAAGCAAAGTATGTAGTGGGGCACCTCAAGGTTGTGTTTTGGGCCCAGCGCTCTTCAATATCTTCATAAATGATCTAGAGTAAGAAACAAGAGCTCATCAAATTTGCAGAAGACATCAAGCTGTGAGGAATTGAGGATAAACTCAAGATTCAGAAGGATTAGAGCATTGGGCTCTAGCTAACAAGATGAAGTTCAGTGATGAGAAAAGAAATGTCCTGCAGCTAAGCAGGAAAAATTAAATGCACAAGTATAGAATAGGTAGTACCTGATTCAACAGTAGTAACTGAGAGAGAGAGAGAGATCTAGGTGTCCTAGTGGACCACCACTTAAATATGAGCCAGCAGTGTACTGCAGCTGCCAAAAAAGCCAATGCATTCCTAGGTTGCATCAACAGAGGAATAGCCTCAAGAGGTGAGAGGTGATACTATCACTTTATACTGCACTTCATCCAATTCTGGTCATTATGGTACAAAAAGATGCCGAGACCCTAGAAAGAATGCGGAGAAGAGCAGCTAAGATGATTAGGGTTCTGCAGGATAAATTTTATGAGGAATGGTTAAGAGAACTAGATACATCTAGTCTAACAAAGAGAAGAATTAGGATTACACGATAACTGTATTCTGTTTCATGAGGGGCTGCCACAGAGATGTGAGTGTCAACCTATTTGCCAAAGTTCCTGAGGGTAGGACAAGAAGCAACGGGTGAAAGCTTGTTAAAGACAGATCCAACCTGCAACTAAGGAGAAACTTAATTACAGTGAAAACAACCAATGGAACAGCTTGTCTCCTGGATTTGTGGGTGCCACATCGCTCCAAGTTTTCAAGAAAAGATTGAACAGCCATTTGTTTGAACCAAAGACTGCCAAGATCCCTTCCATCCTTATGATTCTACCATTTTTCTCCATTACACCAACTCATGTGTTTTGCAAAAGTATAGTAACAGCATAGTAACCATGATAATCAAAATGCAACCTCTATCAGACATAACTAAGCAAATTTTCAAGAAGAGCACTTCAGAAGTGTACTCTATGTTGCATGAACAGTCTAATATGAAGTAAACATTCAAAATTGCTCTTTCTTAAGGTTTCTCTTTTTCCAACCCAATCTTATTCTTTGTAAAAGTCATAATAGTGCTGGATGTGGTCAGCGCATGATGCATCCGGCCCATAGGTCGCAAGTTTAACACCCCTGCTCTAGTGAGATCTCTGCACTAAATTGTTCCATGATCCCTTGTTTTGTTTTGTTGGCTCTATAATATTCTCAGGACTCTTCTCTAACATCAAAGTTCAAAAGCATCAATAGCCTTTCTACCTTATTTCTTCAAAACTCTAACTTTCACTTTTAGCTTCAAACTTTTGCTTGCATAGAGTGTTATTGTTGCCTACACTATTCTGATCATTATCGATGTATCATGGCTTCCCTACAAGGTAATCAAACTTACTTCAATGATAATCATCTACTATTTAAAGTACCCATTTCATTAGGCCTAAAATGGCTCCCCGCACCATCCAGCAACCCAATTTGCATCATCCCAAAGAGATGCTGAGGGACATGCTTTTCTGTTGTTAGTGGCTACAGCATCTCCTTGCAACAAGAGATCATCCCATAGAGTGGGTGCATCCACTCATGTGCTTTAGGAGACAGAGCTATGAGAGGAGCAGCATAAGAAGGAGCAACCAGGTGAGCAGTTGTCATCTTCCTTCTTATCTAAATTGGCATGTATTCCTCATCCTCATGTAATGATTGTGATCTATCCAACTTTCATCACAAATCTTTTGTAAAGTGCCTAATTCTACAAAGTACTGTTTTATATATGGAAGCATTCATTACATTCTTGACTTAACAACCACAATTGAGCCCAAAATTTCAGTTGCTAAATGAGACAGCTGTTAACTAAATGCCCCATTTTACAACCTTTCTTGCCACTGTTATTAAGTGAATCACTGCAGTGGTTTAGTTAGTAATATGGTTATTAAGTGAATCTGGCTTCCCCATTGACTTTGCTTGTCAGAAATCACATGAACCCAGGACACTGCAACCGTCATAAATATGAATCAGTTGCCAAACATCCAAATTTTGACCACATGACCATGGGGATGCTGCAACTGTCATAAATGTGAAGAATGGCCATAAGCCACTTTTTTCAGTGCCCCTGTAGCTTTGAATGGTCACTAAACAAATGGTTGCAAGACAGTTGAAGATGACCTGCATTGGGTGAACTGACCAATTCTAGATTGGTTTAAAAATCTTTTTTTTAAAAATCCCATCAACAAACTTGTCTGTCAGTTAGATATCCAGAAATGAAATGAAAACCTTGATTATGGTCTACGCACAGCAGCAGTAAATATAGGACAGCCTGTAGCTATATCAAAATCACATATAAACAGACTCATTTTAAAAGGATATTACAAAGAACCCCTGTTATATCAAGGCTTTACATGCTGCTGAAGAGAATTTGGCCGCCTCGTGTTGTAATGTTTATATGACTATCTGAGAGCAGGAAACAAATCATCTGGATGACCTGAATGTTTTGATAGAAAAGGTGAGATAAACTTACTCTGTTTATCATGCTCACAATAAATTAGAACATGGCTAGCTGTTCTGACTGCACCTGACCCACATAGAGATGTTCATTCATTATTCACTAGAATCTTATTAAACTGGCCCACCAGCAAGACAGATGGCAGTACATTAATGAAGGCCAGTGAGAAGACTCTCTGGAGAAAGCTCTAATGCTGGGAAAGGTGGAAGGAAAGAGATGAAGAGGGTGACCAGCACAGTTACTGTGGAAATGGGTGCACAGTTGGGAGACCTGAAAGACCAGGTTAGGGACATAGTCATAGGGACAATGTGATTGCTAGGAGTCAATGATAAATTGATGATACATAATTGAGAAGCACTAGTTATTTATTTAGCAAAATTATATAGTTAACCATGAACTATGAACTTGAAATTATCTAGACAGTTCCAAAGTCACTTGGTTGGTACAGTCCATACTACCTCCTATATCTAAAAACTACTAGTAACTAGATTTAATTTTTTTTGCAGTTCCGTAGCCACAGCTTTGTGTTGTAGAGGCGCTGTAGCTTGTTCCAACTGAATTGGCAACAAGATTTTTAACTGAAGTCAATTTGTCAGCAATTTGTCAAAGTAAGGATTAATCATGATTATGGCCAAAGTCCTTTGGGTCCATTGAAGTTTTCAGGCATGTATATTTGATACTTATTTACTAATTACAGTATATTGTTGACTTTTTACTGTTTTATTAATCTTTTTTTCTCTGTTTGCTATTTTTGTTTCCACTTTGGAAATATTTTATTGTCATTTAAGGTTTTTAAATCATAAAATAATATATATTTGTACACGCTAAATGTATACACAACGATACAGAGTATACAGTAAATATGTATGTAGCTGGAAACGGTTCAGGTTCAATTTATAGCTAAGATCCAGATTGCTATTCTTTGACAGATTCCTTCATGCAAGGAATCTGATTACCAGATATTTCAAAACAGATGAAAGGAAAAACTTTACATGCTACAGTTATGGAATTCACTGCAACCTGATAGTCTCCAGCTTGCATGGACTACCTTCCACATGCATGCTGGTGATAGCTACCAAGTTTGCATAGATTTAAGAGATACTTATGAAAAGAGAGAAATCTATATATAGCTATGGGGGCAGGGAGCAGGCAGGCAATGACATTCGGAAAATGCTATTGCTCTTCTCTTCTGTTGGGGAGATGGATAAATTATTCAGATAGGTAAACCTTTCCTGACTTGGGTACCCTCCAGATGGTAGGACTCAAGCAACCCAGAATTCTTCAATCATCATGGCTGTGACAGAAAATTCTGGGGAAGCCTGAAATATACCTTTAGTCCGATTCAGTAAGCTACCGGTATTCTGTTCTGATCTTTCAAAGTCTATTTATACAAATTTTATTTTATTGTGTTTGCCTTCCATTCATTTAATGGACAATATTTCTGGCTACAAGGCTGTATCACTTGCCTGGACAGGTCCCAACAGCTGCACCTGTGCACTATGCACACATACTATGCACCTGTGCACTATGCACACATACATACACAAATACCTGAAAAAATGTTCCTTAGGCAAATGGTGGAAAGTTGAGTTCTTTTGCTTGTTTCCAGTGATTGCAGTGCATCACGCCTATATGGAAAGTCTTCAGTCTTAGCTGAGATAATATAATGCAGATAGGATTGTAGATCCCTTCCCCTTACTGGATCAAACCATTAAAAGGGACTTTCCTATTACAGGTATGCTACTGAAGAAAAATATTTTCCCTTAATAGCTCACCCAGGATTGCAAACAGCCAAGTTCCATTCAGCCAAAATAGGTGTTATCTCCACATAATCGTATCCAGATACACCTCTAAAAATAATGAAATAACATCAGAAGATCTTTGTTATTATTCAGATCTTTCCTTGCTGTTCATTGTTACCTCTCATACTGCTTTTCTAGTTGAAGTTAGCACCGGGTCAAGATTAAAGGTTTTTTAAAATCACATATTGGACCAAACTATACTATAGTCTCTAGCAAGATCAGGCCAGCACCCCAGCTCTGATATGGATAATATAAAGCAACCAAATGGAAAAGAATAAGGGTGGTGGTAGATAGGGGACCCACTTCCAAAAGCACCTTTAAAAAAGGGAAATAAGTGTGCTGTCTGGGCTCCTATTTTATTCCAAAACTGGAACAATCAGATACAAATAGTTCCTGAGTCCAGTGATGCAGTCAAGGCATTTCTGATTAGGTTTAATAGCCATTTAGATTTATTTTCCCCATCCTATGGGCCTGCAGAAGTATAGAATACCCAATTGAGAAAGATGGCAACTGAATAAAATATGTCTAGACAGCATTTGGGAATCCCCTTCTCTTACCTCTGTTGAAGGGGGCTCTGGATTTCCCTGAGAGAATTGCTGTGTTTTTCTGCTGCCTTCTAAAAATGGTACATGAAAGTGCACTTGCAAATATGTTTTAGTGGTTAAACGGCTGGAGTTGAGCAATAGGAATCCATATTCAAATCCCACCCAGACTTTAAAATCACTGAACCACTTGTCTTGAAATTTAGGATACAATCAGTGTTTTTTTTTCCTTTACAAAAGTGTGAAGAAAGCAAGAGCAAACTAAAACATTTTGCAGTGTGGTTACTCAGTCTACTGACACCTGATTACTGTCTGCAGGAGACCAGATAATAGCACCATATAACATCTTCCGTTCAAGTGACTCACAGATGTTGTTGTGCAGTGCTTGGTTGACTGGTTCTGACTAGAGAGAAAAATTTGATAAAAAGACAAAAGCATATGAAGTTGATAAGCAGAATTTAAATCACTTCTCAGATTTTCAAATATATGCAAAATCCACCACCACCACCCAAAAAAAATCAGGTAAAAAGCAGTAATTCCTGGAAATTCTAATAGGAATCCACATGTAATCATCAGTGAAAGTTGTGATCCAACCTCAGCTTGAATCACATCCAGTGAAAAGTCTTGTCAATTGCTTATCTAATTTGCTCATAATTGCAGTTTGATTATACAGGTAGTCCTCAAATTACAACCGTTCATGTAGCAACTATTTGAAGTTACAACTGCACTAAAAAATTGACTTACAACTGTTTGAACATACCCATGGTCAAGTGATCAAAAATCAAGGGCTTGATTACTATCATGCATTTACGATGATGGGCGCAACCTGAAGTCATATGATCATCATTTGCAACCTTCTCAGCTGGTTTCCGACAAGGAAACTCAATAGAAGAATAGAATAGAATAAGAATAAGAATAGAAGAAGCCAGATTTGCAGCATAATTCACCGTGGTGAACTGCATGAAGGACTGCGTGATTTACTGCCGTCATTTGCTTAACAACCATGGCAAAAAAAAAGGTATCAAAATTGGACATGACTCGGCAATTTGTCTAGCTCAGCAATGAAATTCTGGTCCCAGTTGTGGTTGCAAGTCAAGGATTATCTGTAGTCTCGTAGCTCCACATGTATTGCTTTGTTACAGAAAGTACTCATAAATGAATGAAGAACTTAAATAAAATGGGAGAGGATATTGTTTTCAATAATGATATTCCTGCTTTAAAAACTGTTTTAAATGCTAGTAATAATTTCTAAGAATGTTTGAATTGCTAATGAAAAGCTAAATATTTTGTTTCAGGCACAGAGGCAACACAGTCTGCTGATAGTTTGACTTGCCTTTATTGCTCCAACTTTTCCCCAAACACTCCCACGTTTATGGCAAGTCTCAGAGCAAAGTGAGCACACACACACATGACACACACACACACATTCACACATGACACACATACCTCCAGCAGCCTCTGGCTGCAAATAGTTCAGCAAAATGCTGTGAGCACAATGGCTGCAAAGTAAGAAATCCAGTGGGGCAAGGGTATACATCAATGAGTCCAGGAAACAAAGGAGCAAGTCAATTAATCCAGGGACCAAGAAATAAAGCAAGAAGTCTAGGAAACTCCAAAAGTTGGCAACATCACACAAAATTCCATGAATTCAGTGTTTGTTCCTGACAAACACCCCTCCTCACAGCATCTCCTTAAATCTCAATCCCCAGATATGCCTTGTGAAGAGAGGTGTGGTGCAGGGGTGAAATTAAATTTTTTTCCCTACCAGCTCTGTGGCCGTGGTTTGATGGGTGTGGCTTGGTGGCAGCGAAGGGCGACCAGGTGGGCATGGGCGGGGCCAACCATCATCTGTATCACCTCTCCTGAGCCAGACCGAGGTGATAGTATTTCACCCCTGGTGTGGTGCTCTCCTCCCAAGTCGTCAGGTCAGTCTGCTCTGTTCCCACCTCCTCTCCACTCTCTGTGCTCATGAATGGGGGGGGGGGTGTTTGCTCATTACCTGAGCTCCATCTCTCTTCATTTCCACTGCTTGTCCTCTCTCTTCATCCTGTTCCCGTTCCTCTCTGCTAGCAAGCCATCCCACTCCTGAAAGGCCCTGGCCTGCCTCCTCCCCACATTCCTCAGAAGCTAATGAAGCCTCTCCCCTCCGTCACCCTGGGCTTCAGCTCCGGCTTGTCTTCCTCCACAGATTCAGCCTCTGAGTGGGACATAACAAAGAATGATTAGGGGGTTGGAGGCTAAAACATATAAAGAACTGTTACAGGAATTATCTAATATAATGAAAAGGAGGACTAGGGGAGACATAATAGGCAAGAAACAATGAATGGAAACTAACCAAGGAGAGAAGCAACCTAGAACTAAGGAGAAATTTCCTAATGGTGAGAGCAATAAACCAATGGAGTAGCTTGCCTTCAGAATTTGTGGGTGCTCCATCACTAAAGGCTTAAAAAAAAAGTAGACATTACAACCATTTATCTGAAATGGTATAAGGTCTGACCCTGCTTCAGCAGGGGGTTGAACTAGAAGACCTCCAAGGTCCCTTCCGATTCTATTTTTCTATGTTTTATGATATTCTAACTTAAGTGTGAGTGTTTGTTCAGCTACTTGTACGATTTTTTACTTTGTGTGCCAAAATAACATGGCTGCTTTTGAAACTGTGCATCTTGACTTGTACTGGGCAGGGAAGGTTGCCATTTGTTCTTATGCTTAATAGCAATAGCAATAGCACTTAGACTTATATACAGCTTCACAGTGCTTTACAGCCCTCTCTAAGCAGTTTACAGAGTCAGCATATTTCCCCCAACAAACTGGGTCCTCATTTTACTGACCTCGAAAGGATGGAAGGCTGAGTCAACCTCGAGCCTGGTGAGATTCGAACTGCCAAATTGCAAATTTTCAAGGGTCTGCAGTACTGCATTCTAACCACTGTGCCACCGCAGCTCATTAAAACGGGGATTTAAAACATGCAATCCAGAAGCCACAGATTTTCTGCCAGAAACTTTAATTCCTTAAAGTGGGAGATAGCTCTTCCACTTTTTGCAAGGAAGAGTGTTGGTTTCTGTGTATCTCTATATCTGTATGTGCAAGCAGAGAGGGTTAAGAAGCAAAATTAAATTTGTAGATGCTTAGGGCACCTGCACCATCTCTTAGACTGGAAACCTCACAAAAAGTACCTTCTCCATCTTTTGGAGTATGGACCATGACAATCCAAGCAAAGTTTAACTTCCTAAGATGGAAGCTGTCACTGGGAGAGCTCTGTCTATTTTCCTCTTTGTAAAAAAATCAGTAGGCCTGGATGTGTTATTGCATATCTGTACAAAAACCCACATTTTTTTTCATTCTTTTATTATAAAATTCATTTCCTTTTTAAATTTGATTTATTCCCCCACCTTCCTACTCTAGGAAAAACTCAAGCTGGATTGGCTAACAAAAATCTAAAAGAATACAAAAACCACACCAAAAGTTAAACATGGAGTTTAAATGGAACCTTACAACAGATGCTAAATTCATTTAACAATTAAAAAACTGGTGAAGGAGATGCATCTTTATAGATGTTCTAAAATGGGGAGAGTGAGTGTGTCAGCAACGAGGAAGACCCTTCCCCATGGGGGCCTCTAAGAGGCAGAACATCTTCAAAAAGGACCCTCCTGCAAATCTTGACAGCTGGACAGATTTATAATAAGAAGCAATCCCTTAATCAGTTAGGCCCTATGTTGTTTAGGGCTCTAAAAGGCAGCACCAAATCCTTCAATTGTGCCTAAGAAGCAGCAGGCAAAGAGAGCAAATTTTTCATTGCAGGCATCTTATGATCCCTCTATCTTCCACCTTCATTTTGCATCACATCTAACTGCTAAATAATTTTCAAAGATAATAGAATGCATCAGAGTAATCAAGTCAGGCTTAGATAGGAAGGTGTGGATAACCAGAATAATCAAATCCAATTTGTTCCTCAGTGACTTTGGCAGCTAAACTCATCTTCTTTTTCCCTGGTCACTAGCACCACCATGTGGACATTTTTGGAGTGGTTGCTCTTGTGTCAGATGGGAAACAATTTCCCTGAAATCAGAACTGGAATTAAGAACCGGTATGAACATAAGAAGAAGCTTACTAGTTTAGATAAATGATCTATACCAGAGGTCTCCAACCAGTGGTCTGGGGACCACTGGTGGTCCACGTGAAAATTTTGGTGGTCCACAGTGCACCTGGGTGGAGGAGCTGCTCTGGGCTGACCAATGGGCCAGTCCTGTGACTAGAGCTCTGGAAAGAGAGATGAGAGAGATACACACAGAGAGAAAGAGAGATGCAAGTGAAAGAGGGAGGTGAGAGAGAGCAAGAAAGAGATACAGAGAGAGAAGAGAGAGAGAGCAGAGATCCCGGTGTTTTGTTTTCTGTGGGAAACAGATCCAAATGACTCTTTGAGTGTTTAAGGTTGAAGAAACAGGCAGCTAAGTACCTGAAGGACCCCATCCTGATACTGGGAGACCAGGCACTTCAGCAGCGCACTGGATTCCTATTAGTGGTCCACAGAATTTAAAATTATGAATTTGGTGGTCCCTGAGGTCCAAAAGGTTGGAGACCCCTGATCTATTAAGTCAAATCTGATTGTAAATGTTCGTATTCTTATTGTTTGGGAGATAGCTGTCACGTAACACCAGCAGCAATCTCCTATGACCAGATTACAATTAACAACCCCCCCCCCAATTCTCCTGTGTCATTTTGTGTGTGTGGGGGGGGGTTGTTTCTCCCATAAGCTTTGATCTCCATACCAAGATTTTAATGCCCTTGACCATTTGTAAGAGCAAAATCCTGTTTCTACTTCGCAGGAGCCAGCCGTAAAAGGTCATCCTTGAATCATGTACTGCTGATACCTTCAAGCCAGACTGATATAGAATGTCCTAAGAAGCTCTTGTGTGCTCCCATCTAGCAACCCCTGAGAATTACAACCAAATGCAAAACCTTTCGTTAAGGTCTGACAACGGAAATGGACGTAATTCCAGAAATCGTAGTAGAAGCCATACAAGTCGTCGGCCACGTAGATCAGGTTCCAGAGGCAGCTTTGGAAGAAGCAAAAGCTGAGGAAGGAGATCATTCTGGTCAGACCCAAACCTACCTCCTTTACATTGGGAACTTAAACCCCAAGCATTCCAGCGAGGATCTCTGCAGCATGTTGAAGGACATCCTCAATATGGCAAGCATCACCCTCCAAAGATACGATATTGAAGTGATCACGAAACGTAAGCAGGCCTATGCTTTTGTTCAAGTGGCCACAGAAATCAGCCTGGAGCAGGTTCTCAAACAACTTCTCTTTGCTTCAGAGGCAGAACACAGCCTCTCCAAAGATCTTGTGCAGAAGGGGAAAAACCTGGTGGTGGGACAAGGGAAAAAGCCCCCACCTGCTCCCAAAACTAGCAGAGAGGTAAGGTGCCAGAAAGCTAACTCTTCTCTTATACTAGGGCAGCGATGGAGAACCTTTTCGGCACTGGGTGCCAAAACGGGAACGCATGTGCAGGCGTGTGCATGTGCACATGCCAGAGTGCCGGAAAACGAAAGACCAGCTGGCCGGTGCACACATGCCTGTTTTGGGGGCATTTTTTGAGTCATTTCAGGCCATTTTCCAGACCATTTTCCGGCTGTTTTTGGGGCATTTTTGGCCTGAAAATGGCCTGGTTTGGGGCTGTTTTTAGGACCAGTTTTGGCATGAAAAACGGCCTGGGTTTTTTGCCGGTTTGAGGACCGTTTTCAGGCTGTTATTCACGCCAAAAACAGCCCGAAAAACAGCCTGAAAAAGGCCCGAAAAATGGCCTGGGTTTTGGTCATTTTCCAGGCCATTTTCCAATGCTTCGGCACCCACAAAGACCAGCTTGCCAGTGCAAAATCAGAAGAACAGCTGGCGAAGGTGCGCGTGCCCACTGAGAGGGCTCTGCTTGCCACCTCCGGCATGCGTGCCATAGGATCGCCATCACGGTACTAGGGATTCCACACTAAGGGGAGAAAGCAGGATAGCTGTGACATGCTAAGGTCTTGAGAATATATAAGGGCTTCTTATCTATGCAACACCGAGAAGAAAGAAATCAAGAATCACACAAACTGCACCAGCTAGAGCAGGGGTGTCAAACTTGATTTCATTGAGTTTGGCCGCATCACAGTTGTGTTTGACCTCAGAAGGGCAGGGAGGGGCATAGCCAGCTCGATATCACTCATGTCGAGGGCGCCTGTGGTGGCCTGATCACTCTGTCAGTGAAAGTGGGCTCCTGAGCTCTGTTCTCGTCTGCGATGGCTTCCTGCAACTCTCTGCCAGTGGAACGGAGCTCTAGCAGTCCGCCCACAGCTCTCCTGAGCTCCGTTTTTGCTCAGTGAAAGAACAGGCTGGCTTTTTCCTGTTTCCAGGGTGGCCCCATGAGCCAAATCTAAGTACCCCATGGGCCAAATCCGGCTCCCAGGCCTTGAGTTTGACACCCCTGAGCTAGAGCATGCTTGTACTTAAAATTACCTGTACAAACTTCCATTTAAAATCAACAATGAAAGGCATTTAATATCAGGTTGCATTCTTGAAGCAGGCCAGAACAGTGGAGAAGTCAAAGTCCACTGGTGAACTGCTACTTAAAGTTCTCAAGAATCCTCCCCTTATCCAAGCACACTAGGAGAAAGATACACATACAAGTGTAAGAAGCAAGGTGCGTGAAATGTACGCCTTTTGCTTTTTTTTTCCCCTCTCCTTTGCAAGGAAATAAATAACAATAAATGTTTTCCTTGCACCAGAATAGCAAGGAGAAGCTTGGCTATTCTAATAAGGGATTTATTTGTTGCCTCATACGCCCTTTTCTCTTTTCTCTCTCAGCAAAATGATAGCACCCAATCAATTTCACCATGACATGTGAGCAGTGGTGGGATTCAACAGGTTTGCACCTATTCGTGAGAACTGGTTAACTTTCTAAGCAGTTCAGAGAACCGGTTATTGGAAGAAATCTCCTTTTGTTTTTTTCCACTTTGCAGGGCTAATCCTGTAAGGAAGGCAGGAAGGAAACCTTCTGG
>JAOYMU010000001.1:137245111-137259239 GCA_025802295.1 Psammodynastes pulverulentus | reverse complement strand
GAGAATTCTGGGAGTTGAAGTCCCCAAAAAGTTGCCAAGTTTGGAGACTTCTGACTTAGGAGGTCTTATCCTCCCAGTATTCTTGTACAAGGCCTTCACTAAAACATGGGGAAATCCCTCTGCAGTAAATAAATTTAGCCCCCCCCCCCACATGAATGACTTTTAGGCATAGAAAGAGTAGCAGGAGGGGGCAGGGGAGAGCAGAGAATACACATCGACTATTATCCAGTTATAAATAACATTAAGAGTCTTCATCAGTCTTATCAAGTTTAATTTAGATTTCTGTGGGTACAAGAAACCTGGAAATGAAAGCACATGCTACTAGCGGTAATCAAATTGCCAGTTGATTTCTCAAGCCAAACTATATGGGAAAAGGACGAAGAGAGACAGACAGAAATAAAACCTAGAAAAAGAGTCTGGATTATGAAAGATGTCCAGGTAAGTGGAACAACTTTTGTTGTTGCTATTATAAAAAAAAAATATCACACATTCATTTCCAAAATTCACCGTAAACAGAAAAATCACTGACATGAAATTACTCTCATAAAACTTTAATCTAACATAAAGGGCTCACACCTCTGCATTAAGACATAGGCACTTTAACATTCTTCAGCTAATACTGCATCATTTTTCCTGTTTTTTAAAAGCTACTTCAAAATCTTTTCAGAAATCTAAACCTGACCAAAAAGAAAAAAAATGTAAACTTAACTTGCCCTCTCCAAATCTCTCTTTTAGAATTAATTTTGGTACTTTATACCCTCTCTTTATTCCCCCAAAATTCAAGCCAAGATAACTACCCACCACCACCTATTAAAATATATCACTAAATCCTTGGTGGAAAGTAAGGGCCCCTTCCTATATGTGCTGCCTTACAAGTCCCATTTAGCAAACCTCTGAGTAAGCATGCCTGGATTTGCTTTGTCAGCTTCACTTACTTTAATGGGCCTTATTTTTGAGTAAGGATGCTTAGGATTCTGCTATAAAATATTTGCCTTCTTGTCCTCCTCTATGGCAACAAAAACAAGAGATAGGACACAGTCCAAGTTAAAATCCACAGTGCTTAAATCTCTCTTTGAAAGTGATGGAATCTAAGTGCTTAACCTGGCTTGGTGATGCTTCTTGTCCTCCTTTTAAATAAAATGCAACAACCTGTCGTTCCAACTCAGGAAAGATGAAGTAAATGGAAAAGGATGCAATGGAGGGATGACACCCAGGGTTGCCCCACAAATGCATCGAAGGGTGGAGGTTCTCTCTTTGTTTGGCTACCCATAAGATGGTTTCGCGAGAGAGGTGTTGCATCAAGAGAAATGGAAACGGGATGATTTAGAAGCGATTTTTAAAAGTCATTTTAAAAATCACCAGGAACATTCTGAAAAACAAAACGAAACGAAAACAAAACGAGGGTTGTGGGGAGGGGAGAAAAAAAAGGTATGACACAGTTCCCTTATTTACAAGCCCCACCTTGCGTGGGGGGACAAACTCATGAGCCCAGGTCCACCAAGCTGGAAGTGAGAGGGCCTAGGAGGGATTCCTGCAGCTGATGTTGGTGAGGCTGGAGGCCGTGGGCTGGCTGTGAGGCAGTTAAGCCGGTCAAGGAATAGCTGGAGTTCCTGGCATGGCTCAGGTTGCCCTGGAGCAGGAGAATGGAGTTCTGATCTGGACTTTGGGGCGGTGAAAACTCCTCTTCGGAACTGGAGATGAGTGGCTTGGCCCCATCCAGAGGAGACAGCTGGTTCTGTTTGTTGGTAGATGTATTGTTGTTTTCAGTGTTTTCTCTGGGAAGGGAGGGGAGAAAGGAGACATTAGTCATTTGCCAAACTGGTTACAAAATGGAGTGGGGAGGCAGAATAGTAATCCTAGAAAAGCCTTTCCCAATCTCGGAACTCTACAGACAGTTGGGTGCTACACATCCCAGAATTCCTGGCAAGATCCCAACACATCTGGAGGGACATAGTTAGGGAAGACTGGTCTAAATGCATATTGGCACCTTGTCCATAGAACAAGAAAAAAAATCCACTCTAATGTAAATATAATTCTCAGATCCCTGCAGAATTTTAGTCCTAGGAAATAAACCCTTTGGATGGAACTTTCTCTCTACACTTTTAAAAAGTCTCTTTTCTCAAAAATGTATTTTATACATAGAAGCCCCACCAACTTTAGATAGGATAACATTAGGCATCACAATACATTTTTGTTTCCTCCAAGACACTTCTCTCCCCCACTCTCCCCCACTCCGCTTCCTGGCAAAGAAAGATACATAGAATTCTTGCAGTACATATAACAGAATAACAGAAAGGTGGAAGGGACCTTGGAGGTCTTCTAGTCCAACCCCCTGCTCAAGCAGGAAACCTTTCAGACAAATGGTTGTCCAACCTCATCTTTAAAACCTCCAGTGTTGGAGCACCCACAACTTCTGGGGGCAAGTTGTTCCACTGATTAATTGTTCTAACAACTGTCAGGAATTGTGCTGTTCCTTCTGTGATTCACACCAAATAAAGTTATATTGTATTCAGGGAGACTTGCTGTCGCACAAGAACACTGCAGGAATGTGTTTAAAAAATTAATATGAGCCTACTGTCTACCTTTTGAAAATGCCCCTAAAATCCCAGGTTTCTCTCTAATTCTTCTATTAGGAAATGAGTCTTCCTGAAATTGGAGAATTTTAATGATATAATTTATCATTTAATTAATCTAATTGCCGTATTGCTATTAGCACTAATTAGTGTTTAATTAGTGTGATTGCAACAATTATTTCATTATCTTGGGGTTGGGAAGAGGAAATGGCTTCAATCTGCAAGACGAAAACACAAAACTCATCTTCAACACCAAGCCAAACTTGCTAAAGCCTTGAGCCACTTGCTGAGATCCTAAAAGCAGCTGTCTTGGAGGGGAGCCCTACTGAGGGAACAGGAATTGCTTCAAAATTATTTGTAGTTGAATTAAAAACAGGGCAACTGAAGCAAAAGGAAAAAAAAAGAGAAGCAAAGAAAATGTTTTTGAAATACAGAAATGCATGAAACCAATCTAGGAAATAATCATCTTTCGAAAAAGAAAACTGAAAATCCACCTATATGCTCCAGCCTCAGCCCATTGCAGGGCATTGTGCCTAGAAATAAGTCCTGCTAATATCTTATTTCCAGATAATTGTTTACAGAATTGAAATCACTATGAGATGTAACTAGCAAATTCCTCCATTAAGATGGTGTAACCCATGTACTGTGTTCTGTTATATAATAATGTTAAATAACTTACAAAAATATCATTTCATTTTTTTTAAATGCCATTCACTTTTTAAAAAAAAATAGAATGCTAAGAAAGAAAGTTTAGAGTCATGCCTGCCATTATCTGTTGAGCCCCCTAAAGTTTTCTGGGGGGGGGGGAAATCCCTCTTCCAGGTTAAGAAGTTACTTCCAAGGGGGAAAAAAATCTCAGAAGGCAACTTTTCTCCATCCCGAAGTCTAAATCAGGGATGGAAAACTCTCCCTCTTTCTTTCTTTTGCAAGCTGACCAAGAAGAAAGTCTCACTGCCTGAACTAACCCCATTCGGGCATCTGAATGAGCTTAGATCTGAGATCTAACTATTATGCCTTCGGGTGCCACAACACTCCTCATTTTAACACCTATCTTGGCGGGAGAAGGACGGACTTGGGGACCTGAAGTCGGCGCCCTCCAAACGGCAGGGGTGGTGCCATGGATCCTGAAAACTTGACTTTACAACTTTGGGAAAGCTAATAGCGGGAGTGGTGGTGGTGGGGGAGGGAAATCGCCCTTTATTATCCAGGTGGCAGAAAACATTCTGGGTTTATACCATCTAGCTCAAAGGCGTTTAGCTGGAAGGTAGGTAGTCCCATTGAATTCTTCAGGTGGCACCCGAATCCTGAGACCCCCTGATTTCCGGGCAGACGTGTCTCGACTCTCGTCTCCACTTTAACGACTTTTGAATCCAGAAGATGCAGATCTGCCGCGGGAGCCTATTGGGAAATATGGCGGAGATCGCCCAGCTGCGGGAGGGCCACAGTGATCGAGGATGCTTCTTGGGCAACGGGGCGGAAAGCTGGCCGGTTGCTCCTTTTGAAACCAGCGGCTTTGATGGGCCAGCTTGCGCCCTTGAAGACGGGCCGCCAAACCCCGTACCTGGGGATGCTGCGCGCCCGATTAAACCGTGCTCCCCAAAAAGAGAGGTTTAAAAAGCAGGGAAACGAATCTCAGAGGCGTCGTCCACGGGTCTGAATTCTTCTCCTTTTGGGGGCACATTCTGCACGGCGTACCTTCCCCGTCGGCCAGTGTCATCCTTGGGGCTGTGAGTTATTTTAAGAAAGAAGCGCAGAGAAGTTGAGGGATGGGTTGGCTTTTCAAGGCAATACAATCCGCCTCCATGGATGGAGATAAGGCGGCCTGAAGTTCCGCTCCGTCTCTGTTGTGCCTCCATTCATCCCCAGGCTGCGCTGCCATTTTTGCGCCGCATCGATTGCATGATCCCCAGAGGGATCCGGGTCTTGCAAAGTGGCGCGGAGCCCAACGATCTTGCTTCCAAAGCGCGATCGCCTAAGCCTTAAGGCGCTTGAGTGGGTCGGCTGGATCGTGTCCACCAGGGCTCCAGCGGGAACCCAGAGGCTTCTCGGAGGGAAAAAAAGAGAGCAAACAAACAAACAAGACAAACCTTTTCTCGGGGCTTCCGCAGATAAATGGACCCCCTCCCCACACACACACTTCAGGACTTCACCGTTTGGCTGCCCGTTTAGAGGGCTGCGCGGAGCTGTCGCAGACCGAATGAGGCTGGGCCTTAGCAAGGAGCTGTTGCTCGCCTTTACGATGTTAAATTGTCCAGAACACAGCCAAGCTACAGTCTCTATAGAGCTGAGAGCCCGGGAGAAAGGCAACATTTTTTAATCGTGGGATTTTTAAAAAAAAAGTAAACTAATTTTTAAGACCGTTATCTCAAATAACGCATTTATCAAGTTTCGAGGAGGGGGGCGGGTTCCGAAAAGTTAACACTGAACTGGCAGGTTTAAAATAAAACGAACTTGACAGCACGTCTGAAGCCGCTGTCAGAGGACGGAATCTCTCGTTTCTGCGATTCCATTTCCGACCTCTGCCTTTCAGAGGAGCAGAGCGATGTGTGGGACGAGTTCTTTATCAATGAATCAAATCTTGGTGAAAAGTAGCTCATCTCTGCAACGGGATGTTTCCAAACACGGAAATTCGGAGTACCAGGCTCCCTGTATTTACTCCCAAATGAAGGTCTGCTCCGGCTGAGCCCACCACCCCTGAAAATGCTAGAATTTAATTGTAAAAATGTCTCTGGCCGTAGCTCGAGCGCGCCTGTCTTTATCTTGTGTTCGCGGAAGTTTTTCACCACGGTGCGCCCACGGAAGGATTTTGGGGCCCAACACGGGACGTTCCGCCGCCTTTCCTCTCCGCTTCTAACCATGTTGTATTTTTCTGCTCAACAACCTCGGCTCTCCTTGTTTGTGCCCAAGGCTTTCCAGCTGCATCCGAACTATATCGACGACCCGAATTCCTTCTTCGGGCGAACAGTGTGTCCTGTCGAAAGGAAGAGGGTTTTCTGCAACGATTCCGAAACGTAAAGTCCCCTCCTGAAATCGCCTCTGTGGAATCCGCGCCGACCGCTGTAGAGAAGAGAGGGGGCTCCTTTCCAGAGGCCATCCGCAAGAAGGAGGGCGTGAGACGGTTATCCGCAGAGATTCAGAGATAAAAAAAGATCGAAAGATCCGCGGCTGGCGAGGCAGCCTATAAGGTCCCTTCCTGTCTTCCCGGCTGTCGCCCGCCACTGTTACCGCTGCCACAGTAACTTTGAAGATCATCCCGGTGAGTATAACGCCAGATCCTCTGGTTCTCGGTTTTCGTTTTCAGGCTGCACTTGGCCATTTCAGCAACTTGAAACCTCCAGTTGAACAGTCCTGCATCTTGGGGGCACTGCGCCTCCCTTCCCCCACCCTTGCCATTGTTCCCGCAGCAATCGGCGCTGTGGCCCTCTTCACCCTGGTCTTGGCCAGATGTGAAGGGACTACACTCTCCAGAATTCCCAGGTAAGCGCTGCCTGGGAACTCCGGGAGCGGTAGCCCCTCCAACACATCTGGAGGACTTCAAGTTGATAAAGGTTGTTGTGGGGAGGGCTGCCTCTTTACCTACCCACCACACACCCACCTCTTCACACACACTTGTTCTTCCTCCCTGGGTCGGTTGGTATCATATTGAACAAAACTGTGGGCCCAGCCTCAGAGAGGTAAGATCTGGAAATAGAGGTCCCTGGATTTCGCTAAGAGGTCTTGGAACAAATCTTGGGTGGGGAAGGTCTGGGACCCATCAGTGCGACTGACACCCTAATCCTAAACACATGTAAACCATCTTAAAGTTAAGCACTTCCATTTAACTGAGGGGGACGGGACGGGTGGCTCTGGCTGAGTCTGACGGATAAGGAGAAGAGAGCCCGGGTTCCCGCTGCTCTTCCCGAGTGGCTTTTTTTTTCTTAGCACCCTGAACGGCGACCACGGTGACCGTGTCCCCTCTCTTGCCTTCCAGGTGACAGGCGGCTGAGGAGGCTCTGGCCCAGACAGAGGTCAGCCGAGTTCCAGGAGTGACGCAAAAGCAGGCTTAGGAGTACGGGCTGGAAGTATCCCCAGAAAAGCCTCTGGGCCTTTTCTGGAGATGACCTCCCCAATCTAACCTTTAGCTGCCTTAAAAAGCCAGAAACACAAAGCAGCCCCTTCAAACCTTATGGTCTTTCTTCTAAGGCACCCGCTTCCTCGGGAGGCTGCAGTGGAGAGTGGGAGGCGAACATCTCTTCCGGCTCCTCCTTTGCCCAGTTTTAAAATCACAAAATCTAAACTGGACATGCAGTCGAGAGAGCCCCATCTTTTCTTTCTGCTGGATGATCATCACCACCACCACCACCATCGACATCAGGGAAATGTTAGCTTGCACACTCACTCTCTGGTTTTTACATTTGTCTTTCCAACCATGCCCTACTGGAGCACAACAAGCCAGGTTGGAGAAGTTGCTTCTAGTAGAAACATCCATTCCTCTATAAAGAGACAATCTTACTTGAGGCCATTATTTCTGGCTGCCAAGGGAAGATTTCCATTCAAGACTAGGAGGCAGGCATTCAGTATATTCCCAGCAGAAGAGGTGGAGTTGGGAAGCAATGGGCAGCATAGGGGGTGGGGGGCAGGTGGCAAGAACCGAAAAATTAGGAAAGAGAAGGGGAAGGAATCACTCGTGGACTAACTAGCGCTGGGGATTGGGGGACATGAAGACTATGGGAGCCACAAAGACATAAAGTGGTGGCCTTTGAGGGGGCTGCTTTGCCTGGCTGGATCCTTCCAGAACAAGCCTAACAAAACTCTTCTTTTTGCACTATATGTTGGAGCAGTAGCTGAGGGAGGGGGGATGCACTAATGAACCTTAAGAAAATGTTTGTATTCTATTAGGAGATGGTGTAAAGAAAATGCATGTGTGTTTGTGTGTCTGTGGGGTGTCATTCCTCTTTTCTCCCTGCCTGGAAGACTGAGCGCCCACTCCCATCACATCCAGCGCATTTCAAAAGACATTATAACCCTTCTCTTTAGGGTCTCTAGGCAAGGCAGGGAAGGCGGCGGCGGCGGCGGGCGGAGACACAACGCAAATACAATTAACTGACACCTCTCTAGTGCTGCACCGTATTTAGAAACAAAGGCTGGATAGAACGTGTCCGGCCTGGATGTCCCCTACTTATTGGATTATGATTCCCATCATTCCCGGCCAGCTGAGGGTTTTGGAAGCTACAGTTCCACACATCTGGAGAGCACCAGATGGAGCTCTAGCGGTTCCATCCGATTAAAGCTCAGGGCCCGCTGGTTTTTAAGGCACGAGGGTTATCTACGCAATTGATCTGCCTCCTTACAGGCGCAGCTATTAAACTAAAGTGCCGTTGGCTTCATGGGACACTTGCGCCTGAGTAAATAACGTGCAGGATCGAGGCCTAATCCCTTGGAAGTGAATGGCGCAAGGAGGCGCGGTGAAATCGTTGCTTAGCAAACCGGCCAAAGGGAAGAACAACAGAGCTTTAGCGAAGGCTCGGTCCTTCCAACTGGCGTGGTCCAAGGCGCTGACCAGGGTCAACCGGAGCAGGGCCTACTCAATTCGTCCAGTTGCTTAATTTTATATAGCGCCCCCCCCCAGATGAGCGCAAGGATTGGGTTCATACAACCCAACGCCCCACGCGAGCCGAACAAGCTACAGCCCTACGGTCCACACCAGTCCAGATCATCAGCACCCCATATTATTATTGTTACTATTCCACTTTCGGGTAAGGGGGTAATCCTTGCCCCTGATGTACCTCGGCCGAGGCGCCTAAGGTTCTTCGCGTGAAGGAAGCTCCCCCCTCCCCGGGAGTTCGGTGGGACCTGCCCCGAAACCCCTTCCCCGAGAGAGCTGCTGCTCTTGGGGCCGCCAAGATCTTTGTCCCCCAAAAGAGCCCGAAGCACAAGCAGAACCCACCTCTCTTTCGCCTCTGCCGCTCGGTCGCGCTGCCTCCGGTTTTTAAACCAGTTGCTAACCTGGGTGGTGGTGAGGCCCGTGGCTTCGGCCAACTCCCTCTTCTCCCGGGGCGACGGGTAAGGGTTGTGAGCGTACCACTCCCGCAGGACGCCCCGGGACTTCTCCTTGAAGCAGTAGCTGGTCTCCTCACCGTCCCAGATAGTCCGGGGCAAAGGGAATTTCCGCCGCACGCGGTACTTGCCGACGGCGCCCAGCGGTCGACCCCGCAGCTTCTCGGCCTCCACGTAGTGCGCCTTGAGCCAGAGCTGCTGGAGTTTGGGGTGGTTGTGCGGAGAGAACTGGTGGCTCTCCAGGATCTTGTAGAGCTCGCGGAAGTTCCCCCGGTGAAAGGCCACCACCGCCTTGGCTTTCAGGACGCTCTCGTTCTTGTGCAAGTGGTCGCACGCGGGCAGCGACCAGAGGAACCTGCCCAGCCGCTCCAGGTTGCCGCCCTGCTGCAAGACCTCGCAGACGCACGCCACTTGCTCCTGCGTGAAGCCGAAGGACGGCAGCATCGACATGGCTCCGGGTCCGAGCTTCTCCTGCGCCGCCGCCGCCGCCGCCGCCAACACCCCTCAGCCCAAGTGCCGCGGGCTTAGCTGGCCGAAGGAAACGCGGGGAATGGGGGCAGAGTTTCCCGAAGAAAAGCCAGAGGAAAGTAGCGGCGCCGTCTCCGGCTGCTCAGCCAGCGCCGGCGGGAGCCGCGTCCGAGCGCCCCAAAAGAACGGGCGGGCCTCCCAATCAGCCGGCCGGGACCCAGGAGAGGGAGCGTTAGCCCCGCGCGGCAGAGGGCGGCGGCGGCGAGGAAATGGATGCTCTCGGCGAGTTCCTGCTGCCGGGGAAAGTTTTGCTTGGGGTCCTCCCGCAGCCAGGCTTAAAGCCGCCTCGGTGTCCGGGCTCTTCTGATTGGACGCTCCCAGCGCCTATCGGAGCGCGCGCCCAGTCCAAGCGGCGGCAGCGGGAGGCAGCTAGCGAGCGAGCGAGCGGGCGCGGAGGCGGCCGCCCCGAGGCAGCCTGGCCTCAGTCTGGCGCTGAAGGGAGTTTTTGCGGCGGAGCTGGGCTCGCTCGGAGCTCTGAGGCTCGGACGCTCTAGCTGGAGCCGAGCGACTGACTGCCGGGGAGAAGGAAAGCGAGCAGCTCGAGGTCCCCCCCCCCGCCGCCTCTCTCTCATCTGCCCTCAGAAAGGAGACACGTCAGGAGCTTGCAAGAGGAGCCGCTTCTCAAGTGTCAGCTGAGGGGAACGAAATTCTGTGCAAATCAATTATTGCAGACTTTAAAAGAAGAAGAAGAAGAAGAAGAAGCCAACACCCACCGTCAGCCAAGCCAGCTCACCAGCCCCCCCTCTCTTCCCCCCTCCTTTTTTCGGCCCATCACGTCGCTGGCTACCCGTCCATCTAACCCTCCAGCCAACCAACTGGCCTGCTTCTCCTTTTCAAGATTCACCGCTCGTTCCCGGTGAGCTCATATTTAATTACCTTAATGTTGTGAATGAATAAATGATGCCCCAGATGAATAGCTTATGGTATGCGCTAAATAATTAAAAGAGCCTCATAACTTTGCCTTCAGAGGATTGGAGGTGGAGATTTTCCTAATCATAAAATTAATAATCATTCAGAACCAAAGGACTGATGGATCGAAACCTTTGATTCCAACCTTTAAATGTAGGCTCTTGTGGCTAGCACCAAACCAAGGGGCATTGCTCCCAGAGTCCTTTGGAAGCAAATTGGTGGGCCTTGAAAGAGTCAAGGTGCTGGTTGTTCTGGCAATAACACAAGCAGAACCACAAAGGCACTCCAGAATTAATGTCCGTGAGGTGTTCTCCAGCAGAGACTATTTGGATTTAGATGACTTTTCTTCCCATAATTCCCAGCTGATAGGTTTACGGGAACAAAAGGTTGCTCAGATCATGGTGCTGCCTGCCTTCTCATAACCAGACCCAATTTGTTTCTCAGGCCTGGGAAGAAGCCTCATCATCAGGTGCATTGGGGGGGTATGGCCTCCCAATAAAGTTTTAGTTTTCCCAGGTTTATAGAAGTTGGAGGATTGGTCTCCTCTGAATAACGCTTTGCACTTCCAGATCACAGCAATGTTAATGGACAGAGCAAGCAGGAGGAATTTAACAAGAATCCAGAGCCAGGTCAAATTCTTAAGTTCATGAAGCTTGGAGTCAGTCACCAACTGGCTTCACTTTCACACTTCTTTGGTTTTGACTTACCCTGTTGTGTGAACTCAGCCTTGGGTTTATTACTATGGCTAGATGATCTAGTTGCGATATGCTTAAGCAGGGATAATTAGCCAGATATTGTTTGTGATGTCAGCTTCACTAGGTAAACCAGCTAAAATTATTTTATATTGAGATTGGCTGTAATAACAGAATCTGATTGTGTTGTGTCTGTCTCCTCTTCCTTCTTATATTCCAGTGAATCAGAAGCTGCTTCCAAGCACTATTCCATTGTTTTGGACTTCAAAAATGTTTCAGCCACCCCCCACCCCTGCCTAGGAGGTGATGGTTCTTGCATATTCCCATTAAAATCATTTTTCCTCACTCTCTATAGGTAGATGAAAAGGATGTAATTAGGAGTGAAAGGATGAGTGAAATTAGGAGTGAAAGGATGAAATTAGAAATCTGGTGAAAAGGTGGCAGAAAAAAGAAACACTATTTTGAGTGCAGCTCAATTCTTTCACACATCTGTGATTGTTTTTTAATCCCCATATAGGGAACTAGTTTTCCACTGGCCCAATGGTTTGTTTGTTTGTTTGTTTAAATTACTTCACAGTCAAACCAGCAACCCCAGGATTACCTGATCACCTGCCATCCAATTGCTGTGCTTTGTGTGTTCTTGGATTCAATCAAAATCTGCTAGTGACGCTACCTATCTGGGTAAACTAACACATAACATGTAAAAGCAATATAAGAAGCCTGTGATGTAACTCTATATTCCCTGGAACCAACTCATATTGAACTCAAGACACTTTTCTTCTGAGCAAGACATAGCTAGAGTTGAACTTTAATGAGGCTTCAGCTTCTATTCTGAGTGGCACTAAGGGTTTAAACAATTCTGGATTATAATTCTTTCTTTTTCCTTGCATTTTCACCCAGTACTGTAGGTTCCCCCAGCTCTTCTTTTAGATGGCTGGTTTAAGAAGCAATTATAGGCTGGAGGAAGTTAACTTGCCTGGGAGGGTAAACCAAACAATTAAAGCCCATCCAAATAAAGTTAATCTGTCAGGAGAACCAGCGATAAGAACAATAGGGGTGAGATAAGTGAAAAAGTGCCAGCAAATACTGCAAACCAATGCCTTTCTAGTTCTTAGAAAGAATTGTTTAAATTCACCTCAGAATGTAAAGCTGATGGCCAGAGGGAATCTGTTGCAGCAAAGCAACTTTGTAGTGGGGCCCAAGCAAGCATACCCAGAAAACAGAACCCCTAACATGTTTCAGACTTCCATCCCAGATTCATGTCTCTTTGGCTAAAAATTCTCCAGGGACATTTATTTCCAGCTACAATGTTTGAGCATTTTTATATTTTGTATATGACATCTTTCAGTTGTCTCCTGTTCTATGAACGTGGGTAAATGTGCTCTGTCCAACCATCTTTCTTCACAGTGGCAGAAATGTTTGGGGTTGCAGTCTTTGGCTTCAGTCCCAGCTTACTTGTTTGGAAAACTGGATTAGAGGTTTAGATTTATTCTTAATCTATGGATCTGGCCAGTGTGCATCTCCCATGTTACAGTGAAAGGCCACCCAGTACCTTTTGGCTTCTCCTCTAGAAAATATAGGGGAGGATTGAACCAATGTAACACATTGGCTCAGGATTAATTTTGCTATCGTTTTCTCATTGCTTCACACAAAATCATAAACCAAGCACACTCGGCTGCATTTTTTAACCTTGAGTTAAAGGTGTTCAGCTAGTTTATGGTTTGGTGTGGGATGGGAACACACCAGCTGGCAAAGAAGAGCTGGGAGTGGAGCAGAAGTGATGACTGCTTAGGCCCTACTTTGCTCAGAAATGTTTGGAGAGACTCCATGCATATTTTCTTCTTTCCTAAAAGATTCTGGATTCTCCCCCTGCAGAGCAATAAGAAATAGGCAGCTTTGCTCAAGGGGAAAAAAAAGAAAGATACAAATTCATAGGTTTACTTTGGAGCCAACCCCATTACTTCAAGGCAAGCTGACTCCAGGAATAGTTAAAACATTCTCTTGAAGTCCAGTTCCTGGGAACTTCATCCAGGGATCCATGTGATTTGCTTGGCAACAGTATCAAAATGGGTTAACATTGTCTTCTTTTTTTCTTGGGATCTTTCCTTTTCCCTTCCTTCCTGCCTTCCCTCCCAGTCTAACCTACAGCCTTGAGACTTCTAGCTGGTGTTCCATTCATTTAGTATTTGGCGATCAACCAAACTTGGCAAAGCATAAGAATGTAGCTTGTTAATTGGATCATATGTATATTTATGGGGAAGAAAACTTTCTGGGAGGAAGTGGGGCTTCCTTCTAAGTAAACGGTTGTAAGCCTCCCTTGTGACTCTTTGTGAGATGGGCAGCCATATAAATATGACTGGTTAATTAATTAATGATGTTGTAAAAATAAAGTTTAAAACCTGTTTGTCCCACTTGCCTTAATAACCCCTCTCCCCATCACACACACACACACACACAACCAACATAAAGTCAGAACAAAATGTTTAATGGCCTTTTGTGTCCCCATCTAATTTTTATAGTTCTATATTAGTCTTCCCTAAACTGCCTAGGGGACTCATAGCCCAGCATACTTGGAAGGGATCTCATAAGGGAAACCTATGCTGTAATACAGATGTGGTGGTACTGTGTACTATTCCAATTCACTTTTGCACTGAAATTGGAGACCACATTCCCACGACACACGTCTGCGAATCAGCTTGCTTTGGCAACCAGGCACCATAAAGAGGATGGTGTTTTTCTTTACAGCAGCCTTGTGGGAGCCAGTTTGGTGTAATGATGAGACCCCAAGCAGCTACAGAAGGTCACTAGGTGACTTTGGGGCAGACTTCTCTCTCTCAGCATAAGGATGAGTTATTGTGAGGATAACAGGAAGGGAGAACCTCGTGTAATCTAAGCACTTTGAGAGCCAGAGGAATAGTAACAGATTTTCCTTCCCCTGTCACTCTTTCAAAAGTATGTGATGGTGCCTGGCATTACTGGGCACATGGTACCCAAAAAGAACCCTTTGGGACCCTAAGGCCATGAAAATAATAATAATAAGAAAAGAAGAAGGAGGGGGAGGGGAGGAGGAAGAGGAAGGAGGAGGAGGAGGAGGAGGAGGAGGAGGAGGAGGAGGAGGAGGAGGAGGAGGAGGAGAAATAATAATCAATGGTTGCACCAATAGTAATAGGAGCCCTTGGAGCAATACCCAAAAGGTTGCCTAGACACACGGATATTTTGAACTGATTAGACCTGAATATCCGGACTTTTCAAAAAAAACACTCTAGTCGGAACTGCTTATATACTCAGACGCTACCTCAACAGCTTCTTAGGTCCTTGGTTAGGATTTGAACTATTAAGTTTTTACCAGTCCCAGACTGTGAATCGAACTGAAGATTAATAATAATAATA
>JAOYMU010000001.1:137227979-137240829 GCA_025802295.1 Psammodynastes pulverulentus | reverse complement strand
GAGGTGGAGGAGGAGATAAAGTTGTACAGTTGTTTATGGACATTTATTCAGCTCGGTAAGAAAGTGCCACAGAAGTCCAGAAGCCCTTCCAGAAGGGAGTAGTCTTTCCTTCCACATGAATGTGTGAAAGATTCCTGGGTGCAGTGCCTTCGCCCTACCTTTTCTCTCTCTCCCATTCACACACCAGGGAAACATTACGTGAGAGAGCAGGTGAGCATGCATGTTTGTGATCTCACCATTATTTGTTGGCTGTAGTGTCTCCATCTAACGGGGCTGCCATTTGAGGCATAATAAACTTGTTATAAGTCCCATGGAAACCAATGAGACTTATGCTCTGACTTAAGACAGATAACAGATCCTCAGTGATTGACTGGGGATGATGGGGTCTGAAGAATAGCACAATTGCACATATCCTTGGGGAAGCTGAATTAAAATGGTCTCAGGGTGCCCATTTTGCAGTTTCACTCATTCTGCATAATCTTCCCTTCCCACCAAAAAGTTCAGCCCAAATCCTTGGATTACATGGGCATCATGTAAAGAGGGAGTAGAAAGCACAGAAGGGCACATCAAAGGCGGTTCCATGGAATCTGAAAAGGAACAAACCAGGAGGACCCAAGAAAATCAGTGCAAGCTATCTCTTGAAGCTGGGCTGCAAGACCTCCACATGATTATGAGTAGGGTAGACTATGACCATTCTGATCTGAGATCATAGTGGCAATCACAACCATTGTGGAGTTTCTCCTGTAAGATTTTGCCTATTCAAGGTACTTTGCACACACCCTACCTATCACACAATGTCCCTCCTAGGTAGACTAAAATTCCTCTTCTGCAGATGAGAGAGCTAAAATTGGCTGAGAAAAATATAGCAAGGTCATGACAGATGTTTGAACTCTGAAGGTACAAGCATCTGTTTCTTATCTCTATGACACCAAAATGATGTACAGGTGGTCCTCCATTTACAACAGTTCATTTGGTGACTCAAAAAAGTGACTTAGGACCATTTTTCACACTTACTTTGCAGCATTCCTATGATCACACTCATCCTATAATCAGATGCTTGGCAAATGACTCATAAGATATTTATGACAGTTGCAGTATCCTGGGATCATGTGATCACCTTTTGCAACCTTCTGACAAGCAACATCAATGAGAAAGCCGGAATCACTTAACAACTGTGTTACTAACTTAATAACTGCAGTGATTCACTTAACAAATGTCACAAGAAAGGTCATGAAATGGGACAAAATTCACTTAACAAATGTTTCATTTAGCAGTAGAAATTTTAGGCTCAGCTGTGGTCATAAGTTGAGGACTACCTGAAATGTTAGTTGTGACATCACACGCCAGGCAGTTTGCATCACAGCCTCATAATTCATGTTTGTCACCTGCCTCCCTTTTCCTCCTCCCCTGTGGATGCCTGGCTGTGGAGTCTTCCCACTTTCCCAGACTCTTTTAGCTACCACACCAATATGACATTGGGTCACTACTCTTAATAACCTTTAAGAAGAGTACAACTCCTAAACCAATTCAATTGGAGCATAAATAGTGGCAATTAAGTTTTAAAAACAGGGTGCACTCTATTTTTCTTTTCCAGATACAATTGGCAGCAAAATCATTGGCTCAAGAAAATGGATGTTCCAAGGGTATCTACAGATTTGACTTTAAAAAAAAAAAGGCAAAATGAAAGTTGTGAAAGTGTGATCAAAACTATTTTTATGTGTGTATCATTAAAAATTAATTTGGTCATTTCCACATTTCCATGCAATCAAGCTAAAACATGCCTCGGCACTATCTTTATCCTGCTATGTCTTTGCAACCTTGTTTTCACCTTGTCCCAGGTCATGAGGGAGACACCCTTAAGTCTTCTTAATTGTTGCTTATATTAAAGTAGTATTTTTCCACCACGCAAGGACACCCGAAGGTGGGTAAAAACTGTTCAGCTTTGTCCTCTGCTACCTTGGAAGGAGGTCAAGGGAGAGCAGGGACTGGAAACAGAAGCAATAGAGGCAGAATATAAAATGGCAATGGAGACAGCACATTTTGTGCCAGTATTGCTTTCTCTGGACTCAAGAATAGGTAATTGGGAAAGGCCTAAGCTAACATTTCCATTAACGGTGGTTTAATGATACAAAATTGGTTGGAGTCATACAACAGTTTAAATCTTAAACTAAGGCTTACAAACCTCTAGGTTTCAACCAGTCAGTAAGTGAGAATTGTAAGTTTTGTGATTTAGGGAGAATCCAGTAAGAATTAGCTTTAGGCTTCAGAGTCACTGATCCTACTCTTCAATGGGACAAACTACCGATTTAGAGCAGGGGTCTCCAACCTTGGCAACTTTAAGCCTGGAGGACTTCAACTCCCAGAATTCCCCAGCCAGCAAGCTTAGGGTGCTTCCTGTGGTTGGCAGTGATCTGTTCCAAAGACTGATTTCAAACACGAGACTGATTTCTGCACAAATGCTTTACATTTCTTCTGAAGGTGAGAATGTTTTCAGAAAAGGTTTTGGCTTGGTCATATTCTCTACCAATTGGTCTGCCTTCCATTCAGGAAGTAAGAATTAAACAATATTCAATAAAATATGCTTGGCTAGATGCTTTAGAAAATTGCAAATGGGCCAACATTCCAATAAAAGAGATGCACTAAAAACTGCAGTCCCACTGTATCTACAAGGGAATATATAACAGATCAACTGGAGTTGGATAGCTAATAAATTCAAATAAAAAAGTGAGAAAACAAGAATCCACATAGAAAAAAAAGAAACTTCAAGGCCCTTTCCCAGTTGCACCTATCCGAGCATATTATGGTATTATTTTTCTGTTCTGTCTTCTGAACATTCCCTTCAGTTCATCCCCAGTCAATCCTCCTTAGCTAAACTAATATTAAAACAATATCTTCCCTTTCATCTCTGTATTACCCAAGGAAGTCTCGGGATGTATAAAATCTGTAAGGATTTGACTTAGAGGGAGGTCAGGTGACTGGGACAGAGATGAGCAATAGGGATAGCACATTTCATGCTGGTATACTGTACAGTACATTCTGCGGACTCCATGAGAGTGGAGAGTTTTTCAACTCAGAAAAAATGAAAAAGAACAGAGAAAGATGTTAACTGCCATTATGGTATCTTTTTCTGATTTTCATATGATGAATATAACACACTGTACAATTCAGGAAAACTCTTTTGAAATAAAATTGCTTCTCCCCAATTACAGGTGATCATGATTTATATGTGTGCCCACCCCACATTAAAACCTTTTCTATCCCAGACCTGAGTTTATGTACTCAGAATAGGCTTTGACCCAACTTGCACAAGATTGGGTATCTGTTGGTTACTGAGGATTTTGCATCTTTAACTCTGCTGGGATTGTACTCCCAAGTTGGTGTGTAATGAAGGGACCCTCCTGTATTCTCCTGCTTGAAGAACAGGTGGCTGTTGTGGACCAATTGCATCCATTCTTGGATCAGGAGGCCTTGCTCAGGATGATTCATGCCTCATCACCTGTTGGGAAGCGCTTAGACAAGCAATGGGGGGGGGCAGTCAAGCAGGGAACTAGCTCTGAGTCCTTGTGCAGTAGCAAGAGTTGTAAGCCTAACCCCCCCACCCCCCACCCGTCTCCAAATTCCATGGAACCTTATCTGGTTGTTCCCAAGGGTAAGCAGGCAGTCTGGGGAGATTCTTGCAATATGGGTAGAACACAAGTTGCTGATTTGGATCTTTCACGAGTGGATCTTCTTGTTTGTGGCATGACACCACTCGCCACAAATCTTGGCAGGAGGTATACATTGGACAACTTAATAGGTGGCTAAATCTGCTGTCACAAGCACCTACATCTTCCTAATTACACTCTCTACTATTAGTGGGCGATTGTTTTCCCTCCAATTAGCAGTGCTTTTGTCCATGCAGTAATCCCCCATTTCTTTGTCTGGCTGAAATCAGTAAGAAGATTCCCACTTGCTCATCTCATTGCTATAGCAGAGTATAAACTCCTGCAGCTACATCTGTGCTCTTTTGGTGCTCTCCACTCAACTGACAGAAAAACGACACTAGCATGAGAGTTGGTGTCTACATTGTCAATTCTGATTTCTAATTATGCCTGGTTCCTTTTAGGGTAGTGGATGACTAAGCTTTGAGGGTGTCTGAAGAAGCAGAAATACACTCCTTTAACAATAACAACGTGGACCTCTTTCACCTGGCAGGTTGGTGTAAGTCTCAGGCTTTGTGGCAGAAAGGTAAAGTTGTTAGAATGTGTTTTTGCCACACAATATTCTTCTAGCAGTCATAAGAGCAGGCTTTATGCAATTTGGGTGATTCAAGGAGGATCCCATTCCTCTGCAACGGAGGCAGCTTCTTTTCTGCTTGAACAGAGGGGACTGCAGGCCCAAAGGCCAATCTTCCAGTGTTTTGAATTTTTTGAAAGCAAAGTTAACTCAGAGTGAGCCTACTGAGCTTCTTTATCCAGGCCTCATCTGTGGCTCCCTTCCTAGCAAAGAGTCAGGAATCTGATCGCGCCTTTACCACGAATAAATGTTATGAAAAGGCATAATTTTCGCGACCTCGAAAGCTTTCCAGAGCTGCGGGTTCACTTTATCAGAAGCATCAGACCATTTCCATAAAATATATGTAGTCGGAAAAGCTGCGGCCTTGATTCCAGCTTTTTTTTTTTTTGCCACCATAACTTGGCTCTCTTTCCCCTCCAACGCCCCCAGCAAAGACATGCTCTCTGGTTCCCGTCACTGAAGAGGCTTCAAAGCATGTCCTGCAACAGGCCCGGCGCTTTAATGTTGAAATGAGGCGCATCCACTTCCGGGGAGACAAGCAGGTCGGCCTGCGGCCTAAAGGCGCGTGGGTCCTGCGCGCGAGTGGAAACGAGGTAGCCCTTCGGGGCCCCTCAGCCCGCGGGGCGGCTGACCGAGGGCTCCGAAAAGGGGAGGCGAGTTGCAACCGAGGCGGTTGTACACGTTGTACCCTTCGCCCGCCTTTCTTTTGCCTTGCGCCGTTTGGAGCTGCTTCGTAAACAGAGGACCCAGGACCTCGCTCCCTCCCCCGCCCGGCCCTTTCTGGATGCTGAAGTCTGTCTAAGCGAGAAAGAATTTCCTTTTTGGAGGAGAAAGCCTCCAGCTCCTTCTGTTCAGAGGAAAGTGCCAGTGACGGTAATGTGGGGTGACATTAAATAAACAGTTAAGTTCGCCTTGGAAAGATGGAGTTCATTACCCGGTGAGCGGCAGTTAAAGCCAGACCAGGAGGGGCCGGTTTGTTTTGGCGCAAAGCGCCGAGCGAGGCTGCAGCTGCTCTGTTTATCCAGGTTCCTCTCCGCTTCCACCCCCTCACCGCCCCTGCCGGCCGCCGACGCCCCTCCGTTCTCCCCCTTCGCCCCAGACGTTAAGAAAAAGAGGGGTGTGGAGGAAGGGAAACGAAGCTTCGAAATCCCTTAAAACACATGCTTAGGTTTAATTCTTAAACAGGGATGTTTAAAACCTTGGACCTGTTATTTTATTTCTTCGGAGAGGCAGGGCGAGTGAAGTAGCGGGGGAATCCCGGCTGGCACCCTGGAAAAGATGGCTCCCGGTGGGAACGAAGCGGCGGAGGAAGCTCCAGGCAATCAGGGCGTGTGGTGGTGGTGGTGGTGGGCAGTTTTTCCCGAGGTGGGGTAGGAGATGTGTCACGGTTCGCTTTTCAAGCAAGGGGCCCGAGCCACGCAGGTGCAGATGTGTACCTTCTTCTCTGCACCTCTGCCAGGAAAGACCTCTTCCCTTGGAGGTAAATGTCAAATGGGATTTACTCTCCAGGAGACCCAGCCACGCCCGTGCCCTTAGGTTTTATTCCGCCAGGCTCCCTTCAGATTCAGTGGACGCTTCTTGGTGAAGAAATTGGTTCGGGGTACTAAGCCCAGGATTTCAAAGTCTTAATTCGACAGATTTATGGTCCTTTATTCAGAAAGTCCAAGCCTGCCCCTGATCCAGATATATAGGAAAGGGCTGCAGAGCCAAAACTGAGGGCAGGAGGAAGAACTCCCGGGCCAATTGATCAAATGAGTCATTTAAAAAGTTGCTTTCACTTTCTGTCTCGTTCTCAAGACAAAAAGTTTTTGGACTATGCTAAAGCCTTATTTTATTTATTCCACGACGAGGGTTCCAGAATTGGGTGCCTGGCATCAGTCACTCCTTATGCACGTTTATTTTGTGCAGGTTTTCCTTTGTACAAAAGAGGCTGCAGTCTTATAACTATAGTACTCAATGGGGCTTCCCAAACATGAACGTGATTTATGTCAGCAACTATAATTTAGAGCGCTTGAACCCACTAAATTGTATTCTCAGGGCACACGTACTCGCTTAGGGGTTGCTTACTGAATTTACCCCATTCTCAGCACACACTGACCCACAAACCCACCGCACTCGGACCGGAAATCACCTAAGGCGAAGTAGTTTGAGATTGGGGCGTGTTGGGCGACTTCAGCGGGCAATTAATCTTACCATCACCTCCCTTTTGATTCATTCCCCAGCTCTGTTCATTTATACTTGCCTTACTATGTTATCCCCATAGGAATTTTAAAAAGATATCCTCAAAAAACCCTGCAACTCGTGGTAATAATAGTGCTTTATATCAGTCTTTCTCTTCTCTCCAAGCAACTTTCCACAAGAAAAGAGCTGTGCGGAGAACATAAAACGCTCCTTTGAGGGGAAAAAAAAGGAACGAGAAAATTGGGGGTGGAGGGGTGGGGGCACCGCCAGAAGAAGCTGCGAAGGGAAAGGCGCTGGTTTGCCGTTTGCTGCTCTCCAATCAATCCTAATGCGATGGCAATTGGAGTCCCTGATGAATGCCTCTCAGGTTTCGTGTAATGGCTCCACCACATTTTCCTGGACCTCCTCCTTTAACCTGAGATGCCAAGGGGACGCGCTCTTCTCGGCTGCTGATTACTTCAAGATGTGGGGACTTGGGCTTTGTGGGGAGGAGGTGGAGAAAGCCTTTAAATATCTCAAAACTGTTTGTTGTTATTCTAAACCCTTTATTTAATCACAGCAAAGTTATAGCTTGCCCCTTTTCTATGGGGGCTTCATTTTATCTCTTCCCTCCTCTCTATTCAGCATTTTGAGCTCTAGCTCCTGCCCATAGCAAAGTAAGCAGATCTGGACTATTATGTTCTGCAAACTGGTTAACACACATTACTTGGAAAAGGTGAGGATGACATTCCAGACTGGACCTAACTAATATGCAAAAACCAGGATTCCTATCCCAAATTGATGAATCTATCCAGTAACTGAGCATGTGCAGAGTAATTTTCAAATTGGCTGCCTTATCACACAAGTCCACATTTGTCAATGCAGAAATAAGCCTCGTTAATTTTGAGATGTCTTATTTCGGGATAATTGCAGATTTATATATTTTAGCTGCAGGGCATAAGGATAGATATATTGATTTTAAGTACATGTGCATGAAATGATGTTAAAGAGGGCCCAGTGCCTTGTTTCCAGTTCTGCCAAACTGCATGATTTCATTCTTAATTTGGGGGGGGGGGAGGCATGACCACCAACTCCACAGACATGATGGGTGCAAACCTTTCAGACTGTGCCATAAGACACTGAGTTCACACATGGTAAACCCTCATGTTGCTTAATTGTAGTTTGCAGAATAAACTCTAAATAGGGCAATACAGGACAGCACTTTCATAAAGCAAATGCTTGAGTTCATATAAGATAACTAAAGCCAAACCAAACAGATCACATTATAGTTTAGTGCAATGTGTGAACCAGATCCTGTTTCAAGGCAGTTTTGCAGCCCTCTACATGAATAGCTCTCCTCTCTGCTGTCAGAAAAGCACTCAAGCAGTATCCTGACACCTTTTTTTTTCTTTTACAACCATCAACATTGGGAGTTTACAACTAAGCATGTATTTAGTTTAATTTCCGTCCCACCCTTCACCCAGGTTATCCAGGGGTTCATTGCAATACCTTTTCACTGCCCAAATTTGACCATTTGGTCACTGTAATTATGTGTCCTGTTCTTTAGAGTTTCCCTCCTCCCAAATCAAATATATACCGATATCAACCTTCAAGAAGACAGCTGAAGAAAAAAATATGCCTGCCAGTCAAAAAGAATTTCAGTATCAGGATTAAACAGGAAGAGAATAAATTAGGGAGAAAATTTCACAATGACAACACACCAATACTGAAAAGACCCTGTTCCATATACTCTGTGACAGAGAGTGATTGGGGGGAGGGACTCAGTTTTTATTCTTACGTAAGGCCTAAAAGATCTGCTGGGTTTTAATATAATCCATGACTATGATTTTGTTTTGGCATGTGGCTGAACTCACAGAAAATTCTAAACCATAAACACAAGTTACAAATCACAAAAGTTGACACATTCTGCCAAGCAATTTTGTTTTAGAATATTTATGTGAATTTAGCTGATATTGACACTACTGGTTAGTACCGCAGTGAACAAGAAGAACCAAAAGTGTGTTTAACAAGAGGAACTAAAAGTTTGTTTATATTGTAGCTGGGAATAATGATCCAGAGGGCAAAATTGTACACCAATTTTAGGGTTCAAGCATTGCTTTATTTATATAAATAAACACACTCTTTAAATTGATATTGGTAGGCAGTAAAACAGTGCCCTCTGTGGAATATGCTGCCCTTAGCACCCACTTTACATTTCAGCCAGTTCTTTGTTCCTCTTATTTGCCTCCCAGATCAAGGAAACAAAACTCTCCAAACTACCAAAGCCTCAAATGAGATCATTTTTAAATAGAACGAACCCGTATGAATGAATATATGAATGAATATGAATGTACCTATATGAATGGATATATCAACCCAGGAAAATGACACTGATTCCAGCCATTGAGAGGTAGACATCTCTTTTCAAACTGTTTAAGACTATAATTAATTAAGTAAAAACATTCAGTATTGATTTAAGCTAGTCAGGATCCTGTTTAGCTCAGAATTGGTTTTGGAATTATAGTACTGATGGTGCAATCTTATACACATAAACTCAGAAGTAAATGCTCTTGAATTTAGTGGGATTTATTCATAAGTAAATGGGTATTAGATTGCATCCTTTGTCTGTATGAAACAAAATGCACAATGTAACATCTATGCAATACTGCTATGCAAATATGTTTGGAAGCAAAATCCATTAAATTCAATACCCATTCATCCCCAGAATGCATAGGATTGTAGCCAAAACTAGGGTGTAGCATAAAACATATTGAGGAATTCCAAAACAAGTAGTTTTTAAGGAATAAGGCATAACCAAGATAGCAATCTAGTTTAATCTGTTAGTTTAATTGATTGAAATAATTTTACTATTTAAAAAACCTTGATTAATTAAGCACCAGATTTTTTGTGCTAAAAACACTGACTCATACAAAACTGCAGATGGCATGCAGCATCTTGTAAGAGTCACACTCTTTCTTAAAGGGGATGCTTCCTATAAGATGGTGTATTTTTATAAAACATACACAAAGTTTCTAAAAACAAAAATCAGACTTTTTTTCTTAATAATTGTTTCTACATGTCTAGATATTTAGGCAATCATGGGAACAGGTAGAATCAGACCAAAGACCTATGAATATTGTTTTCTATAGTTGCCAATATACCTGGTTTATTAAGTAACTAATATTTATTTACACTAGGTAACAATCCTAATTATAATTTGAAATAATTGTATCTGCAGACACAGTAACACCCTAATTATGGACTGCATATTAGAGAAGGATATGAATTCCCCATACCTGTCTAAATGAATGATGAATAGTGGGAGGCTTGCTTCTAAAATACACTAAGAAAAGATAAATATCTCTGTATCTTGACCAGATGATGCAAGATGAATTTAGGCTAGAGAGAAATTCTAAGCAGGAAACAGCAGATTTTCCAACTAATAGGTTAAGGTTGTATAATCCCTTGATTATGGAGTTCAGGAGTAACAGGAAGCTTGATTCTAGGGCAAGGAGGACTGATTTTGTATTCTCAAAGACTAATCTATTGTTAACACAATTTGGTTCCAATTTGGTGGAGCTATTTTATGCTATCTGCTTGTCTTAGCCACATCCATATATTTTGACCCTGTGTACACAAAGCCTAAGCAACTTCATTTCAAGTTCTGTCAGGCTGTTTGAACCTAATCCATTCACTCACTGGTTGCCTTGGGCATAAAGTCTTTTTTTGGCCTCTGCTTCTCTTCTATACAAGCATGTTATTACACAGGGCTGCAATTTTAACATTACGACAGTCGACAGAAGATCTGATATGAACTGATTAGGCTTGGTAGGTTACCATTCTAAGTACAGTTTCTTAGGAATAAGTTTCATTGTATTTTCTTCCTTTTGCTTCCTTTTCCTCCACACCGAATGATTCAGCTCAAGTGAAGGGGAAAGAGTAAACATACAGATTGAGAGTTGTTGAGCAACTTTTTGGGCCTTAGTTTTCCTCTTGTGTTTTAGAAACTCGAAATGGAAGAATGTTGATTTGATGCATTCTGTGCCACAATAAATGTAAATTTGGAACAGAAGAATATTTTCCACTGTGCAAGACTAGAATATAGTCTTTTTCAAGCTAGGATGTTCTTTTAAGTGGAGTTATTAACCAAATCAAAAGGTTTTATTAACTGAGTTTAAATAAATATGCGCAAAGGATAACACAAAATAAAACCTTAATATAACACACCAGTCATCCTCCAAAATTTCAGATTGGCTCCAATGACTATAACAAAAAGATATTCTTTTTTCTGTCCTTCAGCCTCGTTACTTTCAAGTATGATAACATGGTCTATGAAACTAATTCCATATAATGAGCAAGGAATGGGAAGTGAAGGTAGCCTTTCAGGTCATTCATTTTCCAAACAGTTTATATAGGTCTATAAAAATGTAAACAATGCCTAACTTTGTTTGGCCATAGCCTATTGTGCCTACCCAGACACTGTAGTCTGCAAACCTAGTTTATGGCTTAACAAATTGCAAAAAATCAGCCAATTGTTAGTCAAACCACAATTAACCAAACGATGGGATGCAAACAAGATTACTAGAAATTATTTCAAT
Source organism: Psammodynastes pulverulentus (assembly GCA_025802295.1). Lineage (NCBI taxonomy): Eukaryota > Metazoa > Chordata > Lepidosauria > Squamata > Psammodynastidae > Psammodynastes > Psammodynastes pulverulentus. The sequence goes on along the minus strand of JAOYMU010000001.1, from coordinate 137,229,796 downwards.
AGTATACAGCTGCTTTATTGAGTATTCCGTTGTTGTCTTCAAATAAAACTAAAGTGGTTTGCATGTTGTATTTGTTGAAATAAAGAAAATATTTTTAATTGGTAAAGGTGGATTGGGTCATAGTATAATGTAATATTTGCATGTCTTTGCTCTGAAAGCCTAAGCTGGTGTTTCTTAAACATTGGCGACTTTAACAAGTGTGAACTTCAACACCCAGAATTCCCAGCCAGTGTGCAGGAGAATTCTGAAAGTTGAAAGTCCACACATCTTCAAGATGTCATGGTTAGGAAACCTTGGTCAATACCAAAGTGTTCAGAAGTCAAAACACCACTCTCCATTACCATTCCTAGAACCCCAGGATATCTTCAATCACCTCATTTTACCTTTTAATTTACCCTGGGGGCAGCTGAGCTCCTCTCCAAATCCAGGCTCTCTGCAAAGATTCTGCTGTAGAAACAAAAGGGCTTCCATAAACCTAGTCAAGAGCCACACGCCCTAAGTGGCCAAAGCCAGATCCTACTTGGGAGAAGGTTTCAAGAGCTGTTCTGCCCCCTCCCCAAAGGGGCCTCTTTTTTTTGCCCCCCAACCAATCCAACAAGGGATGTTTTGTCAAGTTGCCTACAGCTGTTAGGGCGACCCTTTTGCCCCCCTGCTTTAGACAGGAATGCGTTTGATTTCGCTTACTTTAAAACGAGAGAAGGCAGTTATGTTGCTTTCACCGCCTCCTCTCCTGGGTGAAAGCCTTGACTTTTGCCCCAGGTCCTGCTCTGGTGACCACTGTCGAGTTCAAGAAAAAAAAATACTTCTCTCGAGTGTCAACCTTTCCAGGGGCACCTAGAAGAAGCAACCGTATTCCGCCCCCCCGCTCCCCCCAAAGTTCAACAAAACTTCTTCTCCGTTAAATACAGCGTTTCTTTTATTCTTTTCGGAATAAATCTGAGCAAGGCGAGGGAACACAGAAGCAAAAAAATGAATTATTTCTACATTTCTTGTACGGTCCCCTTGAGCAGACGCCATAGATCTATTCAACTATAGAGAAGAACCCCGGATTGGACCGACGGCTCGGGCTCCACTTAGCTCGGGCTTCAGCATCGAACGATTTCTTAACGTAAAACAGAGGCATCTTCCGCTTCCAGCATTACCGTCTCTTCCCCCCCACCTCCACATCGAATTACAAACGGGAAGAGGGGAAACTGTCTCGAGCTCTCGGCAAGGAAAAATTAGAGGCCGGAGCCGCAGACAGAGCAGTCTTTTTTTTTTCTTTTTTAAACTGCGCATAGTTATTAGCAAAGCAATCCGCATTTTCACGGGGCATTTTCTCCCCTCCGATTTCTCAGCATAATGGAATTTGCAGTAATCCGAGCCCAGGATAATTGCGACTTCCTTACGAGCTCCCCCCTTCCCCCCTCTACTTTTCAAAACAAGATAATGCATTTCGAATTAGGTTTTAGCAAGTGCTGCAGACAAATTGGGCAACGAGTGCCTGGCGAATTGATCGTTGGGGGAGCCCCCCCCCCCAAAAGACACGAAGACCCTTTCTTAAGAGTTTGAGGGGGGAAGTCAAAGGCGCGCTTGCCACTACAAGGACGAGCGCCGTTCCCTGCTTTGCCGAAAGAAAGACCTCGCACTTTCAGGCCGAACAAAGAAAACCTGCCTGAGGGTTCTTGCTTGCGCGTTTGCAGTCGTTTGACTTGGCGTTTCCTCAAGGAACTTGTGCCCAAGTTTTATTTATATGTGTGTGTGTGTGTGTGTGTGTGTGTGTATGTATGTATGTGTATGTATATATGTATGTGTATGTATGTATATATGTATATCTA
>JAOYMU010000001.1:137118556-137130892 GCA_025802295.1 Psammodynastes pulverulentus | reverse complement strand
AAATAAATAAATAAATAAATAAATAAATAAATAAAGAAAGAAAGAAAGAAAGAAAGAAAGAAAGAAAGAAAGAAAGATAATAGCAATAACAATAGCACTTAGACTTACATACTGCTCCATAGTGCTTTACAGCACTCTCTGAGCAGTTTACAAATGTCAACATATTGCCCCCAACAATCTGGGTCCTCATTTTACCAACTTCAGAAGGATGGAAGGCTGAGTCAACCCTGAGCTGCCAAGGATCGAACTCCTAGCTGTGGGCAGAGTTAGCCTGAAATACTGCATTCTAACAACGGCGTCACCATGGCTCTATATAAAATGATATAAAACCTATACACAATATAAAAATATAAATACTCAACTGTAACTAAAAGGTGGGGAAGGAGGGAATAGGATGAACAGGGGGAAGGTGGAGTCTGTTATTAATCTTTCCACCATCCCTCTGGTGGAAAGTCAGGATGGTTGGAGACAACCTCACTCTGGGACAGGGCAACATGTTCTAAAGGGCAGGAGCAAGAACAGAGAAGGCTCTTCTCCTAGACCCCACCAGCTGGAATATTCTGGCTGTGGACTCGGGTGCCCATGCCAGTCCCTTTGGGATGAGACAGTCCCACCATAGGAGCCATGATGGCACAGTGGTTAGAATATAGTACTGCAGGCTAATTCTGCGAGTTGCCAGCAGTTTGATTCTCACCGGTTTAAGGTTGACTCAACCTTCCATCCTTCCAAGTTTAGTAAAATTGTTGGGGTAATATGCTGACTCTGTAAACCACTTAGAGCGGGTTGTAAAGCACTGTGAGGCAATATATAAGTAAGTGCTATTGCTATTGCTATTATGTGGAATTAATCCAAAACAGCCAAATTTCTGAGCATAAAAACTAGCAAGAATAGTATTTTTACTTTTTTTGCTTATTGCTCTTTAGCTGTAAAAGTTACCATAACCATTTACAAATATGAGACATTACCTGGCCTCAGGCTTATATGATCTTGTTCAAGATGTATCACCTTTACATGAAATGATAAATTTAATTGAGATTATAGCTTTCTTAGCTCTTTAGATCTTTTATTCATTTGTCATTGCTCCATTCTGTTGACTTTGGGGAAGCATTTTTATTAGCTGCTGACTCACTCAAAGTTCAGAAAAGATCAGTTTAGATAAAGTCTGAGTGCTTGGCTTCTCAGAAAGGATGAAGAAAGAATGCCAGAAGTTTATATTTTTGAATGCCCAGATGTAATCCTATTCTGGTTCTTTTTTGTATGTCTCTTTGCAAAGATACAATAAAAGAGAGGACGACTTCCCCAGCTTAGCAGAATACAATAGTTTCCTGGAAGAAGTGGAAGAAATTGGTAAGTTCTAATGAGTGCATATTAGATGCCCTGCATGCTTTTATACCCTGCCAGCCTCATTGAACATTAAAGCTGAGCCTCTCTTCACTGATCTTTATTGGAGCACTTGATGATTGGCTAATTACTTTCTCTTTGCATTTTTAATCAAGAGCTCTTCAATCCAAGGGATGTATCTGGCTAATAAATGTTTCTAGTAGTCATAGTAGGGATGGGTTGTGGTATGATGGGAAACACGTACCGCAAATGTGGTTATAAACATGCTTTGTAGGTTATTGCTGGGACTGCAAAAGAAAAACTCCCTCAAAGAAAAGGGTAAAGGAGTACCATTCAGTTCTTAATCTTGGCTTCCATTTGCCTTTATTCACCATGACAGTAGCCATATGTACCCCTTCTAATCCTCTTGCTGCTTCAAGTACAGTAGCTGGGAGGGCTTGAAACATTTGACCTTGCGTACCATTTTGGCAATGTGTTTATGGGGCTAATGCAAAAGGATAGAAGTTAAAGAGCAAGATGAAATCTCTTTTTTTTTGCCTCCTTTGTTGGATTTCAGGCCTACAGATGCTATGGCTTGGGGGCCTGTCCCGTTTTGATGGCAGTTGTAACACAGCATTCTCATTGGGGAACATTGACCTAACGGATTGAGTGGGAAATAGGATCTTTCTTGCATTGGAGACCAAAGCGTGTTAATAGGGGAGAGATGTATGTGCTCTTTGAGGTCTTGTTAATATTTAATGCCTTCCCTCTATTTATGGCTATACTCCAGTGAGCTTTTAGTCTGCATATTTCAATCAAATCCTCTTCTCCTTACTCTGCACAGCAGTTATCTGAGTATAGGTGGCGAGATATGCATGACCTTTGGGACCTTGTGCCCCCAAACCTTTCCTACTAAGAAATCTCCTAGATCTATTAGCTCTTGCTTTGCTGTCTGGGCATTAAAGTTTGCTGTTGGTTTTGTGTGGTAATTTTACTCGTTTACTTTTCCCTTTCTGTTTCTGCCCCTGCTCTTAACTATATCATAAAAAGAAGTCAAAAGTGGGTGATAGTAAACAAATTAATGTGAGTACAAATATCTGACAAGGTTGGTGACTTACAGTGCCACTGTTATTTATTTTACTTTCAATAGTCCTGTTTCTTATTGTATTCAAAAAATAATCAAGCTGTCATAAGTTCTTGTGCTCAATCGCTCAAGCCCTGGTCATGTGTTGCTTGGGCTACTGCAATGTAGGGGCTACCCTTGAAGAATATCCAGATGTTGCAGTGGGCACAGAATGCAGGCATGAGAACAGTTCTTGAAGCTTCTAAGGGAGCCTAAGTTGCACTGCTGTTCCGCGAGCTGGTTGCCAGTTTGTTTTGGGGTCCAATTCAAGGTGTTGATTATCACCTTTAAGGCCCTTCATAGCATGGGTCCAGGTTGCCAGGTTAGATGGGTTAGCTGCGTTGGCAGTAGGGGCATGCTGCAAACTCCATCAGTCAAGGAATTCCAGCTGGTGGGGTCCAGGGGAAGAACCTTTTCAGATGTGGCTCCTCATCTTTGGATCATTATGTTCTTTGTGGTGAAATCTGCACCCACCCTTTTGACCTTCCGAAAGGGCCTGAAGACCTGGTTCTGCCAACTGGCCTGGGACCCCAATTGGGGATGCATCATTCTGGAAGTAGTTAATGGAGACCCCACCTCTTCCCTACCCCTGCATGCTTCATGTTTCATTCCTTCCCTTCCCTAAAGTTAGTTTTAAACTAATGTTATTTATTGTTTTGATTTTTACTATTTGTTCTGAATGATTGTAAGCTTCGTAGAGGCACCTCCAGAGTAGATGGATGGCATAAACAATGAGATAGATAGATAGATAGATAGATAGATAGATAGATAGATAGATAGATAGATAGATAGATAGATAGATAAGCATTTACTGGTCATTATTGGACACGAGCGCTGACACAGGTGAAGCAAAGCTGATATCATATATGATTAGGCAGGACGTTGAGCTAACACACCAATTAGCAAGAAGCAAGTATAAATGTCATTTTGATTAAAAATTAAGTTATTCCAATGCTGAAGAGCCAATTCAGACTGGGAAACCAGTAAGATGAAGTCTAATGATTGTTTTTGTCACCCAGTCTTGGTGGGTGACAAGCAGTAGTTCTTTCTGGCCATTTCTGGAACCCGTGGTGCCAAAGAGCTTGAACAAAAGGCCAGCAGCTCCCTCTTCTGGTGAGGTAGCACACTGAGTGAGGTAGATGGGCCTGAGCACTCAGCTCTGTGGTTGGAGATTTAGGCTGCAGCTGAATTGGATTTTTTCCCAGCATTAGAAATTTGACTAGTTATTGTGCTAGTACATACACACCTATCTCATGCCCACAGCCTTACAAGTTAAATTGGAATTTTCTTCTTTTGATTTTTGACTTTTTTTCAGATATGAAAGTGGTATTAAAAACAATGTGCTTTGTGCTGTATCTTAACATCTTAAAGGCAGGCCAACATGTAAAAAGAATGAGAGAGAGATGTATACTTGTCTACCTCCTTTTTCCTTTCTCCTTCAGATTGTGAAGGCCTAAGACAGGTTTATTTGGAAATGTGTTGTACTCACATAAGAAAGCCTTTTCTAAGTTGTCTTCATAATAGTCACCTGTACCAGAGGTGGTATTCAACAGGTTCTGACCAGTTCTGGAGGAAATTTTGAATAGTTCGGAGAACTGGTGGTAATGGAGATTTTACAGTATCCTTCTCCTGCCACACCCATCAAGCCAGGCCCACAGAACTGATAGTAAAAATTTTTTGAATCCCACCACTGATCGGTACTAATGCTAACTTGAGAAATTTGCTTCCTGAAATAGAGTAACAAATGGGCTCTCACAGTCCACTGCATTATATCCTCTCCCAGCTTGGCAAATGGGCATTCTGGGAATTGCAGTCCTAGCCTAAGTGGAGGTGCTAAATTGCGAGTAGGTGCCACATGGGTGTTCAAAGCTAGTTATGTTAATTACCACTGAGGACATCCCATAGATGCTGTTTCCTGATAAAAAGTTAGTTGATAGTATTCATTCATTCGCTCATAAACTCTATTTTGTGCCTTATTTTTCCATTTCTAGGTAATTTACAACTGATAAACAAAACACAATATTGCTCACCAGTAGTAGGAAGTTATTATATTAGTAGTATTTTTATTTGTTTTTATTTGTTTTTATTATTTATTTATTTATTAGTTTTTTTGGTAGAACTCACCTGAAGTTCTGGCATACTTATGCAAAAATCTGAAATGAAACAAACACCTTTTCACTGAACTTTAACAATTTTCTGCCTTTTTTACTCTAAACTTCTAGGTAACTTACATTTCTAGGTAACTTACAACTGATAAACAAAACACAATATTGCTCACCAGTTATAGGAAGTTATTATTATATTAGTAGTATAGCAGTTGTAGACACTGCTATACCTCAACTATTTTCTGCATCCAGGGGGCGAGGGGAGCGCAGGGGCAGATCCCACGCACATTGAATTGTGGGTGCCGGCACACGCGCACAAGTAAAAGGTTAGCCATCGCTGGAATTGTGGAACAACTGAGGATAAAACAAAATTTAAATAGAAGTGTGTGAATAATAAAAGGTGATAGTTTCACCACCAATTTTTAGAAGAAGCTTATTCCAAAATTTCTAATAGTAACTATTATTTTAAAGATAGGAATATTTTAGGAAATATTTTTCTTGGAACAAAGGCAATGCTTTTAATGTTTACTGATATATATCTGTCTTCCCCTCCTCTCCCCTTCCTTTCCCTTCCCTTGTCCATTTTTTTTTAATCAATGTTGATCCAGTATTCAACCTTACCAACAATGTGGATGTAGAAAGCACAAGAAAGAAAATGGAAATATACCAGAAAGAAAACAAAGAAGTTATTCATAAAAATAAGATCAAATTGGTAAGTTGTGTAGGGCTTGCTTAATAGCAAAATATTTAAATGCATCTGTTCTTCCATTTTTTTGAGTTCCTTTATCTGGTGACTTTAAGATATAGGATATAGATATCTGCACTGTTATTTCAACAAACCTCCAGGGAAAATAGAGTAGACTGAGGTGTTCATGACATATAAGGAAAAACATAAGTATATCTGGTTTCTCTTCTGAACTTTGCTTAGAATTGTTGAAATGTGGATGTAATCTAATCCTTAATTGAACAAGTAAGGGAGGGGCAGATCATTTGGATGTACTTCTGTTTTGAATGTTTGAGAATGAGATTTAGCCTATTTCTTAAGGAAATAGGAGCTTGGTACTTTTATCTTGTTAGTCTGAAAAGGAGGGCTCACGAAATAACTTATTAGAATGAAGGATTATACCCTAGTTTTTATTCTTTAAATGCTATTTTGTTATGGGAAAGGATGATATCAGCTCCCATCTGTGTCAAAATACAAAAAACCTTTAATAATATCCTTGATGTCCATAGTCGCCTTTTCCTAAGTGTAGATACTAGCTGCTTTTTCGGGTTTTCTGTTGCCCTGGTCCTGTACCTTCAATAAGTTTCACCTCAGAAGTATTAATTATTATGGTTCTGCTTAGTCTCGAGAACAAGAGGAGCTGGAAGAGGCACTGGAGGTTGAACGGCAGGAGAATGAACAGAAGCGACTTCTTATACAAAAGGAGGAACAAATGCAACAGATGTTGAAGAGGAAGAATAAACAGGAACTTCTGGATAAGTTGGTAAGTAAAAAGAGACAGGTTTCATAAGCAACTACTTATTACTGACTTCTGAAATGGACTGATTATGTTTCTCTTTTGTATGGTTTAATTCCTTTTTTCCTGCTACCAAAGAATAATACTAAAGGATTAAGTTTCCTTTATTATTATTTTTACTTCTTGCAGCTCTTTGCTTATGAAATTCAAGAAACACCTGTGATCTTTTATTTCTTAGACAATCCTATGGAATAGATTAACAGATTAACAAAAACTGAGATTTCAGGACTATGTAGGGATTTGAATACAAATATTTTTACTGTGTACTGGTTGAATGAACTAAAGTAGAATATTTGATTTCTTCTAATAACTGGTTCGTCTGCCTTTTCTCTTTTCTCTGTCAGTTCATTTTACACACACACACACACACACACACACACACACACACAATTATGGATATATTTTAAACTTAAATTGAAAGGTGGGAGAATAAGGCAGGAGCCAACTACATCTATGAAAACTATTAAGGAAGCCTAAGCTATCACTCTTATCTCAAAATTGGCAGGATTGGTAGGTAACCTGGCAGCAGAGAGCATCCTTGGAAAGACAACTCACCAGTCAGTTAGCATGGAAAAATATATTGAGGGGAGCCAAGTGGTTTGCTGATTGCTTCTTTTGTTAGCTAGGGCAGGGAGGAGGAGGAGGACAAGGAGGATGAGAAGTGTGAGTTGTTTGACTTCAAAGTTGATAGACATACAGTGGTGGGATTCAACAGGTTCGTACCTATTCACGAGAACCGGTTGTTAACTTTCTAAACAGTTCGGAGAACCGGTTGTTGGAAGAAATCTTCTTTTGTTTTTCTCCACTTTACAGGGATAATCCTATAAGGAAGGCAGGAAGGAAACATTCTGGTGTTGTTTCTATCCTAATCTTTATTGCCCCGCTTACAGAAACTGCCTCTTGGTTAATTCATATAACAGCTGAAAGTTCTTGGCAGTATGCCCAGACTTACTGTGGTCTGAGCTCCACTCAGTCACATGATCACCCAGCCACACCTACCCAGCTGGTCATTAGGGCAGAGAACCAGAATTATTTGAATCCCACCACTGTGGACATGTATGTATCTAGAGCTGAATTCTTGTAAATAGCAGTTTCAAAGCTATAAAGCTTTTGTTGGAGAGCTAGATACACAATAGTCATTTTGAATTGAGACTAAGCATTCCAAGAAATGTTTAGTAACTGATAATAAAAAAGGGGGAAAAGTACAATTGTTGTAATGGATGAGGATTGTTCATTTGCACTGTGCAATCTGCAACTCCCTCTTGGTTTGACCTAATTTCTTTGCAATATACAGAAAACTCATTAAGCCATGTTCCAGAGATGGCTGTTCAACCTCTTTTTAAAAAATCACTAGGGAAAGAAGTCACAATCTTCAGAGATAGTCTGTTCCATTGCTGTATAGATCTTACAATCAAAATTTTTTTCTTTATATTTAAAGAAATTTGAAGTACCTGTAACTTATGCCTATTAATTCTTTTTTCCATGTTGTTGGCAATAGTTCCTGGTCATCTTTCCTGTGATATTCTTTGATGTATCTGAATATATCTTCTCCTACTCTTTTCTCCATACTGAACCAATCACGTTCCATAAACCTGTCTTCATGGGATATGTTCTTAAATGCCTCTATCAATTTTGTTGACCTCCTCTGAGTTGGTTCTAATCTGTCAATGTTCTTTTGTAAATGTAGTGACTACAGCTGTACACAGTATTCCAGGTATATCTCATCAGTGTAGAACCAAGGGAATAAGGATTTATTTGTTTAATTAACTTGTAGGACTGCATATTCATAAGTGATTCCAGATGGCATGCAATAACATTTAAAACATCACAAAATGGGGTTGGGCAAACCTGCCAACTTTGTGTTATCTGTAAATTCGATAAGCAGGTATCAATTACATTATCCAAACATGTTCAATAATGTGGCTCCAAGATAGAGGCCTGTGGGACCCTAATTACTAGCTTGAAGTGGAGCGATTAATCCTGATTCTCATAGTTAGTTAACTGTTGTCCCTTTAGTGTTGTACCATTCAAACCAAGGGTGTCAAACTTGCAGTGTCACGGTGTCATCACGTGATGTATTGGGACTTTCCCCTCCTTCACTAAACTGGGCGCGGGCGTGACCAGTATGTGACGCATCCAGCCCGCGAATTTGACAGCCCTGATCTAAACCATATTTTAACAACTTTAACAACTTCTTGAGCTCTGACTGGATCCTTCCATTCCCCACAATCCAGTCAGAGCTGAAGAAGCTTCTTGGATGAGAAGCGAAATGTCTTCAAAGAAAACCCAGAAAGTCTAGTTGCCTCTTGAAAAAAATCACCTTTGGGATAGTCTTTCGGAGGATCCTCTAGTCTAGAGGAGATCATGAGGGTATGATGGGGAAGGGGGAAATCTATTTGGTCAAAGTTCAGCCAATAAATAATATACTCTTGGACTTCATCCAGCGACTTGGCTAGTTATTTGAAGGAGCCAACCTTTAGGGTAGGAAGTTCTACAATCTAAGTTGAGAGATGGTGACTAGCTCCACACTCAGCCTGTTCCCTACCCAGCCTGCTTTATAACTAAGAGAGGATTTTCTTTACTTCCTCTTCATTGTAGTCTTACACTATAATTAGTATAACACAGCCTCTTACATGTTGGCCTTCCTAAAGGAGGGTTCCTCCTCCCAGCTAAGTGGAAGAATACCGAACAAGATAAAATCTTATGCTCTCATGTAGCAAGGGAAGAACATATAGAGGAAGCATTCCTGAATGCAGATGTACCTTACATATAATCAGACTATGAAGGTCAATTCAAAATAGCTTTATCACTAACAGTTTACTTTTTATAATGACTTAAGAGAGGAAAAGGAGAGAAAGCTTCTAGTGAGTCACCAAAATGTTTCCAACTCAAATTTAAATGCTCTTTTAATTTAGATGAGCTGAACATTGTATTCTTATAAAACAATTGGTTTTACTGGAAATCCATTTTGCCAAATGCCTTGCAAAAAAGAGCAGTTATAAATAATCTTTAGAATGTGACCAAAATAGGTAATTGAAAGACATCTGGGTACACATCGTTACTAAACATATCTAAATACATTGTTAATGACTGAAAGGTAAAGTGAAGGGCAGGAGGGAAAAAAGGTTCTTGTTTGTGTTATTTTTCTTCCCCTAAGGAAATTACTCTCAATCTTTTTTGTTTAAGGCTCACTTCAAAAGTTAATTATTGTGAAGAATAGTATTTTGAAGAATACTTCTGATTCTAAAAAATGCTTAAATATTCTAAAATAGTTGTATTGGTATTAAGGATTTCCAATATTCTTCTCAAGACTCTAATTCAATAATAGTAATTATAATTTTTTCCTATTCATTCTTGTCCATTTCTTAGAGATTGTCTGGATAGTCCCTGCAGTTTTCTGGACAAGGTTTTTCAAAAGTGGTTTGCCATTGCCTCCTTCCTAGGGCTAAGAGAAAGTGACTGGCCAAGCTGACTTTGTGCCCAAGGAGGGACTACAATTTATGTTCTCTTGGTTTCTAATCTAGATGCCTTAACCACTACACCAAACTGCCTCCTAATGTATAGATATACATACTTTGGTGCTCTTTTGCGGTTAAAGTAGAACTACCCATTACATTAAAAACAGCTAGGCATAAGCACATTTCATCCCACAACTGATCTATTTTCTGTCTATTATGTGATAAGGAGATCATTTATGCATTTCAAAAATCATAGTAAGCCAACAATTCAATTACATGAAGAGGACATTATGTCTCTTCCCTCATCTCTCAGGAATTACAGCAAGTGAATCCACCAGTCCTTTCACATTATAAAATATGTGATATGCACTTTACAGTTTGTGAAACAAATATTAATTAGAATACCAACTGGAAAATATTTTGAAAAAAATGCTTCATTTGAAATAGGGGTAAACTCCTGTTCATATTATTCTAAATATTTTATGGTAAGTGTATTCAGGTTCCAATTCTGTTTCAGTAAGCTGGAGTCTGTATTCAATTGCTCCAATTTCTTAAGGAAAAGAGAATCTGAAACTGTAGAATTAAAATGGAAATATGGCTGAACATTGGAAAGCTCAAAATAGTGAAAGGAATTTGACTGCCCATTGACATCTTAATTATCACTATCATTCAGAAAACAAACATTTTAGCATTCAGGAACAAAAAATAAAGAAGGAACTATGGTGCTTTCATAGTTAGGAAGGATAGAGCAACAGCAATACTTAGCTACAGTGCAGTAATACCCTCTGGATTTTGGAAGGCACCCCTTTAATATACAATTTATGTTCCTTTCACTGATGCATAATAAGAGGTTGACAAGTTTTATAGTCAAGTTTAATCTGAGATTGATGCAATATGCAAGCAGGATGTGCTACTTGTGGTTGGAGGCAAGATTAGCAAAATTGGAAACAAAGTAATAAGGCTGTATGATTTAAGAAACAGAAATAAAGCATGAGAATTGCTTAGCAGTTATTGCCAATCTAGTGATTTTTTTCATTGCTAACACAGTCTTCAGATAACCAAAACACCACCTATATAAATAGACATCACCAGGTGGAGTACACAGAAATCAAATGGACTATATTATTTACACAAGGAGGTGGAAGAGCTCAGTTATAACAGCAAAGATGTGCTCAGAGGCTGACTGCAGAATAGACATTAAGCTATTCATAGGCAAGTTAAGCTAAAGTGGAAGAAGAAAATCAACTACCTTCCATGATGTAATTTTGAGCTTATGTCCACCATTTTCAAAGAAAACTTCAGGAAACACTTGGAAATCTTGAAACTAATTCATAGGAAACCAGAGGAAACATTGAATGAAATTTTAAGTTTTTGAGCAACTGTCATGATCCATTTGAATAAATAGGCACACTGTTTTGTATTAAAGAGATTGTCTTGTTTTTATGCAGATAAATTATTAAAGGAGAAAATAAAACTGCATGCAAGTTTTGGATCCAGCTTAAATGACCCTGTGCTGCTTCTTTTTAGAATTGTTAATTCTAATTATTATGACTTTAAAGGTGATATTAATTATATGGTTATGTAATTATTAGAATAATGCTCATATTTTGTCTTTCTGGTTATTACATTTTATTACATTTTTGTTAATGCAGAATCTATAAAAATATATCTTTGTAAGGGTTTTTTTTTAAATTTATGAGTCTAATGTAACTTCCTTCTATTAGTAAAAATGACCATTTTCTGGTAAACTGGGAGTATTGAACGCCATTCTTCTGGAAATAGCCAGAGAAAGCCCTTTTTGAGAAAGATGCAATTTGTTATTTTAGGAATGCATGACAGTAATGGTGGATGGTTTATGGCTTTTAAATATTTTACTCTTATGTTTTTCATTTTGATTGTAGGAAAGTTCTCATCTGCCAGCTTCTTTATTATTAGCCCAGCATAAAGATCGGTCTACACAGCTAGAAACACAACTGGAGATTCCCAAACCTATCAAACCAGTGGCATTTTCAACAGGCATCAAAATGGTAAGATATAAACAACTTTCTGTGTGTATAAGAGAGAATTATTTTTTTCCTTTTCACAGCCTAACCTTTCCAGTCTGAGTTTTGAACAATAAATTAAATTCTAGATTCACTGTAGCACTTAAGTTGTGATTAACTGATTAAAGGTAGGGATAAAGAAAACAGAATTATATACGAATTGGTTTTAAAACCTTGTTATATTTTCAGTTCATGAATGTACAGTAGATTATATCACACATAAGAAAGCACAGCCCATTGGCAGTGGATCTAATGTTTCGAATTGCATACTGGCAGTCTTTTCTCAATTTCAACACTGCACAAATGAATGCAACCTATTATGCTGGATATGGATGGGTGTTTGCTCCAGATATGTTCTGCATTAGGGCTTGGCATATTTTGAAAATGATTAGAAGAATTATTTTGGCTCTTGTGCAAATGTGTGCATAATACCTCTCTACTATTTATTGAAGAAGCTTTTTCAGGGTTTGGCATGAAGTTTAAAAAAGACTTGCAGCTTTAAGAATCACATTAATTTGGGGGAGACAACAACTTTAAAGCAGTTGCAATTGAAAAGACAGAAAAAAACTTGGGCTTGCATAACATTTGAAATGTTATTTTGGAATCATTTTTGAAGGATTGACAGTCCTATTCTCCAGTGTGTGGCGATGGGATCCAGGAAGCGTGGGTTGTCTCTCCATTCGCAGCTATTAGACAGAGTGTGGTAATAGAAACTGAGGACCAGCCCCCTGTCAGTCATCCCCAGTTCGTCTCTGTCTGTCGCTGCGG
>JAOYMU010000001.1:137070458-137083748 GCA_025802295.1 Psammodynastes pulverulentus | reverse complement strand
TGTGGACTTCTGGGAGTTGAAGTCCACAAGTCTTAAAGTTGACAAGTTTGGACATCCCTGGTCTACACGTTTACTCTTAAAACAAAAGCGGCAAGCAAAAAATCCCAAGAAACGATGCTGAGCATTAAAATGGCACTTCCTATTGGCCTTTTCCTCCTTTAATCCTCCCATTTATATCTCTTCTCTGTTTGCAAGTGGCCCTAAAGAGACAAATCCTCCTGCCACCTAGTGTTTAATGCAGAGCTTCTATGTCTTTTGAAAGCTTACAGCTAGCAATCTAGAAAGACATGTCGTGTACTTCAAAATATTTAAGCCTTTACCCTTAATTGGTATCATTTAAAAAAAAAAAGCTGCTTGGCTACAGCAGTTGAATGAGATGGAAATTTTAAGAGTTGTAGAATAGCATATTGGGGAGACCCCACTACTGAATAGGTTTTTAAACTGTATAAAGACAGCTGTGTCTACATTTGGGTGCCTTCTACTACATAAAGAGACTCTAGCACTTCAGAGCATGTTATGTTCCTCAAAAATGTGTGTACAGCAACCAGAAGCTTCCAGAATGTATTGCTAGGTTATAAACTTAATATAACAGCAGCAACAATTAAATATAAAGTAATTGAGTAATAATACTGTTACTCTCTGATAAGATGGATAGCCAATAAATTTTACAAACAAACAAAAAACAAACAAAAAACAAACAAACTGTATTTAGTATAGATTCATTATGAATGTAAGTGCAATAATTATTTCATTGACTTCTTCCTCTTATTGTTGGAGTATAGCTCTTACCAAGTGTAGCTGTCAGCCAAGTAAACTTGCGCATCCCTTCTCTGCAAAGATATTCCTTGCATGTCTCTTTTTCCTAAGGATACACGTGCCTTTCCTTGTGAAATCTCATGGTCATGCATTACTGAAAAACCCTTTTATGCCGAATTGTCTTGTCACAGTTTCAATTCCTTGATCTTCTAGGACAAAAGTCTTCAGTCATAAGGAATGTATTATTTTCCTTTAGGTAGGTAAGAAATGGGCATATGACATTTATCAGAATAATGAGAATTTTACTCCGTTTTCTCTGTTTCCTAAATCTACCATGTTTAAAGAGCTGGAAGAGATTATCAGCATCCTGAGATCTATTGCCAACAATATCACTTGAAAGTTACAAAAGTTTGAATTTTTGCCCTTATTAAAATAATCATTAGGTACAGTATTGTATCCATGAATACATATACATGGAACCTGTTTTATATTATGGAACGTTATTCCTTTGCAGACTGGCAAAGCTCATTATCTAGCTTGACTCATTCATTGACAGATATTTTTATTTATTTACTTATTTATGACATTTAAAGAGCCACACAGTTGTTAAAACATTTAAAACAAATAACAATGAAAACACAAAAACACCCCCCACACAAAAAAATTGGCAAAGAAAACAAATCCAAGGTGGAATAAAAAAAGGAAGAAAGACATTTCAAAATACCAATAGGGTGGGAGCTGTTTGAATTTTGGGGGTAACCTTGTTCCAAGATGGTAGCGGCTGCTACAGAGAAGGCATGTTTCAGGGTCCCGACAGCTGGCATTGTTTAATTGATGGAACCCAGACTGTGTCAGTCCTGCCAGATTGAACCAGCCAAGTAGATAGTGAAATCGGAGTGTATTCTGCTAGTCCCAATTTAAATTGGAATACTTTGGAAAGAATGCTGCACAGAATCCCTGCTTTTTCTATTGAACCAAGTAGACCTCTATGAACAGAGGAAAATGGTAGTTTTTTTTTAATTGAATGGGTCTGTGGTATCCTAATAACATTATTTATTTTCATACCAGATAGTAAGTGAAACCTAAAAAAATTATAGCTTTAAAATAAAAGCAACCAATCAATTAAAAAATGCCCTCAAAAAAGTCTTTGAGTTTTTGTACCTACAGTCGGATTTAGAAGGATCTTAAAAGCAGACCGGCTGTTTGAAACACCATGCCTCCCTAGATTAGATTTACCCCAATCCTGCTGGCCTTCTCAAAGCTTTGAGACCTGGATATGCTTCTAGGCATGGGGGTCCAGAAATTAGCTGGAGTCTGTGGGCTGTTTCATAGTTTATTAGATTTGGCTTGGAGGGAACTATTTGTTTGAATCTTTTTATCTATTGCTTTGGGAAATGGGGGGGAAATATTTATTTTGTACAGTCTTTTAATCTAGATTAAAACACTATCACTACCAGTGTTACAAATGAGGTGGGTAGCTACATAAATACATAAATGCACTCTATTTCCAAGGAACTTAAAGTAAGGCATTGTTGTTGAAGCTACTGTATCTAATGATGCTTCATACTTGTGTTACAAGAACAGAGAATTAAATTGCATTCAGAATATTTCTCTGGGCTCGTTTGATTTTTTTTTTTACACGTATTGTTGAAATTTCATGTCCAAAAAGTTTTTGCCTGGCTCTGATACAATCAGTTGATGTTATATCCTTTTTGTTATCATGTCTTGGGTACATAAATTTGTAGAAACGATTGTCAGCATTGATTGATGACCGTAAGCCTAACCTATTTTGTGGGCCAAAAGCACAGGACAGCTGAAATAAGCGACTGTAATTGATTGGTGTGTGAAAGTCACTGGTGGGTAAAAATGGAACAAGAGCCTTTCTTCTACTTTTGTAATATCGTTTCCTTATCTTTTCTTTCTCAAGTGAAAGGTTGCAAATAAAGATCCACAGTTTTCCATCTTAATGACGCCTGCCATTTCAGGAAATTGTATTTGCTGCTCAGTGTTATATTTGCAGCATTGATCCAAATTCAGTATTTCTCAGTAAAGATTGTCTTGTTTTTATTGTAAAAAGCTAAGCCTTTTCATTGTCTCTGCTTTTCTCCTCTGTTTTTAAACTGCATTTTTGGGCAATTCATCATAGTGTAATGAAGGGGATAATAAAATGGAATGAGCTATGTGCATTTTTTTTTGGGGGGGGGGTAACAAATAGCAAAAACAGAACACTGTTTGGCCCAATAGAAACTAGTGCATTGATAACAGGGAACACTGAGTTGTTATATTTTCTTTCCACTACCCACTACAGATCCCCTTTTAACAGATTTTACTTCTTGACTATTTAGTTTGGAGTGTTGCAAGCTACTCTGAGATCTGGCTCATATATTTAAATAGACCTGTAAAATAATATCACCCATGTTAAATTCATAAATGAGTAATTAGTCTTTGGTATGCAGTCTATGCAGTTGGGGGAAGATTAAAGAACACATAATCTAGACAACTGTCATATGGACCATGCTTAAGTAGTGCCAAACTCAGATTTGTAGGGAAATTTTATATCAAGTGTCCACTTAACAAGTAGTAGGAATCAAGTAGCTCTGGTCAGATTCAAACATGCAAATGTGCTGTTTGATATTATTGAGAAAGATCATGTCTAGAGCTCCGTGTACCATCCTGAAATTTCTTTGATCAGTTCCTAGCTTCTTGATTAGTTTAACTTTTATCTTCATAATATAAGATAAACATTTGGCATCAACAATATGTCTGCTGACAAACATTCCTTGGTTTCCAGTTAATTTCTTTCTAATTTAATAAAGTACAGGTAGTCCTTGATCGTCGACGGGTTGCTTAGTAACCATTTAAAGTTAAGACAGGCCCCTGAAAAGCTGCTTATGACCCAGTCTCAGGTTACGGCTGCTCAGTGTCCCTGCAGTTACAGGAATAAAATTTGGGTCAATTAATCCTTATGACTAGCTCAGGGACACTGCAGCACCCCTTACTTAAATTCTCCCCATTTTGCCCCATTGGGTCCCCACAGTCTTTGAGCCTGCTTTCCCAGCCAACTAGATCCCACACCCTCCTCTTCATCCCCCACTTCTGTCACAAACACTCATTTACCTTCTGTAGATCTCTTGAGCTCTGGAGTTCATGCTGGGGAAGGACAGCAGGCTGGTCTTCTCCTCAGCATCATTTTCAGAGCAGCCGCAATGTATGGCCACTCTGAAAATGTTGCCTACTTTTGGGACAGCACCATGTGGCTTATAGGGATGCCAAGGGATGGAGCTGCCTGCTTTCCTTCCACAATGCGAGCTCCGGACTTCTACAGAAAGTGAGTGATCAGCGATGTGTGGGGAGGAGGATGTGGGACCCGGTGGGATGGGAAGCAGGCCCAAAGCCTGTGGGTATCCCAAAGGGTGGAAAGTGAGCACAGGGTGCCTTGGGATACCCAGGGCAGGCAGGCCTGGGCCTGTGCTAGGCCTTTCAGGGCCTCTCCCATTTTAGAGGCACCTAGTGCTTTGCTTAATAACCTGCATGGTGACTTAAATTACATCATAGCAGCGATGGGGATCATTAAGCAAAGCAATCAAGTGGGTGCCTAGCTTAACAACACTCGTGACTTACGGCCTTAGTGGGCAGGTTCCATTATGTTTGTAAGTCGAGGACTTACCTAGAGTATGAAATTCTAAAGCATTGCTGAGAAATTAGAACTGGGGCATTTCTTTCAAGTGGGATGGTTCATAAACATAAAGTGGATACGCAGTTAACGCTGTTGCATTCTGCCTTTAGGGCAAATAAGGCATTGCATTATGAATTATAGTTCTTAAGTACAAGTAGTCCTCAACTTCCAACAGTTCGCTTAGTGACTGTTCAAAGTTACAACAGCACTGAAAAAGTGATTTATCACCATTTTTCACACTTATGACCATTGCAACATCCCTATGGTCACATGATTTACATTTGGATGCTTGAGAACTGACTCACATTTGTGACGGTTGCAGTCATGTGGAGTCATGTGATCCCCTTTTGCGACCTCCTAACAAGCAAAATCCATGGCAAAGCCAGATTCACTTAACAACCATGTCACTAACTTAACAACTGCAGTGATTCCCTCAACAAATGTGGCAAGAAAAGTCATAAAATGGAGCAAAACTCACTTAACAATTTTTTCACTGAGCAACATAAATTTTGGGCTCAATTGTGGTCGTAAGTTGAGGACTACCTCTATTGCGTTTTTCCTGGATACTGCAACTTATTATATCATTAATAGTGTTCTGTTGTTGCTGTTAAGGAGATTAAGTTGCAAGTGTTTCAAAACGACTCTATGAAGTACATAAAAATTGAAAGATGGTGGGCTTATTTGACTTAGGACTCCATATGCTGATTCTGACATTACATGAACAATAAATCAATAAATCTATTTCAGTGTCATATTTATCTTTCAAATCAATAAAAACAAAACCAATTCAGTCAATTCAACAGGATTTAAGCTAAAATTCCCTGCAATCCCCCTTTCCATTCTGTTCTTAGCAACATTAGTAAGATTGCTTGCAAAACGTTGAATGCAAATGTCTTGTGTCTGTGACTGCTTGTATTCTCCAGTGTTCCATTAAACAGACAATGGATTGTAGGGTAGCAGAAGCACTACCGGTGTGATGAGAAATCCAGGCCTTCAGTTTCCAGTTGTATAAGGGCAAACAGCCAAGAGGGGGTTAATGGAAATTAAGAAGTGTCCCTCACGTTTAATTACATTCTCTCTTTCTTTCTCTCTCCCCTCTTCCCTCAGTTAAAAGTGCATGCAAAGCCTGATTTAGTCATGGCCTAAATGTAGCCACAGCTCTGTGGTTGTCAAGTATAATGTATCCCCCCATGCAGCGCAAGTGTGTTGTATGGATCCTGGCTCAGGGCTGAGTGCAGTGTCCTTGCCAGCCAGCGCTGTTGCTCAAGGATATGAAAATGCTTACTTGCAGTTATTTCTGTGGAGGGATGATTGATTTGCTCTATCTGGAGGATTTCGGACCTGGAAACCTGAGCACAGCAGAAAATGTGCTGGCTGTTTTGGCAAAGCTGAGTGTTGAGAGGACAGACAGCTGGCTGATGACCTCAAGAGAATGACAAATATGGGGCCAGGTGCCTCAGTCATTACAGAATGCTTCATGCTAAGCCATGCCTTGCCTTGAAACGCAAAGGGCGGAAGCAATTTGGAGTTAAAGAAAGCCCCAGCGAGTCAGATCTTGGTTTCTGGAAACAACAGTAACTTTTGATTCTAATCTCAATATGAAGAGAAATGAATTCCTTCTTGTACTTTGGGAAGAGGATAATGCGTTTGCTGTTGTGATGGAAACCTAGTTAAAGGAGTCTTGTTGTTTAGACAAGCAATGGCATGTGGAATGTGGAGGGATGAGATCACTGGAGTAATCTAATATGCCAGTGACTCTTAAAAAAAATAAAAAACAAAATTAAATGGCATTTTTACCCAGCATAACCTAGCTCTTTCTCAAGAGGATGTATGTGCACCTGTTGAAAACTCTGGATGCTTGGAAGGAAATGAAACATTAAAGTTAACACACCCTGTGCAGTAAAATCCAAATATATTAATTGCGCAATAAGCAAATTTATTACTAAGTGACATTCAAATTCTGGGGTTAAATAAACTCATGCAAACCAATAATTTTATGCAAATGATCGTTGCGTTGCAAATTATTTGGAATGTGTCCTACTGAAACCAGTATAGTTACGAACCAGTAAATACTATAAACGTAATAGATGAATGCAATTTTTGCAATTTTCCTTGACTTCATCTGAAACCACTCTTTCAGTCTTGCACAATGTAACTCTGTGTTTAAGATGGAAAGTGGTGGAGATGGTGTAAAAAATCTTGGCAAATGAACAGGCTTTGGATAAGGGGACTGCCATTGAGGAGGCCTCAGTACGAATGATAGAGGGATTCCTTCACCATCTGTACCAGAGGATTTTAAACATCCTAATCTGAGTTAATGTTTTTTTTCTACTCAAATCCCTCTTATTTCATCAGGCATGACTAATTTGCTCTGCACTGGGATCAAGATGCATAATCCAGATAATGACAGGTGCAGTATATCGCATGGACTCGAGGCTCCAAATGTGAAATTATATTATCAAAAATTGGTGTGCAACAAATACATTGTTCTTGATGAAAACTCATTTACAGATATTATGTCTTTCAAAATAACAAATATTATTAATTTTGAAAATTCTAATCTAAGTGCTCACCTCTAGCTGGCTTACAATAACACAAACATTCTTGGGATAAGATTGAACTTCAATTGTGCTTCTAGCATACTGCTGCAATTTGCCACAATGGACTGGTATGGTCCTTACTGTTAGTAGGGAACACTTCATGTCCTGTGAAGCCTGCATCCATCCCTGAGAATGGGATGGATGACATTAATATACCCTTATATACAGGGAAAAATAGGAAGAATAGATGCAAAAACTGATGGAAATTGATTTGTTAAGTGTGCACGGGAAGGTGTGTGACAGAATTCTGATTGAAAGGATATGAACAATGATTAAAATGGAATTAGTGTGGCTTTATGCTTTAGGGCTCTAAGCTCTTCAGAAGCTCATTGAGGAATATATGCATGTGAAAAGGAATTTTATTGCACATTTGTTGATTCATAACATATAATTCAGTGAACAATGTGAATATGGAGTGTTTTGAAGTAAGGGTGTGCATAATAGCAGTTAAGGATATTTGAATTAAGCAAATGTATCAAAAACCAAGATGGATGTGTATGAGGAGGAGATCTTTTCTGTTCTAGCACCCTCCTTCTGGAACAGCATTTTGTGTCCCCATGCCCCTTCCCAGTTGAACCAGCTCCAACCCTGCTGACTTTTCAGAAGGCCATGAAGACATCGTTTTGTCACCATGTCTGGAGATCCAGTGATGGTCTGGAGCCTGTCAGATGGTTGTATTGTTAGCAATTGTATGGATTGTGCTTCCCCCACAAATTAAAATTTGTGGTAATGTATTGTTTTAATTGGTTTTGAATGGTTTTTACTTTAGTTGTTTACTTATAACTATTGCTTTTATTTGTAATTGTATGAGCCACTCAGATATGTATCTGAGATGGATGGCCATATCAATTCAATATATAAATAAATAGGAAACTGGAATAAGTAATTATAAAATAGATGGATTAGATATATAGATATAGATAGACCTATAAGGTAAAAGCTGCAGCAAGTAAATAAATATTTGTACCTTGGTAAAAAGTTGTGGAAATAGATAGAGATATAAATGCTGGAATGGAAGGAGTGGGTAATATGAATTTCACTGAAAAACTCTATGTTTCGGCCTTCTTTACATTTTGGAAGCGTGAGAAGTTCAGAAGAAACCAAAAAATTAGTTGAATGTGGTGGAAAAGGAGTATTTAAGAAGAGGCATAATTAAACAAGAGAATGAATCAACGAATACAAGAACAGTAGATTTGAAAGAAGTACATTGACCTGATTATTATGGAAAATTGGAAAAGGGTTGAATAGTAAAACATATATGAAGGAAGAGTGAAAGGGTGGAGATTTAGGGGGAGAAAGGTTAAAAAAACAAAGGCATTGTAGGAAGCAACATATGGACATGGGCAAACCAAGGCAGAAAGAATGGAGAGATAATAGTGAATAGTATCTGAATTTAGTTGTTCTCCTTTTCATAGTTTTATGTCTTTATTTTATTTTGTATACTATTTCTTACTCCTTTTTTATATTTTGCATTGCACTGCTTACTCTTGAAGGGAATAACATTATGTTGTGGTATGTGTTTTTATCAATTTATTCTGAGGCTGTTCTCATTCATTTAAAGAAAATTTAACTTTGCAACACTTTGGGGTGTTTTGTTAGCCTTTCCTGTCCAAAGTTGGAATCAACTTTTAATAATCTGTTCTTGATTTATACTTTCCTTGACAGTAGAAAGTGATTGACAGGGGCTTGCTGTGTTAAGTAAACAAAGTGTTTACATTTGCAGTGATCTGGTTAGGGGAGCCAATCCTTATTTGGATTCCCATCCTTTCCATATCCAATACAAGCTACTCAGTGTAATCTTTGAAATGTTTCAACGCCAGGTTGTCTATTTTCTGTAATGCCTGCAACCTTCTTTCCTCTAAAATTACCATACTGTTCCATTCAAAGGCCTTTTTAAAAGATGGCCTTGCCTTGGTTTTTTTGTATTTCCTTGTGCCTAGAAATTTCTCCTGGAAAATGTGTGCAGCACTATTTCTCTCTTCAGATTGCTCTTTAAAATTTATCTTTTCACTTAAAGCTGGGAGATTAATTTTTCAATAACAATCTAGAACAAGTGTTTTCCAACTTTGGTCATTTCCAGGTGTGAGAACTTCATAGATGAGAATTCTGGGAATTGAAGTCAACATACTTGGAAGTCACCAGGGTTGGGAAATGATGATCTAGAACAGAGTTCCATAATCTTTTTGGCTTTGTGGACCAGCAAAGGGGAGAGGAGATGGTTCTGCACATGCACGGTGGGCAAGTGCACACACACACCCATTTGCGCAAATGGAGCATGTGCATACACTTGCCCATTGCTTGTGTGATTGGGGATGCGCTCGCACATGTACTTGTCCACCACTTCCATAGCCCTGTTCCAAAAGGCTCAAGGCCGGGTAGCCCTCAAGGCCTGCGCCCCAGGGTTGGGGGCCCCTGATCTAGAATTTAAATGGAATCGAAGAATGCATTGTATTTGCCTGTGTTCGACCATTTCTACCTTATCTGTTCTTTTCCTCCTCCTGTTTGAATTACTGAAAGTTTGTGAAAAAAAGTGCCTTGCAACCAAAAACAAATCTTTCAGCTTGGGATATCATGTAAAATATGGTGTAAACTATAATATGAATCGATACATGTTTTATGAAATCATCAAAAATCATTCTCAAATCTGATTCCTACCATAATAGTCACCTAGCATAACCAAGGGAGCTGTAGTCCAACACAGCTGGAAGATTGTAAACCATCAGTAGTAACAATATATGCAGAATTTGCTTCTGTTATAATATGGCAAAGCACAAACCCAAGTCCTGTTTGGAAGCATTTTTAAGATTTCTTGTCAGTTTGGTTATTGAGCTCCAGAATTAAGTCTATACTTGACTTAATTGAAAGTGTTGTGTATCTTTTTTTAAGTCATTGTTGTGGAGTTCTGGGAAAGAGAACTCCTTGTAAATTAATATGGGAAAAAGAGGCAGGAAGCAATAGCAATAGCATTTAGACTTATATACTGCTTCACAGTGCTTTACAGCCCCCTCTAAGTTGTTTACAGAGTCAGCCTATTTCCTCCAACAATCTGGGTCTTCATTTTACCCACCTCAGAAGGATGGAAGTATGAGTCAACCTTGAGCCTGGCAGACTATATTTAAGAATTTAGCAATATTTTAATCTTTTTTTTTCTTTCTTAAAATGTATCTGTCTTACAGTTGTAATTCCTTTCCTTCCAAATTGTATTCTTGAAGGAAATAAGTTATCTAGTAGATGAACAACTTTCATATCAAACAAGTGATGAACGAATTTTATCTTTCCCATGCTACCCATAAGACATCTAAAGAGCAGATTGGAGAAGAGACATCTGTATGCCAAATACTTACAGATGGGTTGCAACTGGTCCATCTACATAATGAGAACCACAAGTTAGGACTGGATAGGAGGAAGACTTAGGCCATTAGCTGCATTCTTGTGAAAAACTGCCTTGCTATCTTGTTTGGGTCATGTAGTACAGAAATGAAAATGGGGAGCATATGGTGACCAATTACCCTGAGAATCTGAATTACTTTCTCATAGTTGCATTACAATTGAATAAGCATTGCCGGTCCTTAAAACAGATACTACTAAAGCTAACCCTTTTTTTAAAAAGCTATAGCTAGTTTAATTGTAAAAAAGAATGCTTTTTTTTAGAAGTTGGATCTCTATTTCAATAGCCATGTGTCATTCTAGAAGTCATTGCATTCTCAGAATGTAATAGGAGTATCTGTATAATTGATTAAAGTACTGTAGAGTTTAAGTTTATATTGATGACCTTATAAAGCAAGGTTATTGGGGGGGGTACTTTTTCAGTTTGGGTTTGAGATAATGGCCAGCCTTGTTTGTGCACTTTCATAGGCTTCAGAGGGAGATTTAAAGCCCAATATTTCCATTAAGATGACTTATGACTTATTTCCTATTTATAGTGACCACATTTATTCTAACCAAAAAGAGTCTGCTAATAATCAAATAATTTTAGAATGGATAAGATCCTAATTTGTATAGTCAAATGTGTTGAGTTGGAATCTCTTTTTAAACCTGATTTTTGCTGGTGATAACCTGAATATTTCAATGCTTTTATGTGAGTTAAAAAAGAAAGAAGAAAAGGTCAGTTGGTACTCATGCCATAGCAAATTCTCTATATACTATAGAACAGAGGTGGTATTCATCAGGCCCTGACCAGTTCTGGAGAACCGGCAGTGGAAATTTTGAGTAGTTCGGAGAACCGGTGGTAACCTTCGCCCTGGAGTGGGGAGGGAATGGAGATTTCACAGTACCCTTCCCCTGCCACACCCACCAAGCCACGCCATGCCCACCAAGCCATGCTCACAAAAATTTGAATCCCACTACTGCTATAGAAGCACTAGTTTTTCTTCTTTTGCTTTGCCCCACAATGACTTGTGGAAACAGAGGTAATCTGATCAATATTTGAACTAAAGGACATCGTTGGTATTTTTATATAAGTTTAATTATTGTTTGCTAAAATAACAGAATCGTAGACCTAGCAATGTTTTTGTCACCTTAAACCTCCTATCTTTGCTGGCCTGCTTGTCTTTAACAAAACAGTATTGACGAAATCCCTCTAGGCCATAGTATCATAGGATTTTTACTGGGCTAAAAGGTCACCAAAAGGCTTGTTTGTACAAAGCTGAAAGTGGAGTCTGCCTTACTAGTTTGTTCTGATGAAAAGTCATAGCAATCTTCTTTCTGTGATATGGTTTTCCAAACCAGAAGGCTTGTTCTGCTCTCACCATCAGCAGTATCCATGGGGAGAAGATCTGTACTGTACTGAGCAGACTGTCTTCCTTTTTTCAAGGGTTATTGGACTTCAAAAATTTACTTAGCTATACTTTTCAATGTTCTTAATTGGCCAACAAGTGTGCCCAGTTTCCTTCAAATGATAAAAGTCATCTTATTGCATCCCAGCCGCTGATGCAGCTGTAAAATAGTATACATGAATGTGATGCCCCAAAGGTTGAAATAACTCATATATGGATTTGATATAAAATGTCCAAAACTTCCATTGTGGGGTTTGAGGACATAGACTCTTTAAAAAAGAAATCCCAATGAATTATCATGCTCTAGGCAGAGTTCTAGATCTTTAGACCACATTTTGCACTTTATGCTACTCTACAACTGGTTATTGATAGGAAAAATTGGATTCCCTGATTATTGATTGTTATCTGAATGATGAGATGTTGATTTGAAGGCTTTGAAAATAATATTCTGAAACGAAATAAGAAATCAGCCTTCAGTTTATAACATGAGGTAGTATGAAATCAATACCAATATGGACTTTTGAGAAAATGTGGATTATTTATTTTTAAGATAGATCAATTTCCATACTGCAAATGATTTTTAAATAATATTTTGATGGAAAATATTGGGAGTTTTTGGTAATATCCAAGAGTGATTGCAAAGTAAGGCTAGCAAAACCAGTGTCCTTTCAAAGACTCCACCATGATTGGAAACATGGGGTACTTCATCTCCGAGCACTCAAACCCACAGGGAACCTTTGTTGTGCCTTCTGGAGCACATCTGGGTAATCTGCTGTCCTGCCTTTATCCAGAGAGGATCTGTAGATCCCATCTATTTGCGGGTTATTTGGTCTTTGCTGCTGCTACTGCCTCCACTCATTTGGAGATGTACTAGTTCACCACATCTCCCCCGAAAATCTCCATGGTGCATGTTTTAACACAGTTGTACTTTCAGTGGTTTTTCACCCACCTTTTGTAGTACTACATTCCAAAATATAAAAGAGCATATAACAGTGATGGCGAACCTTTTTGTTGTGGTGTACCAAAAGCATGCATGTGCGTGCTGGCACCCACAATGCGTGCAACCCCCCGGGCCCTGCTCCCCCGCATGCGCGACCCTCGGCATGCGCATTCAATCCCCTGCCCCCTTGAGGCTTCCAGAGCCTGGGGGAGGCAGTTTTCGCTCTCACGGAGGCTCAAGGGAGACTTCTGGAGCCTCGGGAGGCCAAAAAACGGGCCTTCCGGAAGTACAGAAATGAGCCTGTTTTCAGCCTCTGGAGGGCCTCCACAACCCGGGGGAGGCAGTTTTCACCCTCCCAGAGGCTTGAGGGAGGCCTCTCTCGATCCTCTGGGAGAGCGAAAACAGCCTCCCCTGGGCTCTGGAGGCCCTCGAAGGAAGCCTCTGCAGCCTCAGGAGCAGTGGTGACATTCAGCCGGCTCTCGGCTACTCGCGCGAGCCGGTAGCGCTGCGGAACGGACGTTCCGGCGTTCCGCTTTTCGGGGT
>JAOYMU010000001.1:137059847-137070358 GCA_025802295.1 Psammodynastes pulverulentus | reverse complement strand
AAGTTATTGAAGCTTTGTAGCATATATAAACTGAGCCATTGAAACATGTTTTACAAACTTTACATTTGTCTATTTTTTGTCACTTTTTACTGCCTTTCTTTTTGAAGGGAAAGTTGTATATGTCACCTTTTGGGGGGCCTTTGTTTTCAACAGCCAATCACAAGCAACTTGTATATATAAATACAACCTGTAAACAAAATATCAGAAATGAACTTTTACAGAACTGGTACATATCAAACTCTGAATTGTTTTGTTGCAGATAGTGGCTTTCTCTTAACCCTTTGAGTTTTTCTTAAATCTTTCTTATTTGGAAGCTAATATGCATTGAATGGGATGAAATTCCATTCTAAGAGATTCAGATACTGACAGTGTCCAAGAAAAATCTGACTTGTCAATCAGGGACATGGGCAGAAACATCTGAAATCTGATGAAAGCAAATGCTGAAAAGTCAATCAGGAATAGGATTTTTCCATTTGCAGGTAGGATTTATTTATTTTAAAAAAGAAGGATTTGCTTTTGCTCTTCTGAGAGTTGGCTGAAAACTAAGTAAGAAAAGAAGTCCAAATTCACAGAAATCTGGCATGCATTATTGGCAAATTAGACATCAGTGAAGCTACAGTAGATGTGGCATAGATTTTATTTTACTTTATGACTGTGATCTCTTAGCCTTTGGACATTTTCAGAGATTGTGGGTTAAGGAAACAACTCACTTAATCAGTCTCTTCAGAAGCAGTTTTGTGCCTTTGGATTCCTTTCTTGTTTTCTGATCTTGATATACAAAATAAATTCTTATTTTCTTAATGTCTCAGTGACCTTCATTTTGTGAAAAGGGACTATTGAGCACATGGGTTCCCTTCTGATCAGCTACGGAAAGAAGAAAGAAATATTGCCATGACCTTTGCACAAGAAGACTAGGGCAAAGAGGGATTGTTCTGGAGATAAAAAGTTGGTGCCATCTTCACCATATTAGCTCTTCTCAGGAGTGTTGAGCTATGGCTTGAGGATTTAGAGCCACTTTTGTGGAAGCCAGGAGGGCCCAGTTCACCATTTGGGGCATCCCATTACATTATAACATGAGGCAGACTCAATGCAATCCAACAGTGCTTACTGATTAGTTGATAAATGATAAATAGTGGGCATAAAAAAAACCAAAATCCCCAATTTAAGTAATTTAATGTTGAGAAACAATACTTTTAGGATTTGTTCCATATTTTTATATGAAGTTTAATTATTTATTGTAAAGACAAAGGAAGTATTCTGTAGCATTTTCAAAACAATAGAAGTTTAAAATCTCAGGCTGTTTAATATAGGCATTCCATCATTCCTTTTTAGTTGCTTCAAAGGCTAATGTTTAGAATAATCATTTTTTAAGCGTTCATCACTGCCCATTATTTCACTTTGTTTCTTTTGTCCTTGACTTACTTTATTAAATGGTGTGAGTCAAGGATATCTCCAGTCTATAAAATACTTCTGGTAATAATAGCTTAAAATGAACACTAGCAGGCATTTCAACAAACTGCTTTTGATATCAATTACAGAGTAATTTAATTGGCTCTTAAGTAGAAATGAAGTATTATCAAAGTGAACACTCAAGATGTTTAAACATGAATTGTCATTTAATATGGAATCATAAGTTAGATCATACTCATAAAATTACACTTCAAAGTGTGTGCCCTTCCTTGATCTTTCTCTTCATGTTTTATTATTGAGTGTTTCTTTAAAACATACTACATGCAAGCAATCCGTAATGCTGCTTAACTGCTCCTTTCATCAGCAAGGTCTTCAGCTGCAATTATCTATATTTTAGTAGCTTCTTATTTAACCAATCAGTGGGATATTCAGCAGAGATGCGCTAGTAGTAAAGGTTTTCTGTCCTTAGAAACCCCACTCACTGATTTTTTTTTTTTTTTAAATCATCTTCTGGTACTTTCCTTTTAAATTCTTCCATGCTTTTTAATTTTCCCTTTTTTAAAGTTGTGTGTGTTTTTTAAATCTTTCCTCTGCAATATATTTTTATTTTGATGTAATTGTTCTTTAACTTGTTAAGTTTTTATATCATAAGTTTGGTTCTTGGTATAATCTTATGTGTTTTGCTATTTTTTAAAATTATAATTTTATTGGAAGTTTTAAAAATAAGACTAAATATTAATACAAACAAATAGAATAAGAAAGAAAAAAGGATGAAGTAAAAGAAAAACTTGATGTTTTTGGAATGGAAAGGGGAAAAATACATTCTGATTTTCTTTACGGCAGTTATTGATACAATTGTAGATTGTAGATTTATGTCTTTAAAGTTTTACTGTGACTCTCTTTCTATAAACTATCCTATCTAATTGCCAAAACCATAGTTCATTTTTTTCTGTTTTATGCAAATAGTTCTTAAGCAGTTTTCAGTCAGCGATAAATATAAATATTATCAACTTGACCATTTCAGCAAGATCTACTGATTACCTTTACCAACTATTTCTGTTGTAGGCCAAATCTTTCGATCTTTATACATACAATAATCTCACTACAGTTATCAACACAAAAAACGAAGTTCAGTGACTTTTTTCCAAATATTTATCCATCAATCCCAAGGGTAAAACTTCTGGTTTCAGTCCTATATTAATGTTTAAAATCCTCTGAATCAGTATGTGTTTTATTGTACTCTAACAAGTTATTGTTTTATGTTGTGGATGTGTAGAGAGATTTCTTTCCTGAAAGATATACAAACATAAGAAATAATAATTTTCTGTCACTTTTTTTTACCTGTTGTTTAGCACATATTTTTCTCCAGGCTTTCTGGAAAAAAAATGCTGAGAAGACAAATTCTAAAACCATATTTTGAAAAACATGTGGCAGAAGATGTAAACTTCAGAATAATCTGCCACACACATACACCCTGACAAAGTTGTCTTAACATGTTTTTTAAGATTGATGTTCATGTGCTGGATTCTGTATGTTTAAGTTATGGCTCAATATTTATTTGTTAACCCATTTATATTACAGCTCCATTTCAGGCATATGAAAATCATCCCCACATCTTTCTGTGTCAGATTCCTCATGTTGACAAGGATAGGATTTTAAGTGGATGGGAGAGACCCAGTGGTGAAATTCAGCCGGCTCTCGGCTACTCGCGCGAGCCGGTAGCGCTGCGGAACGGACGTTCTGGCGTTCCGCTTTTCGGGGTGCAGCTTTGCGCTGCCACCCGCCCCCGCTATTCCACGATGTGCATCCGCTCAGCCAGATGACGGGCTGAGTGGATGCCCATATGGAAATGCCCGGGAGGCATTTGCGAGGGAGCTCGGCTCGGCCGCGCATGCGCGTCACGGAGCCGGTGGTGACGTCAGCCGGATTTCACCGCTGCTCAGGAGGGTAAAAAACAGGCTGAAAATCAGCTGGCCGGTGCACACATGTACAGTGCAGGTTAGTTGGCAACGGTTCACGTGCCCACAGGGAGGCCTCTGCATGCCACCTATGGCATGCATGCCATAGGTTTGCCATCACTGGCATATAACATTGTAATTATGCAGGATTATTTGCCATTACACATTATTTCCTATAAGTCCTTTGTATTTTCATTTATTCTCTGTTTGGTCTTGGTTATTGATTTGGGATATGTTTTCCAAATTTGTTACTTACTAGTGAACTGACCTTATTTCAGTGGTGGGCTGCAACTGGTTTGTGCACGCACGCAGCACAAAAAACCAGCAATTTGAAGCTCAATTGCTTACCTTCTAGGGCAGCTTTGGTAAGTAGAGCAGCTAAGGTGCAGAAATCAGCTGTGCCGTGCGAATCAGCTGAGCCAGAAAGAAGGAAATATAGGACAGGATAGGGCGGGCAGGGCCAGCTGATGGTCGGAAATACCAGTTCACTAGAACCGGTTTGAACCAGCGTCAGCCCATCATTGCCTTATTTGTATCTTTTAGAGTAAAATGCAGATTGAAAAGGATGGGCTTTGCAGCACACTAATTGTTACAATTTAAGGGGGGGGGAAGTGTCAAGTATGACTCAGTTATCATAAAGAACAATAGAGTTACAGATGATACAGTAATGTCCTTTCACATTCTGATGAAGCACCTTTCGGGAACTGAATCTGAAGCCCTGGAAAACCCTGCTATTATATGTACAGCAGTATTAGCAATAATGTTACATCAAAATTAATAACCTTAATAACTTAATAATTTAATATTAAATGTTTCCTTCTGGTGGAACAGAATATCTACTATCTCAACATATGTGCCAGATCGACAAATACAAACTGGGAGGTAAGGGTGAAAGTGTTGGTCCAGTAGAATATTTATCATTGATTTAAATCAAGGTGCTACCCAGAGAGCTACATATCTGGAAAAAGTTGTGAGAACAGAAGGGATTTGTGTACTTCTCTAATAAATTAATCAGACCCTGTTTACTATAGTCAGGTGATATGAAAATTAAGATGCTTAATTTGAATTAGGAAATTTGAATTAGCATATGTTTATTCTTTGGAACTTAGCTGTATCTCATCTCCTTAGCAAAACAAATTGTGAAGGGAAAAAAATGAAGTATATAGAATACTTAGTTCTTAAAATCAGAATTCATAATCATAGGGTAAGAATGAGTATATAATTCCCTGGAAATGGGAGGACTATGGGCAGGTGTCATCCATCTTAAAACAATTACGCACACATACGACACCTTCTCCCTCCCCAACTGCAATTCTCTATCCTTACAGTACTGAGAACTTCATTAGGATATGCCAGTAAAAGCTGACTTGCTTTATTATGCATATTTTTTGGGGGGGGGGGGGGGAACTGTGCACTGTTATAAATTAAAACATTTAACTGTTTGGGTTGTTGTAGTGGTGGTCCCATGTTTGTTCCAACCAGAAAATAGCTGCTCAGAATTTCCCAGGACAGTGTACAAAAGGCTGTGTATGGGTTCCAGGTTTATGTTTGAAACATTGAGATGAAATGATTAAACTGTCCCAGAAGCAAATTGAACCAAGATAGGCTGAATCAAAACAGCTTAATCTTGGTAGTTTGCATTGAAACTATGGAACCTGGTTTTCATTTGCTATACTGTTTTTAAAGACCTAATGCAGTTGGCTGTCTCCTTAAGCAGAATAGTACTTTATGGTCATAGACACAAGCATTTGACAGGGTAGAGATTTCATGGGCCACAAATCTTGTTTATAGGATAACCCCCACTGCTTTTGTTACTCCCTTTCCGATATTTTAACCCTAATGTATATTAAAAAGAAAACCCCATCCTTAAGTAACTCCTTATCTGTTTAATCTTTCCATCACAGCATAAACTACAGTAGAGGGCTTAATTGGGTTCTTCCTCTCTGCTGCTCTCGAGGTCTGAAGGGTGCCCAGGGCAGAGACTACTGACTGAATTGCATTGTAAGATCAGTGGTGTTCCAAAGCCATGTCTTGCAATTTTCACTGAAGAGGGACAAGATGCAAAGTCTTTTGCCTCTGCTGGCTTAGACAATATCTAAGAGGTCAAAGAAAGATCCACAAGTTACAGGCAAGTGAGATCCATTGTGATAGAATTTAGTGAGGTACCTCCTGGAAGATAAAATTGTGGCAGCCAAAATCACTGAGCCACTATCCAAAGGCAGGAGAATGAATCCAGGGAGCAAAGACCCAGAGGATTTCTGGGAAAGGAAGTTTGGAAGTTCTTGCTTCCCACCCTGTGTAGACTAAGCAATGCTTTTATACAGAGTTCCTATTTTTGATCTTTGCTGCTCTGCTTTTCTTCAGTGAAATGTAGCGTTTTTCCATGATGTGTCTTTTGAGACTTTTAAAGAAATAGCGGAGAGTTGAAACCCTGAGAGGCAGTTCATAACTTCAACCTTGCCACTGCTACTGTATTCGGTTGATTGAGGCCACTGGTCTTCCAGCATGTAGAAATGGGATTTCCAAACACTGAAGCTGACATTCCATCTCCCTCTTGCTTTTTTTTTTTTTTTTTTGCAGCGAGTATCTGAATTTTGGAATTCATTGGCATTTCAGAAGTATCTTGGAACTCACAAACAGAAATGCAGGTTTTCAGTTATTAGGCCTTTGCTGGCCTCCAGATAGGAACAATTATGAGCAAACCAAAACTGTAGTACTGCACACTATTGTATAGATAGATGTTCAGGAAATGTTAGAGAGGGCTGTGGCGTGGCTGTTTTGGTATAGAGAATTCAGTCTCTAGGCTACATAGATGAAACACCAAATTCATACAGTTTATGTGAATTATAGCCATCTTGAATGCTCGCCAGAGCATAAAGGTCAGGTTTTAAAATAAATAAATTTAATCCAACAAGGATTCTAAATTGAGTTCAGCCTTTCCTGTCTCCAATTCCAGCCTTTTGAGAATGATTCAGTCTATAGAAATGTGTTCAGCAGTGGGACACAGAGAAGTTGGATTTTCTTCCAATTCCCGTCTTGGAGCATGAAATGTTTCTTTGCTTAGACAATGCTGCTCTTTGTTCTAGGTATCTAAACCATGTCCGAGCTGCTTCCCCACAGGATCTTGCTGGTGGCTACACTTCCTCTCTTGCCTGTCATCGAGCCCTTCAAGAAGCCTTCAGTGGGCTGTTTTGGCATCCTGGCTAACTGGGGGGTAACAGACACCAAAGCAGAGCAAGAAAACTCAGGTGAAAACTGTTGCCGTCTGCACTATGGCTATCCTTTTTTTTAACAAAACAAAAGACATTGTGAAGCCAGCCATACTCAAGTATTAAAAATTCACTAAAAAGAAACTTTATTTAGAAAAAGTGGTGGCGTGTATGTATTTTTTCTTTTCTGTGGTTTGAGGATGGGAATGGGAGATGCTTTATGTCACTCTCCTGGGATGTTAATGGAAGATGTGAGCAATCGTTTCATGTATTTAAGGTTTCTGAAACAGGCTAATAAAATTTAAAAAAAATAACCCCAGATGTTTTTGTTGTTATTTTCTGTAGTTTATATGTTTTCTTTTCAGGTTTTTATTTGCAAAACCACTGAAATGCTGTTTTCATTAAACCTGTATAGTACAATTCTGCTAAAAGCCAAAAGCCTTAAACCAGTGTCTAATGCATATGAATTATATTTTTCTTCCCTGAAGCATGTTACAAGAATTGGAGATACATTTTCTTCCATATCTTGAGTTCTGAGCAATGAAATCAGAACCACATTGGAGATTGCCACAACTGTCATTCTGTAAATATGCAATTATGTATCTGGCTCTAAAAATATCAAAAACACATACAGAAGGAAGTCATAACTATTTGAAACTTTGTGTACAGGTTTTTTTACAAGTGCCAACAGAATGGGCCTTTTAGAATATAATAGTGCAAAGGTGAGAAGTCTGCAAAACACAAGTTGACTGTAAGTTTTTCTTTAGAATTAGAATGGAGAAGGCTGACATTTTTCTACCTGTTTGATTTTGGATATTTTAAGAGACAAAATAAATAGGGATATACACGATCCAGATTCTAATACTGTGATACTCATAGAGAAGCTGCATCTTTTGTAGATTCTATTAACATTCACCCCAAATCACCTCTTCAGAAGAGACATTTAGAATTCCACAAATCAAGAGTAATAGTATGTCATCAGCAGGCATCAAAACTCACAAATTCTGTATTTTCTTACAAAATTAAATACACATCAGCTGTTCTGGAAAACAGCAGAGCAACTGCTTTATTAATTTAGAAATGGTGGGTTGTCTTTTAAACTGTAATAGAAGATGCACTTGAGTATAATTAAGTAAAATGCAAGAAGGCCTCTCTACATGTAGCATACGCTTAGTTTACAAAGTAATATTTTTATTTCATATCCTGAATTCTCCCTTCCTCTGAAACAGGAACATATAAACATGTGTGTATAAACACAGTTGGTTTAATAAACAAGGAAGTGAAAAACTCAAAGATTATGAATAAAGATGCTCCTCGGTTAATAACCATTCTTTCAGCAACTGTCCAAAGTTACAATGGCACTGAACAAGGAGTCTTACAGTCCTCAAAGTTGCAGCCATTCTACTATCCTATGGTCATATGATCATGATTCAGGGTTTTGGAAACTGGCTCACAATTATGACACTGGCAGCATCCCACTCTCATGGGACCACCGTTTGCAACCTTCACTATGCTTCAAATACTTCATTGATTTATATGTCATCTCCCTTAGCTCCTCAGGAACTGCTCAGGATCTATGGCTGGACAGAATCTTTACAGGAGGAATGACATCCAGCGCCCTATGTATGGGTACTTCAAGACTGCAGAGAAATACTTCATCTTGTTCATTTAATTTTATACTTTCCTCATTGGTGGATGAATAATGACACAAACCTGAACACAAAATACCACAAATTATGGAAAAATACAAAATTTAATGTTTTTAAATAGGAGAATTGATCCTAATCATAGATAATAGATAATAATGCTGTTACACAGAGAGCAGATGCAATGTACTTTCCCCACCTTGAAAAATGGGATTAAAATTCTAACCAGTCATGATCCCCATATCTCCTAGATGGTTTGCTTATTTTCTTCAGGGTAATTTTCATTTGGGCATAATCGTTTAGATGGAGGTTCTTCTGGATTATCTGCACAAACAAGTTTAAGATAATTAGATCTGAATAACAGGTATATCCATCCATCCATCCATCCAAATCTAATAGCAGCTTATGTTTTTCAGACAGTCTCTAAGCACTATTAATTGTGTGGTTTGGGCTAAATAATTTTCATAGCATCAAAACCCACATATACATAGATAGTGGTGATGATCAAAGCAATCTGGTATCATGCACGAGAGGCAAATCAAATCTTTTTTATGGTCGTAGATCAGCATAGGTGATGAGAGGCAGAAAGCTGAGGCAGACAGCAAAGGGTTGCCCAGAAGTAGAACAGCATTAGGAAGAAGTGGTTGAAAAAAAGAGTTACAAAAGAAAATCTGATGCCACAATTGGCAAACATTATTAAAATCTGTCAAACTCACAATGCATAAGACTTAGCAATATAAAATAAACATAGATATGAAGAAAATAAGTGAATTATAAGAAAGGGAGCTTGAAAAAGAAAGGAGAGGGTCACATAGGAACTGGATTATTTTGGTACCCCACCCCCCAATGTATCTTTTGAAATGCCAATCCTGACATCCAAGAATCTTTTACAATGGCAGCAACTGCCCATTTCACTAAAACAGGATTTTGCCTGTCCTTTATCACTCAGAAATAAACCAAATTAACTATTTATAGCGATTGGTTTTACAAATCACACAAAATCAAGCCGACTAACTAGATTATAGGTTAGTACAATATATATATATGTCAGGTCAATTTGACACAAGAGACCCACAGTGCTCTTTATATCTCAACCCAAGAAATATCCTCAGTCAGGTAGCAAAATTTTACTAAGCTTCCATTCACCCATATGTTTTCCACTGCTGAACTTACCTGTCAGAGAAGACAGAGGCTTGTATAACACCTCAGCTGGAAGTTGAAAGTTAATGCACATCATTTCTTTATTGGGTGCCACATTTCTCACCCACTTAAGAGAACAAAGACCATGTAAGGAAGTTCCCAGTAAAGCTTCAACTCTTTCTTGAACGTCTTGCATAGGGTTATCATGTTTGGAAAAACAGTGGCAGTGCACTATTGGAAGTTCAGCACTGACTGGCTCTCCATTCAAGAGATGCCTAAAGACATCCAGGAACTCAATTGCCATGGCTGGCAAGTTCATGATGATGTGTACAGAATTTTTCCATTCCTTCAAAGAGAGATGCTTGTCCAGTTCTTCTTTCACTGGCCCTTTCAAGAAATTCCTGCCATCCAGGTTGAAGACTTTGACTCTTTTGTCCACTTTATTTAATTTACAGTTGTGCTGGAGCCACTTGCATGATTCAGGGTTGAGGTCGTTTGCAAACACCATGCAGTTCTTCTTTGCTGCAGGGATTGCAAAAGGCCCCACCCCTGCAAAGACATCAAAGAGAAGGTCTCCTGGCTTTAAAAGGTTGACAATCCGCAAATGTTCGGTAGAGAGGCGAGGATTCCAATAGACTTTGGAAAAATCAAATTCATATGAGATATAGTTTTCCTTAACCTACAAGAGTTCAAGTGAATAGGCCAACTGTTAGCTGCTAAAGTTCAGGAAGAAAGAAATGCAATGAAATATTACATTTTACACCAAAAGTTAAAGTTCCCCTTTGGAAGAACTGACAACCACATCCTTGCAAAAGATCAGATTGGGAATCAGACCCAAATTAAGATTCATTCTCAAATATGGAAGTTCACTGAATGACTTTGGCCAAATCATTGTTTCAGCCATCCTATGTAATGTGACGACAGTACGTTCTAGAGCAGGGGTGTCAAACTCTATTTCACTGAGGGCTGCATCAGGTTTGTGTTTGTCCTTGGAGGTCCAGGGGTGGACGTGGCCATGGCCAGCTCGAGGCCACTAATGTCGGGGGCACCTGTGGTGGCCAAGTGCTAAGGCAGGACTTCCTTGGGACCCTCCCTCACTCTGATTATAATTTCCTTCCTTCCTTCCTTCCTTCCTTCCTTCCTTCCTT
>JAOYMU010000001.1:137035861-137049059 GCA_025802295.1 Psammodynastes pulverulentus | reverse complement strand
AGCTCATTCGTTGCATTCAAGGAAGGGTGTCACACCCCCCCCCCCCAACTCTCGTGCCCCCTATTGAAACGAAGGCACATAAATAGGCCCTTCCCGCGTCTCCCGGCCTCACCTCATGCCGGCCTGGCGCCGCATTCCCTTCGCTCCTTCCCCTAGAGCAGCCCGGCCTTCCCGGCCTCATCATCAGCCGTCGCCGCGGCGAAGGGCGGAAGGGGGCGGTGCGGCCCGCCCTTCCCGCCCTTCAGACTGGCTCCGGGTAGGGCCGAGCGCCGCCTCCTCCTGCACCTCGACCGGCTGGCTGAGAAGCGGCGGTGGCTGAGGTTATTGCAACCTTTGCTCGCCCGGCTCACCATGGAGCAACCGCGAACCTGCAGAGTCAATTCCGAGCCGGGATGGTATTTGTCGGCTCAGGACCTGGAAGAGGGAGCCCCGCTCCTCTCGCCCCTGGACACGGTGCGTGTCGTGCTTGGGGGCTCTCCGGGCGCGGGGACGCGGCTTTCCCAGGCAACCTTTCAGGCTTTCCCTCTCTCGCTGTCTGGCTGGCAGGAACCGCACTTTAACTCATTTTCTGGGTTCGCTTAATTAATACATCGAGCCACGGGCTACCCCGCAATATTTTTTGTTCTAAGATGTGCGGACCCCAATTCCAAAAGTCCTAGCGGGGGAATTTTGGCAGGTCCCCACTTCTTAAGGCTAGCTAACCAAATCGGCTGGGTGTGCACAACAGTGCTGAACCGCTAGAAACAAGTCTTACCAACCTTAATATCTAGAAATGTACAGACACAGCTAAGCACGTGTTTCAACACGAAGGTGAAAAACACCTAGGGTGAGTCAGGGTGAAGAAGTCACATGGTCTGATTGCCATTACTATGTAACTTGTTAGTATGAGAAATCACACTGCTTCCTTGCTCCTAAGTCTTCTTGATAGCATCCCTGTGTTGGATTACAGTTCTAGTGGCCTCCTCATTTGAAAACGTTTAATCTAGGCAATGTGAGAGCCAGTTAGTGTAATGGATAAGGCACCAGATTAGAAACGGGGAGATTGAGTTCTAGTCTTGTATAGGCATGAAGAAAGCTGGAAGATGTTGGGCTAGTTTGCTCTCTCTTGGCCCAAGGAAGAAGGCGGTAGTAGCAAATCACTTCTGAAAACATTTATGGATGTTTCCAAGTGGGTGCCAGAGGTCAAGATCGATTTAAAGACGCTTAAAAAAAAGTGAGGCACTGAAAAATTTACAATCTTATAGGGGAAAAATAGCATCCATTGTTGCCATCAAATTTATATTTCACAGCATCTTAAAGCCTCACTGGAAGTGCCCTATTACTACAGTAGCAAATAATGCAACAGTGATCCTCCCCACTTTATAATTTTCCAACCTGTCCAAATGGGGTATTCCACATGATTATTTATCCTAGAATTTTCCAACCCTGTGTAATCTATAGAATGGGTAGATATTATTGTACACCCACGATAGTAGATATCTTTTGCAGCAAAGATTTGCTCCATGAATATCCCAAATGCATCTTCATAAAGCCACATAGCAGAAATATATCCATGTATGTGTATTATACTACATGTATGTAGCATACATGCTAGATATGCTATGCTACAATTGTTTTTCATAAATGTTTTGGAATTATTTCATTCAAAACCTATCTATTTTGAATCTTTAGGGTATGTTTAATATAAATGCATATTTTAAATCAGCTTCCATTCCAGCAACTGTAGCAAAATATTTGTATGTCAAACACATGATTTAAGATTACTGAGAATCTGTACCCATTAATTAATTGGTTTCTTTCATACTTGATTTGGCCTTGAGAAACTATTTAACATAGATTAAGAGATCTGAATGTAACAATGAATTTGGTTCTAACATTTACAGGCATCGCTGAATCATGTATCAACTGGCACCTCCTTTGGCTTTTCTGTATTTAATTTAATGAATGCTATCATGGGAAGTGGGATTCTTGGTTTGGCATATGTCATGTCCAAGACAGGAATCATTGGATTCAGGTATATTTTTATTATCAGTTCTATTTTTGATAAAGTTCAAAAACTTTATTGTGGTCTATATTTATGCTTACTTTAAGAAGTGGGATTTTTTTAAAACGTAAGGAAAACTGATTATTTTAAGAATAAAAATAACTAAAACTGAGCAAGCAGATTGAGAAAATGTTAAATTCCAGATCTCTTCTCTAGTCTCTAGTGGTATACTATTGGACATTACTAATTATGATTTCAAGTACAAAAATCAGGCATTTAATTTTAATAAATATATGTCATTTTTGATGTCTCTACAAAATAAAAAAAAATAGTGTGGAGAAAGGTATATTTGATGCTTTGCATGAGGTTCAGTCCTCAGCATCTCTACCCAAAGATGGGAAAGAGTTGTCTAATTCTAAAGAGCTTATCATTGCAGACAATTCTGAGCAAGATGTAAAGTTGTTTTCTATTTATCTATGTATAATAGAACAGAAAATAATTAAATCCAATGCAGTGAAATCTCTTACTTGTTGTCTGAATTGATATAGGGATTTATTTTATCAGAAGTCCTATATTCTGCAACTGCAGTACAGAAATCAGCATTATACTCACATTGTTCAAATATGGTTTATTGAATGAACCAATTCAGCCTTGCAGATATATCAAGTAATCATAACTTTCCTCCTACAATAATAGCAAATCAGTCAAATTATATTTTAGTGTAATGAATAAATCCAGTCCAGTCTGATTTGGCAGTGCTAGCCCAAGTACTCTTCTATGTGACTGAAAAAGGTTGTCACCGTTTTAATTAGAAATGCCAAACATTGTATCTTCTTAATGTAGAAAAGTCCTTTCTTCATATTCTATTCACTAAAATATTCACAGTTAAAGTTCTGTAATTACCTATGTAAAAATCAGGTTTTGGAATATCAGTTTTCAGTTAAAATNNNGCACAAATATTTGTTTTAATGGGTGCATATTGGAAACATTTTTTTGGGGGGGGGGGCTTGGGAATTATGATTCACTTTGCCGTTGAAGGTTTATACAGCTAGAACCAGATACTGTGATGATTAGTAAGCAAACATACAGCTGATATTTATTGTTCCTCCGCTCATTGGTATCTGCTCATCACAAAGATAAAATACAATCATTTAAGATACTTTAAATGTTTGTTATTTTTGCTAGATTTGAATGAGTCATGAAAGTTGCTAAATTCAGTATTAGAGAAAAATCAGAAAAAGCAGAACATGGAAAAAGGAATTAGCAGTCATGTGCATCATATTCTATCTTTTAAGATACAAAACGAGGAAATATGTCTTATGATTTTTTTTGGTTCTTGGTTGTTTGGGGGAAAATGTAGCTTTTCAACTCTTCATTTTAGTGGGAAACAATGATTTATGACATTGACATTCATTATTTCTCTTTTTGCCTAGTGTGCTGATGTTAATTGTTGCTACCCTTGCATCTTATTCTATATTTCTGTTGCTTACTATGTGCATTTACACTGGTAAGTAAAAATGCTCTACAGTTTTAAGGAGCTATGTATAAAACTTCATAAGTCTTTAGTGGGGGCAAAATAGAAATATATCAGATTTTACAAACTACGTTTCACTAGTCACATCCTTAGCAAATAATTTATAACCTTATAACATTACTATGAGGGTCAGCAGCTTTTTTAGATGGTGACACTGTTGCAAAAACCTGGCTACCCATATATGTATATTCATATGTACATACAGATATACATGCATATACATATATACATACATACATAAGGCAAATTACATCATCATTGTTGTCAAGAAAAATGTATGAAACTCTGTATTCTGTAGTTGATGATGATGTTATCCACATAGTTTGTCTGAATTGTTGTTTACCAGGCCTATAAATTATTAATGCTGATTATATGTCTGATGAAAAAAACTTTTATCTTTATGATTTATAAATCAAGATACACATTTTGTCTTAAGTCTATTTCTGGAATATTTTAGAGAACAAGTTCTGAATTTTGTTCTTATTTAATATATTCATTCAGTGAGGTGATAGGATTATGTACATGCTTTAGCACTCTTTTAACATGGATGATCCTGAAAATAGGATTTGCTGCACTTTAACAATATACTTATCACATCTTTTCTTTAGAATTTAATTGGAAACCATATTTGCTGCTCTGGGTTAGAAAGGAGCTAAACATGCTTGCTAGATGTCATGTACATTGCTAAAACAGTGTCTCATAATGTCTGTCTTGGGCAATTTTTCACCTGAATTTTAGAGGTTTATAAACATACAAGTGGAGATATGTTGAAAAAAATGAAATATGAAGAAAAGACATAGAGGGCATGTCTTTTGTGGAAGTGTGAATGTGAAATTAGTAGAATAAAATCCAGAAAACTTAGATCCTTTTTTTTTAAAGTATCTCTTTCCTTTTATCTGAGCCACTTGACAATTCTCTGACAATATTGTCTTCATATTTATTTAATTGATTATTCATTGGGTTTTTGTTAATGATACCAAATGATAGTTCCCCTCCCCCCATCAAATGGCACTCATTGCTGCTGAAGAAGAGTTAAGGATCTTTCCAAGTAAAATAATGTAACTTTATGACAAGATAGATTAAAACTTTTTGGATATTTAGTTGATGATGTTGACATACAAGAGAAGAAAATCTGAAGCTGCAAAGACAAAATGAAATAGGAACATGGAATGTAAAAAGCATGAAAACTCCAGTGAAAAGTGAAATGAATCAATTGTACATGGTAACTTATGCATCAACGAATTAAAATGGATAGCACTTTGACACTTTCAGTCAGAAGATCATATTGTTATTTATTCAGGATGCAAAAATAAACAGTTGTTTTCACTGACTGTATTTGCTATATACCGTATAGCAAAGAAAATACTTGGGTACAATGCAATTAATGAGCTGATAATATTAACTACACCTTTTGGACTAGTTATCCAATAAGATGGGTATGATAATTTAATATGGTTATCCAAGTTTATGTCTAACCACTGATGCAACAGAACACGCAAATAAGATGTGCTGCATTGTAGTTAGTGATAGGACTGCCAAAGTTGGAAATAGTGTGCAGAAAAATACAATTGCATTGTATGGCCTAGAAAACAGAAGTTAAGAATGACAATCAGTTTCTACCCATCCAATTATTTCTTCATTAATAACATGTTCTTCAAAATGACCCCTCTAATGAACATTGCCAGATGGAGCACACAGAAAATAAACTGGATACGTTATTGGTACAAGGAGGTGGAAAAACTCAGGTATGTCAGCAAACAAATTGTGTGAGGCTGATTATAGAACATATGAATTGCTCGTGGGCAAGTTCTAAATCAAGCTAGAGCAAAACACGTTTTCTATATGCTTCTATGCATACAGCTACAAAATATGAAATCACTAGGAAGTCTGGAGTGTCACTGATAAAGAACCAGAGAAACTGCAATGAAATGAAGGAAGTTGTTAAAGAAGACCATGAAAAAAGATTTCTAAAGAAGCCAAAGCCAAGAAAGCAAAATTCTCAAGAAGGAATTTATTGAACAATGCTGTATCACAGAGTAGTTAGAAAAGACAAGAAGCAGTATTTCAACATCTATAAAAATATCAAAGACAGAAACAGGAAATCATGACAACTATTTACAAAGTATCTCTGAACTCAGGAAGACACTAATGAAAGACACTAACCGATTTAAATTATGTAGCTGGAAGGAGTATAGTGAAATACTATACAGTAGGCATATCAATGTAGAAATAAAAGATACTGCTTATTTACAAGAACATCTAGTACAAGTAGAACCTCAGGTGACGACCGTAATCCATTCTGAGAATTCGGTCGTCACCCGATTTGGTCCTCACCGGAAGTTCTTGCGTGTAAAAAAAATGGCACAGTGTGGAAGGGGAAATTGGTGCGGAAGAACAAATCACTGCGGCTGTGTTTGGTCGCCACCCGAGCACCTGTTCGTCACCCAAATTGGTCATGAACAGAAGTGTCCACGACCAAAGGTTCCAACTGTACTTGGAAATTAAGTTAATCAGCACTCTGATTATTAAATTCCTCTAAATTAAATTAAATTTAATCCAATCATGGCTGGCTGGGGAATTCTGGAAGTTGAAGT
The DNA here is from genome assembly GCA_025802295.1 of Psammodynastes pulverulentus. Classification (NCBI taxonomy): domain Eukaryota; kingdom Metazoa; phylum Chordata; class Lepidosauria; order Squamata; family Psammodynastidae; genus Psammodynastes; species Psammodynastes pulverulentus. Next base: position 137,042,947 of record JAOYMU010000001.1, on the reverse strand, counting down.
CCACAAGTCTTAAAGCTGCCAAGTTTGGACATCCCTGTTCTAACCAAACTGTGACAGGAAATTGGTAAATGACAGAGTGACCAATAAATTGGAAGCAACTAATCTTCATACCGATACCAAGAAAGGCAATTCAATAGAATGTGCAAACTATCTCACAATATCCTTTTATGCCCTCACCTTCCAATGTCAGAGGGTAATTATCACAACTGCCATGACACAACAAGCAAAACTTAAAAACATCAAAACTCACAGTCATACCAAGCCACTGGTTAACTTTGGATGATATTTTAAATTTAACCCTTCTTCGCCAAAGCCCTTTTATTTTACCTGTCCCTGTGTTAGAAATAGGAGAGGGAAAACAGTCTGGGATTGTTTTAATTATTCTGTTGTTGCAACTCACCCATTCAGCTTTCCCAGTTGTTACTGGCTATCTTGTCATACTGTTCTGTCCTGTTTAAATGTTAATTGCTGGACTTCTGTGCCTTTTCTATGGAACAGGTTTTTTTCATGTTTGGTTTTCTTCTCTTCTTCATACTTCTGGTTCTCTGTAGCTATCTCTGACTAGTCAACTTTTCCTTGGTTCTTCTCAAAGGCTCTTCCTCCTATTCTCCATTTGATCTGTACTCTTAAATATTCAAGAGGTAAGATCTTATTGTTATATGCAAATTAGTATTTATTCAATCAATTACTTCTCCATAAATATTTCCCACTGCAACTTTTAGAAAATTAAACCTGCAGTTAACGTGCAATAAACACATTTTAAAACTACAGCTAATCAATAAAAGCAGCAGTAAAACAATCATGTTGAAAGCTATCGCAGCTTAACTGTGTCTAGTGGACCAGTCTGAGAATGCTTTTAGAAGTAAAATCCAGCAAATAGTGGAGGCTGGTAAAAATTGTCTGTGAAATAGGTCTCTTGATAAAAAGTAGACATATTAACTCCCTTGTATTTATTTCCTTGATTTTGCAACATTGAGCTTTTAAACTTGGGAACAAGCTCCAGTGGATGCCAGAAGATTTTCTTCTGATTTATTTTGCTTCTGAGGATACCTGACAGGAGACAATACAAGAAAAAATGCCAAAACAAATAGTAGTAGTTTTACATTGAAAGGCTATCACTGCAATGCATTCTCAAAGGTTTTTACACAAGATGTGAAATTCTGAGCCATTTAAAAAAAAAAATGTTTATTTGTTTGTTAATTATATTTACATGGCTGCCCATCACACAAAAAGTGACTGAGTGGCATAAAAAATTAATTTAGCAAAATGTTTATTTGTTCTGGAATAAATGAAATGCTCAGTAAAATTGGTATTAGCTTCACAAAACATATACCATGAAAATTATTTTCTAAGGTATACGTTTATTAACTTATAAAAGGCAATGTATGCAACGGTGCATAAACATAATACAAGACATTTGAGGGGTAAATTGATGGTGTTGGGGCAAAGCATTGTTTCTCAACATTATCAACTTAAGAGGTATGGACTTTAACTCCCAGAATTCCCAAGCTAGCATGCTGGGGAATTTTTGGATTGAAATTTTAAAGTTACTGAGGTTGAGGGACATCAGTGTAATCTATATTTCTTCAAGCTTTTCATGTATTTGTCTTACCATTTCTCATTTCCTTTCTATGTTTTGAATAATGTTGCTTAGCCCTAAAAAGAATACATGATAGATATGCATGTATGTAAAATTAGGAGTGCCAGACTCCTGGCCCACGTCTGGTATAGCGAAGGGAAAAAAAGTCCCGATAGTCACGTGATGCCACCGTGACAATGTGAGTTTGATGCTCCTGGTATAGATATAGTAAACATTTAATTAACTCCAATGTTTGCAGAGCTGATACTGAAATATACTGCTCTCCCCAATACTGGTTTTTGTTGGGATTAAACACATTTTTTTTGCTTATGACAACAGTTGTGTTTCTATCTTGTAACCATTATTGTCTCCTAATTTTTAAAATGAGGAATTTATTTGGGTTTGGCTTCCATGTGATTGTACCATGTAGGAAAAGAAAAACCAACTTTTAGGTTTTTTTCCTTGGGGGCGGAATACCCTTCTTTTAAAATAAAATTAATGTGTTAAGCTTACTGGAAACTTAACTCACATCAGAACTGAGGCCTCATTAGCTATTATTCCTTAAAAAAAAACCCCGACCAGAATCAAGCAACTAAATTTCAATAGTTTAGGTTTAGAGACATAAAAAAGGAATTAGTGGTCTTTAAATGCCTGAAGAACTTTTCATTTATTTACACACAGACATACACACTCACATTTTATAAAACTGTATTTTGCATTGGAAAAAAAAGTCACAAATATAGCTTGTAACACCCAAATTAACAAAAAATTGGAATTTTCTTCACATGGTATACTTACCAAAATCTGTTCCCCAGATCATGTTTTTTTGGAAAAGATTACAACACGAGTAAATAGAATGGTATACTATTTTGTATTTATTTGTTATATTTCTTGTTTAGATATAGAAAGGATGAAATACATTATTGTTTTTGTTGTTGTTATTGTTACTACTACTACTACTACTACTACTACTATTATATACCCAATGAGATGGTTAAACTGAATTTGGCATTTGTGACACCTATTGAGTCCTTCCCAACATCTAGATTAGGCAGATGTTTTTATTTAACAATAAAGGTATCATTGTTAATGATTGAATATTGACATAACTTTAATAATGCTTCTGAAGTGATAAATTGATATAAGGGTAGTCCACGTGCAAAGCAGTGGTCTTTATCATGTTAAATACAGGTTTAAATATACATTTGCTAATAAGTAGAAAAACACATCAGGTCTGGCGCAATAGGAATATTTTTTTTAAAAGGAAGGAACATATTAGTTATAGTTATGAGAATTAAAGTTTGTACTTTATAGGAATGCCTTAACTGTATATAATATACCAGTAAACATGTATGTATGTGAATTGTTTGTTTCCTTTTTATAGCTGTCACATCTTACGAAGATCTTGGTCTCTTTGCATTTGGTTCCCCTGGAAAGGTAATTTCCAAATTCCTCTTGTAATAAATATGCCAAAATTAAAGAAAGCAAAGATAAAGTTTTATTGCACTAGACTAGAGCATACTGTAGAGTTCTACAGAGCTCCTATATTTACACGGAATTTTGTACACGTAACAGAAGAAATATCTTTGTTTATGACTCCCCCAACCCTTCCCCTCAATTTTGTTCTTGCACCTTTTGCACTTCTTACAGAATAGAATTTTCTTATGTCACTTTCCCATGCAGACTGTTAGCAACTTGTTCACGAAAGAAAATTGAAAATTGTCATTAGCTGTGCATGCAAATGTCTCTTACATTGTAGTGGATGTAAATATATATAAACCTACAGCAGTTATTCTTCTGATTATAATTGTACAATGTTTTAAAAATCATCTTAATTTATTCTTCCATTTTTTAGATCTTAGTTCTAAAATAAATGTAAAAACCTATGCTGTATAGGTATCCAGTTTGTTTCTTAATTCAATAACTTCTTATGAGTTTTTAAATATATCATTTACATCCAACAAAGAATGTTTCTTTTTTTCTTAAACTAATCTACTGTTTTGTCAGGTTATTGTGGCCAGTACAATCATTATACAGAACATTGGAGGTAAGGAGAAGCCTTCTAGGCATTAAAATGCTGAGTGTTGTTCAGAGACAATATGCATTAAACAATCCTTAATTCTGTTATATAATACGTATGAATGATAAGGCATTAGTAGCTCTATTTAGCATATTCCCAATTCGAACTGTAGAACAATTACTTGGAATATGAAAATTAAATCTTATATTTATTTCATTAACTTTATAGTACAATTCGAATTGTAGAACAATTACTTGGAATATGAAAATTAGACTTTACATTTCTTTCATTAACTTTATATTTCATTTTTTTAAAAAAACTTTAAAATTTTTGGTAATTAAATGAAAATAGATTGATGCATTCATATTTATGACTGCAAATATATTTACATCCTACTGGTGTTTTCTAAAGGAAAAGGACGTGGCATAGTCTGTCCCCTTTGGCCTTTCTCATGTAAAATGTCCAGCAGATGTTCTTGTAAATATGTATGTGCAAGGAAGCGTAGAAATTTGGCATACTAATTTGCTCCTGCATAATTATGGACTTTAGTGTTTTATTTGAAATGAAACTGGTTTCAGCTGGCAGGTCTGCGGAAGCCATTACAAAGCTGACAGATTTGCAATGGGAGGTGGGGAGAGGAAGCTTGTGGTCATATATAAGACTATTTGGAGATGTATCAGCTATTTAATAGATCTCTTGCTGTGTGTGATGTTTGTTCAGTGATCGCATGAGGCAAAAGGGCTAAATCAAGTTCTTCTTTAAAAAAAGAAAAAATGGACTAATTAAAACTATCGAGGGGAGGAATGAATGATAGCTTTTTAAATCTAAATATACTTCAGGGAAATAAGCTGATTTCAATAGACCTCTAAGCCAGGGATTCTCAAACTGTGATATATGAGCCTTTGCCAGCCTACAGAGATCTATCAGATTGCCTGCTATAGTATTCCCACAGTTAGCATGCAGAGCCTACTTGCTACGTCAACTTCCCCCTTGTGTCCATTGCTAGTGAGTTGGCCAATTTCTAATCTGAAAACTTTAGTATTCAGAGATTGTATTGAAAAATAATTTCAACCAGCAAGTTTTTCATTGGAGTTAATAGTATATGGCATGGGGCACATGAAATAAATATTTAGCTTCACATTAACATTTTAGTTTAAAAAGGCCTTTAAGATGGATGTGATAGAAAGGCATATACCAGTGATGGCTAACCTTTTTCTCGTGGCGTGCCAGCACCCACAATGCAATGTGCGCACAACACAACCGTGCACCCCACTTCCCCTTGCATACACGTGCACCCTCCCGTGCTCTTCCCACATGTGCGCGCAATCCCCCTCCCCCTCCAGAGGGCCTCCGGAGCCTGGGGGAGGCCATTTTTACCCTCCTGGAGGCTTGAGGGAAGTCTCTGGCACCTGGGGAGGGTGAAAAATGGGTCTTCCAGAAGTACCAGAAGTCTGGAAACGGGCCTGTTTTCGCCCTCCCGGAGGGCCTCTAGAGCCCGGGGAGGCCGTTTTTGCCACCCAGAGTCTCGAGGGAAGCCTCTGGAGCCAGGGTGGAAAAACTAGTCTCCTGGAAGTATGGAAATGGGCCAAAAATCAGCTGGCCAGCAGGAGGCGCAGTACAGGTGACCTAGGCGATGGCTCACATGCCTGCAGAGAGGGCTCTGCGTGCCACTTGTGCCACGTGTGCCATAGGTTTGCCATATACAATTGCAGCCATAAATATTATCTCATATATTGGAAAAAGCATTCTCATAAATGCCTCTCATAAAAAATGTTAGGGAAGAGCATTTATTTAACTGATGGTCCTTATAATTTCCATACAAATCAGTCCATATTTGCAGAATGTTTTTAGAAGCTTTGCTCTGAGTTAAACTGTGGGTCATAATCCCTGAGGATGGGGGAGAGGCTGGGGCGGCTGGACATGAACGAGTCTTTGGGGCAGATCATATTCCAGCTTGACAAACTGAGTGCTGGCTTGTCAGGCAGAGCCTGCTGCTAGGAAATTCTGGGAGCTGAAATTCACACTTGTTAAAGTTGCTCAGATTGAGAAACACTGGCTTACTTTATGACTGTCTTCTTTTGTTCTATATAAAAATAATGCAGAATAGACTTTATTGCTTTGCCAAGATGCCAGTAATATTGATGGGATTTCAGTTGCATTGCTGTGTCCACCATCTTGATTTTTTGATCTTGTCCGTGCAGATAATCTTTGCCAGGTTGTACAGACAAAGAAAATTGGCCTTAGGATAAGAGGAAAAGCTTTTGTAAATGGAAGGATATTGACTTTTTGCTCATCCCCTTTGCCATTAGAATGGCATACATTTTTGGGGGGAAGACAAAGTTTGGTAAGTTTTATGATTTATATGGTAAGTTAGAATAGGAGAAGAGAAGAGAAACATTGGAATTACTGAACATTGTCAATTTAAAATACTTCATTTAAATACTAAGACTGGAAGACCAACAAAGCATGGTGTAGAAGAATAATATTGAAATGGATCTAACCCCTCAGTTCTTAAAGCAAATTTTTTTCAAGTAACACATTTTATAAAACACTAGTTAGACAAACACGGATGAAAATTGCAAGTAGAGCTTTTCTCTCTCCACAGTATATAATTGCAAGTGTATATGAAATAAACAGACATTTAAGAGAAAACATCACCAATCTCTGCCATAAGGCATCAGTTTCTTGGTAGAGATCGGCCTAATTTAATCTTGAAATACCTTCTGTATTTTCCACAACTATTGAATGTTTACAGAGAGATTTAGACTAATTTGAGTGCTTACCCCGTCAGCAGAAGCTATGTTTGGCCAGAAAGCTAATTACCTTAGTGTTTTAAATTGAGGATTTCCAGCTCTGTTTTAATTGAGGCAAGTTTGACATCTGCTAGTTGAACAATTTGGAACCATTAAGACTTGTATTTTTCTTTTATAATGTAGTAAGTAGTCCAGGATGTTTTTAGAATTGTATTTTAAGGAGGGGGGTCATTTAAAAAAAAGTTTGGTTATGGGCTGCATTATTCAACCTGTATGAATTATGTAGTCTAAGGTTAAATGATTTGATTAAGGATATTTCTGAATTTGGGAACTAACTGGTAGTATGTTGAGTATTATTTGGAATAATGCAAAGGATATAACATTCCAAATCCTGTGGAGTCAAGATTGTTTGTTAGTTTGTCCATATAAAAACATTTCTATCTAGGTTCAGCTCCATGGATTTTGTTTGGCATTACAAGAGGATCTTAAGGTAGAGAATCTCATTTGTTTGTTCAGTGACTTGAGAAAAGTAAATATAATTCAACTTTATAGTTCCCCAGGTGTCAAAGAATAGAACTCACTTTCTCACAGACTCATTGGAGCAATCACAGAGAGGGCAAAAATCACTTTGCAAATTAAATATCCATATGATTGACAATTATTATTATTATTATTATTATTATTATTATTATTATTATTATTATTATTATTATAATATCACATTTATAGCCCGC
>JAOYMU010000001.1:136934472-136947032 GCA_025802295.1 Psammodynastes pulverulentus | reverse complement strand
AACTATGCCAAGACGCTGAGCTTGTCAATCAAAAGGTCACCAGTTCAGCAGTTTGAATCCCTAGTTCTGTGTAACGGGGTGAGCTCCCGTTACTTGTTCCAGTTTCTGACAACCTAGCAGTTCGAAAGCACGTAAAAAATGCCAATAAAAAAATAGGGACCACCTTTGGTGGGAAGGTAACAGCATCCCGTGCGCCTTTGGCATTTAATCATGCCAGCCACATGACCACGGAGACGTCTTCGGACAGTGCTGGCTCTTCAGTTTTGAAACGGAGATGAGCACCACCCCCTAGAGTCGGGAACGACTAGCACATAAGTGCAAGGGGAGCTGTTACCTTTTATGCAACCAAAGCTCTGTCCGTTTTTTTATGTGCACGTAGCACCCTTGTTGCAGTAACTGGGATAAGAGAGAATGTGGGTTTGGTGAGCTCTGCTTCTGGTGTAAAGCGGAAATGAATTTCCTTGGGGTGAAATTCTTGCAATTCCTGCAGTTGGATGCCAGACTGGTTTAACCGTGCCGGCCTTTCAGGGAGGGTTTGCTATCTATTTTACTTTTCTGCTTGCCTGTTTTCCACATCACTCCACTTTCGCTCCTAAAGAGGCTGTGCTCCAAAGGGACAGAAACACATTTGTGAAGATCTTATCTGTAAATGGGAAGAGAACTAATCCAGCCAGAAGTCAGAGCATAAATCTTTGAACTATGTGTTGCCAGCTGCTGCGTCATTTAAAAATAGTGTGGTGCCAATAAGACAGATCACTCCACATGGGGGCCATAAACAGAAATCAAAGGTATGCACCAGGGCCCTGATTGCAGCCCAGCCTTAGCCCCCCAGGTCCCCATCACAGTCCACTTCTGCTTTACACTATTATGGGTATCCCCCCTGGATTTCTCTCCTGTCAGCTACTGATTTCTCCCTGCCCAGGAAGGCACCAGTTGCTTTTCGTTCCGTAGAAGTCTGGTGGCACCTACTGATCTTTTCAGATTTGACATTACGCAGAAGCCTTGCTGTAGCTTGACACAAGCAACTGTTTTAGGAGGCATTTGACATGTTTCCTCCCTGTCCCTCTTTACAATCATGGAGACAGGACGGTTGTCTGAATTAATATATAACTTTTCAGGTTTTTTCCTCTCTGTAGAACCACAGTGACATTTTCTTTAACACAATACTGTAACATACATGCTGACGCAGATGTTGAGGAATATTTTCATTATGTTGAGGATTTTGATCACTGTACCACAAAGAATTTTCTCCATCCGTATGTGTCCCTTCAGATCAGTCTTGACTCCTGGAAACTGCTTGGTCAAATCCATGCAATTTTCCTGGCAATGTTTTCAGAAGTGGTTTATTGTAGCTTTCTTCTTCCTAGGGCTGAAAGAGCATTCAATCCATACCCCCAAATTGCCTGGTTGACCAGCTGCAGGCAAGAAAGAGGAATGAAGGATGAAGGGGGAGGAATTGATCAATAAGGAGCAAGCTTAACCAGGAGCGGGCTTCAAAAATTTTAGCAACGGTTCTCTGCCCAGTTGCTGGGTGGGCATGGCCATGGTGGCCATGGCCTAATCATCCTCCTGCACCATGGGGAGGATTTTTGCTCTCCCAGGGCTCCGGAGGCTTTCCTCGAGCTTCTGGGAGGGCAAAAACGACCTCCCCGGGATCCAGAGGCTCTCTGGAGGCCAGAAATGGCTCATTTCTAACCTTTTGGAGCCTTTGGGAGGCCCATTTTTTTGCCCTCCCTGAGCCTCCATGCAGGCCCTGCTCTTACCTGGAATCCAAAACAGGCTGCATGGAGACTCCTGGGAGGGGCGGGGTGGGGCAGGGCCAGCCGATTATCAGAACTACTGGTTTGCTGAACTGGATGTAAAATTAACATCCGGTTTGCCTGAATGGCCCAAACCGGCTGAATCCCACTCCTGAGCTTAACCCTAAAATAGGAAAGATTGAAATCAACATTTGGTACCACCCAGCCTTCGTCCTTAAGCAAGATAGAACTTTTTTTTTTAAAATGCAGGTTTAGTGCTTCTGTAAAAGAACACTAAATCCATGTTTATAAGGAGGCTGCATAAGATCTGAGAAATGCTTTGAAAAACTCCATTCAGACATGCAGTGGAGCTCTCTGTAGCAAACCAATGTCTATTCTCTCCTGCAGCTCAAGCCAAAACTATCATGAAGTCCAGTTCCCGATGAGCAGAGGGGAAATGTTATGCTTGTAGTAGCCTTCATTGGCCAGTAGGAATTAAGTAAATCCTCCTGCAGATTCTGTCAGAAACCACAAAGTCGATAAAACTAGATCATTTTTAAAGCAAACCTTGTATTGAAGAAAAGGATAAAACATTATGGTAACCTAAAATCAACTTTTAATGCCTGAGCTGTGGATTGGGAATAAGACAAAATGATGTAGTGAGGGTATGGTATAAAAATGGTCACTGGGGTATGTTTGTACTGCAGTTAAAGAGAGATGAGAATTTGCCCTTGTAGCATTTTCTAGACTCACTGTGGTGCCAAAATAACAGCAATAAGGATGGGCTTTATATCACTTCAATGATGACTGAGTGAGGCTAACAAGATGCTGTAGGTCTTTAGTAGGGAAGTAGCTAGAGACAGAAAGCATATCACTGTCAGAATGGACTGCAAAAAGCTTGACTTGAAAAGTACTTCATCTACAGTATTACTCATCTGGTATAGTCCATATCTGGTAGCCTTAAAAAAGCATCTCAGGAATCCAGCCCAAACCCCAGTGTCAGGGTTACAAGTAACACACCCAGCACAATCAAAACCCTGAGGCAGGCATGTCCCTCAAAGTACAGATTTATTAGTCATGTCATATTGGCACATCTGGTGAAAACCTGACTCTAAACCTCCATGGTTTTTCCCCATGTTAAAAGTAAAGCTTTTCTTTCCACTCCCCATAAGTCCATCACATGGTCCAATCAGGTCACAGTCCAGTTTCAGTTGATCTCAATCTCCACCTTCCTAACACCTGGTGAGAAAGTCCTTGGTTGCTAGAGGAAAAAATGTTGTTTTGGCTACAGATCGCCTGACTATCTCTACCGGTACTTCCTCCCATTCCATTCTGACAACTGTACCCAGCTCTGCTGTGGCAGCCATAAGGTGCTCAAGAAAATTGTTTCAAGGTTGACACCCAAAGTCCTTGGGACAGACTCTTATTTTACATGAACTATCTCATATAGCCTACTTGATTCTTGCAGCAAACAACTGGCTTGTTGTGGCTGAAAAATGGGAGACCTCACTCTTGATATAAATTGAATCTGGTAGAGATTAAGGAGGGTGATATCCTACACAGCTGTAGGAAAATTGGTTGCTATGCTAATACTCATATATCTAGACTCAGATTCCTGTTTTTCTTCTTTTCAGTGTAGACAAATTCAATGTATTTATTCAATTAATCTGTTGAAACAGGTGTCCTCCAATGTTGTACAAATATTTGTGGCTCACAAACTATAATCATAATAAGAAATGCTAACCATGTCAAATGCTTGCAAGAAAAATAAAACCAGAAGAAAACTATATTTCAGTGGTATATTTCATCATGCAGAAAACCTCAGGGTTTATATCTGCTGTTAATTGTTATTTTAAATTTATTCTTGAGATATTTTTAGATTTGTTTTGGGTTGCTTGTTGTTTTACATTATGCTGCTTTTAATTTATTGTTTTAGTATGTGGATTTTCACTCTGATCTGTATGCATTTGGCTTTTCTTTGCCTTTCAATGTATTAGCTAGAGGGGGGGGGCTAGCAAATCTAAGCAATAAAAGTAATTGATATTTTTGGGGAGGACTCTGCAGATAGAGTTTCAAGGGAGACTCTGCGCAAACAAATTACATGCCTTGGCATGTTCTCAGCAATTGGAGAAGCTTTCCACCTTTGGCCCAGGGTATATTTTGGCCTTTCAGTTTGCAAAAGAGTCTGGATAGGGCATAGAGCCAAAGGAATACCGGAGATCCCAGCATACATTAGCTCTGATATGAGAGACGCTCTTCTGGTAAAACGCATAGTCATTAATCAATCCAACTTCTATTCATGTTATTGGCACACCCCTAGGTCAATTCCCATGGGCACTCATGAAACATTTATCCCATGAGATCAGACAGCATGAATAATCACAGGAATCTGGCTTTAAGTGAAGCTACGGCAGGATTGTCAATCAGCACTATGTCAGGACACTAAATTAAAGGTCATGCGATATGCGATGTTAACTTTTCCCTCCCCCAAATATTCTGGATCCAGTTATGAATTTTCAGCTGGGAAAAATGTGTTAAATCCACCACATACATACACGTGGGCCTGCACAGCTTGTGTACAATGTCCCTCTGGTTAATGTAAATTGAAAGTAACTCCTAAAACAGGTGTTAATGGTCATTTCCCAATCTCAAAGGAGGGGAAAACATAGTGGTAGCAGACAACAACCTGAATCCAACTCCTGTGAGCTCAGAAAGGAGGTACCTTTTATGCTCTGAATGATTTAAATTCTGCAAAAACAACTTAATGATTGTTACCAAGGACTAGACTTTGAAATGCTGATAAGAATAATGGAAACTCCATCTTCCCAGTCCAGTGCTTTCCAGATGTTTTGATCTAACAATTGCAGTGCTGGGGATAATGGGAATTGAATTCAACAGAAGAGCACTAGAATGAGGAAGACTGACACAACTGCATTGGCTTCCTCGCCCCTGCCTAACACCCTCCCCCAGCCCTTAGGTCAAATTCCATACTTCAAGCTTCCTCAAATTTCTAGTCCTCCAAAAGAGTTGGAATTACAGTTCCTAGACTGGCTTTCTTCAATGGAAGGTTTACATATTATGAGAAAATTACTCATTTGACTTGCTTGTTGTGTTTGTGGTTGAACTACTATACAATACCTTGACGATTTCATAATATGGTTTCTTTTCTTCCTATATATTACCTTAGTTGGCTTCCTTATCAGGCTCCATACCTGGTGATTATATTAACTTGCAGGCTCCATCTTATTCCTCCTAAGGGGACCCCATCTGGATAGCCACACAATGTCAGCCCTACTCATAGATCAGATCAGGAAAATAATTTCACAAGGATAACAGAACTACACTTTTTAGAGGTAGGCTTCTATAAAAGAATCTGTTTGTGCTCTTTTTTCTTCCCTCTTTACCTCGGTGAGTCTCTTCCTAATTGAGCTGCAGGTCAGCCAAGAGTGGGATTTGGGGGCTCGCCGAGCTCTGCAGAGCCTTAGCTAGGGAATCACCCGAGCCCCTGCAAGCCCCCAGCAGCCCACCCCTGGTTTGCCCTCAGGAAAAAAAAGTCAAAAAGGAAGTGACTTTAGAATAGCAAATACTAAGTCAGGGGTGTCAAACTCACAGCCCGCGGGCCGGATGCATCACATGCTGGACCCGTCCCCGTCCGGTTTAGCGAAGGAGAGGAAAAGTCCCGATGCATCACGTGATGTCGCTATGACGCCGTGAGTTTGACACCCCTGACTAGACAAGAGGGGACCCAAATTCATAACTTCCAATTAATATTCTATTAATGATTGGCAGATTGTTTATTGATTGATTGATTTGTATTTGTATGCATAACTGCTCATCTCAGATGAAAGTGACTCTGTTTTTATTCTGTTCAGTTGTGTTTTATTTCTTGGCAAGGAACACTTAATTAAAAAACAAGAAATGCATAAAAACACTCTCAATTAAAAAAAAATAACTACTGGCTCAGAAGTCAGGCTGTCACAGTTTTTATTTTATTTTTTACTTCTTTTTCTTCTAATCTTCTAACTAACATCATTCTACAGAAGAATCCTTCAAGTGTGTGTAGAAATTATGTCCTTCAGTTTAAAGTCAGTGTTTTCTCTTCCAAACTGAAAAGCCCTCGTTGTTCCAAATTGGCTTTTGGATGAAATGATAACTATTGGCTATCATTAGCTCCCATGCAACATGCATGTGGGGAGCACAACATGGCTTATTCTTTAGCTTATGAACATGCTTGGGGCATGTTTCCTCTGTCTTGTGTTAGAATGGGATGCTTCAATTAGTTGGATTTTTGCTGGCTCTAACTTAAAGTAATGACAGATACATTGGTGAACATCTGAAATTAAGTCATTGTGTCTGAAAATGAAAGGTTTAGCAGTCGTATCAATTTATGTGCCAGGCAGTTTTATAGTTTAGGAGGCTCCTCTTGTAAAATGCTTTAAACCCATCTGCAAAAATAGGCTTCTTATTCCCTTGAGTCCAGCCTAGGATTAGATGTTTGCAGTTTGTGACTCATACCTCCTAATTCAAACTGGTTTGGTTGCCATGTCTCAATTTCACGTTGTTTGCACTTCCCTGTTTGGCTGCTTTTCCCTTTCTCTTTTACTCTATACTTTAACTTTATAAAAGTTTATATCCCACCTTTCTAGATGTTTCATGAAATAAATAAAAGATCCCCAGATTAATCTTCTCTTCAGTTACGTTTTATATTCAGCACAAAAAATAAACAGCAATATAATCCCTAAATTGACCTGCAATAGGTTTGTATTAAGGAGTTTATCATTATATAATCCTGTTTGCTAAATCTATTGAATTACTAATACTAAATGGAGCCTGAAGAAAGGCAAACCAGACATGTGATTAATTGCACAAATATAATCTGTGACCTTTGTTTTTGAAGTTTAAGCAGCAGCCCAGGGACACCATTACTATGGTCTGTTAGGAGGGTTTGAAAGTCCAGGTGGAACTGTCTGCTTCCTAAAAGGTATTAGCATTTGCTGGTGCCTAGAAAATTCCTTTCCAGGGCTCATAGCAGAGTGAACAGAATCTGCTATTAGAACACCAGAATGGGGAAAAGTAGTTAACCCCTCCACTTCTAGCTGTACTCCTAAATGTAACTGAGCCCTGTAGCTATTTAAATGCTAACTACAAAGCACATTTATTGAATTAATACAATTATTATTTATTATATACAGCTACACTGCCATTAACTATGCAATTAATCTCATTCACAGTTTAGTAGCATAGTTACATCCCTCAGATAAATTAGCAAAAGTACTATAGAAGCCATTATTAAAGGCAAAGGAAACATGCATTTAGAAGAAAAGGTTTTATTGAAATAAAAACAAAGGGACTTCTGCAATGTTAAGTCCTTTTAGAGTTGTTTAAGAATTCAGCAGCCACAAGATTTGGGGTGATCTGGAAAGTATTACTTGGTGTTTCAAAAAAAAAAAACTTCTGATGAACTTTTACAGTACAAACTCTCTTAGCAAATTAAGCAGTCAAGAAGATGAATGTTTAATTTGGTGTGAATATGTAATTATACAGAATTGTTAAAAATAAAGACATCTACATTGTAAAATCCTGCAAAAAAGCTATATTAAAGTGAAACATTTGAACTTATTTATAAATTACTTGAATTTAAGAGCATGTGGTGAGATAGTCAGGTTTGCTGATAGGCTCCAAAAATTGAGTGTTGTTCATTAATATGCCTAAAACAGAAATATAAAAGTATTAACATGATGCAACTTAGAGTAAAAAAGTCTGAATTCATATACAAATTGATAAGCAACTAATGAGGAAAAGGGAGGCCTCCGTCAAAACAATGATTCAGTGTGCAACTGTTGTTAAAAAGTCATTGATGTCATCATTGCAAAAGAAACTGGAACAAATACTGTCAATATGATTGTTTATTTATATACATCATTTATATCATGCCATAAACATATAGGGACTCAGTGGCTCACAGCATAAAGAACAATAATAACAATAACTTTTACAATAGATAAACCTACAATAAAAATTAACAAACCTACATTCCAGGCAGCATCTGGAGTCATCCTCAGGTGCCATTTGCAATATATCCCTTTTAAGAACCTTCTCATAGAATAACAGAGTTGGAAGGGACCTTGGAGGTCATCTAGTCCAACCCCCTGCTGGAGCAAGAGAATCTATTTCAAATAATAGCCTCTACCTAGGATGGAACTCACAGTCTTCTGATTATGAGGCAAGAGCTCCCTCTCTAGGCCACTGCACCACCTGCACCACCTTCCAGAAAACAAACAGAGTTTGGGCCAAATCTACTTCTCATGGGGGAGCTATTGTGGTCTACCTACTTTTAGAGATCTATGCAAAATTCTGGTTACAAATTATTCAAAAAGTATACAGATTTGATCAGGATACAGCAAATGACTATTTAGTTTGAGAGATCCTTGCTGGTCTCTGAGCTTGGTTGTTTTCATCACTCAAACTTGGCAACACTAGGACCATCAGTACTAGTTTAGAGGTTAAGAAATGTCTGCAAGAAAACAACCAAGCCCAGAGAGCACCAAGGACTCC
The DNA here is from genome assembly GCA_025802295.1 of Psammodynastes pulverulentus. Lineage (NCBI taxonomy): Eukaryota > Metazoa > Chordata > Lepidosauria > Squamata > Psammodynastidae > Psammodynastes > Psammodynastes pulverulentus. Next base: position 136,938,738 of record JAOYMU010000001.1, on the reverse strand, counting down.
TAGTTTCAACCCCAGCTACAAATATTCTCCTCTGTTGGCTTTAGAAAAGTTAGAGAAAAGTTAAGTAAAAGAATATGACAGATTTTTCTTAGGCATGACTCCATGTCTCTGGAAAAACATTATTCCCAGGATTAGACTGATTCCCACCATATTCCATAGTATTTTAAGAGTAGATTTATGTTAAAGGAGGACTGTATTGCTCTGTATTTGGGTGTATTTGCTCAGGGCATAATAGTATTGTTTTGTTTCCATTTTGTCACAGATGTTATTTTAATATCTGTACCATTATTATAAGTCACTTGAAGTTCTGTTTGGATTAGAGTGAGTGACACACCAGTCGCATATAAAAATATGCACACTAAAACAGTAGTGGGATTCAACAATGTTTACTATCGGTTCTGTGGGCATGGCTTGATGGACGTGGTGTGGCTTGGTGGGTGTGGCTTGGTGGGTGTGGCAGGGGAAGGATACTGTAAAATCTCCATTCCCACCCCACTCCAGGGGAACGATACTGCAAAATCCCCATTCCTTCCGCACCCCATTAACCTGTTTTCCAGCTCCGTTCTCCTGTGCAGGGCAATGAAAGAAGACCCAGCCGATCAGCTGGGGCTCCGGAGGCAAAGAATAGATGGGGGCGGGGCCAATCAGAGGTGGTATTTGCCGGTTCTCCAAACTACTCAAATTTTCCACCGGTTCTCCAGAACTGGTCAGAGCCTGCTGAATACCATCTCTGCACCAAAACCAATGTGTGGTAAGTTCTCTCAAGATTTCAGTAATCTTGTAGGAATTACTTCAGAACAGCAAAATCTCACGAGACCTTCCTGAAATCTCATGGCAGCCTCATTCAGTTTTTAAAATGTCTAGATTATTATTGTGCAAGACCAAAGGAGTCCTGAGCTAGAAAAGTGATCAGTCTCTGAGTCGACAAGATAACTATTATTTTACTTCAAGATGTGATAATGATTACTAAACTGATTGTCTTCAAAAGTAGGTTAGAAAAATCAGGGCATACAAAATTGTAACAAGCTAGTGCTTATGCTTCTCAGTAAGATGGCACATTTGTGTTTATATCCTACCTATGGTTGATCGAATAGCATCAGATCCCACCTCCCCCCATTCTGCCACTACCTTCCCCATGTATCTTTAAGTTTTAATGTTTGATTTTAATTATTTATGTTTCAATTGTATGTGTAGAGACATATCTTTATGACTATAAGCCACCCAGAGATACCCTATGGTAAGATGGGCGGTCAATAAATTAAACAAACAAACAAACAAACAAACAAAAACAAACAAACAAGGTTTTCTTTCTTTGGTTGGCCAACACGATTTAATACACTTGGTTTTTTTTATAATTGGCATTACATTCAGCCTTCAGTCAGTGAAACAGAAGCAAAAATAATAGCTGAGAAGTACTGGCCAAGACTGTGCTATGACAATTGTTAAGAAATGACTCAGAGAAAGAAGATGCAAATGTTGAACCATTGCAGAAAAAACATGCTGGGAAAGTAAAAAGTGAGAAAACGAAACAAAGCAACTTTATCTTGTTTGTGTTATGTAGAAGTTGAAGTAGAGAGGGGCTCTGTTACATTACTCTAATCGCATTCCAAGCAATTCCTGTTTCTTGAGCCTTGTCTGGCCAGAGAGGCAGCTCAGGTACGGCACAGATTCTTAATCAGATGAATTCATCAGCAGGAACATTGAATTAACATTGTGAATAAATGTGAGAAGACTTGATAAAACTAGGAGGGAAAAACCACAAACCCTATGCAACAAATCTTGATAGCCTGGGCAATAAGAAACCATTTCCCCCCAAATAAAACACTCCTCTGCTGACAATAATGGAAATTGTGTTAGAGCCATAATTTAATAACAAAGAGCTTAAAAGTATGGCACTGGGCAGAGCATTTTATATATAGTCCACATATGTTTTCACCCTTTTCGGAATATAAGCAGAAAGTCAGGAAGAAGGCACTCAGCTGTTGTTTCTTCCACCATCTGCATTTTGGCTGCTTGCAGGATGATCTCTTCCTTCACTTGCACACACAATAGCCTGATTCATCCCACAATGCCAATATTTGTATCTGGTTTTTGGATTTCATTAGTCATCTCAGAAGTATTTAAACTTGTGGTGAGCAGTTACAAGTGTTAACAACGAAAAAAAGAAATGAAGAATAACAGTGAGACAATAGATTTGCCAGCAAGGGCAAGACATAATCACTAAAGTAAAGAGAAGAATAAATGTGTGCATATGTGTGTATGCGTTACATAAATATGTAAAAATCATCTCAGATCCACGTTAATAAGATATCAGCTAAAGACTCCGTTTACTCCTAATGTGCCTATTTTACAGGCAGTCCTCGACTTACAACAGTTTGTTTAATGACCATTACAGCATCATTGAAAAAAAAGTGACTTATGACCATTTTTCACATTTATAACCGTTGCAGCATCCCCATGGTCACCTGATCAAAATTCGGACACTTGGCAACTGACTCATCTTTATGACGATTGCAGTATCCCGGGGTCATGTGATCCCCTTTTGTGACCTTCTGACAAGCAAAGTCAACGGGGAAGCCACTTAACAATCGTGTTACTAATTTAACAAGTGCAGTGATTCAACTTAACGACTGTGGCAAGAAATATCTAAAATGGGGCAAAACTTTTTAAACAAATATCTCACTTAGCAACAGAAATTTGAGGCTCATTTGTGATCATAAGTTGAGGATGAACTACCTGTAAGTTTTAACATATTTAACATATGTAGCCCCATATAGTCAAGGCTATGGTTTTCCCAGTTGCAGTGTATGGCTGCAAAAGTTGGACCATAAGAAAAGCTGAGCGCCAAAGAATTGAGGCCTTTGAACTCTGGTGTTGGAGAAGACTCCCGTGAGTCCCTTGGACTGCAAGGCGATCAAACCGGTCAGTCCTAGAGGAGATCAACCCTGACTTCTCTTTAGAAGGCCAGATCCTGAAGATGAAACTCAAATACTTTGGCCACCTAATGAAAAGGAAGGACTCCCTGGAGAAGAGCCTAATGCTGGGAAAGATTGAGGGTAATAGACGAACGGGACGGTAGAGAAGAGGAGGCTGGATGGAGACACTGGAACAGTAGGCATGAGCTTAAATGGACTCCAGAAGATAGTAGAGGACAGGAAGGCCTGGAGGAACATTGTCCATGGGGTCGTGATGGGTCGGACTCGACTTCGCAACTAACAACAACAAAGCCCCATTTCTGAATTTCATTGCATATAGATCTGCCATAAAAGATTGTCAGAAATTGTGAAGGTTCCAGAGTACAGGGATTAGCTCGCTGTTACAACTACATATTTTCCAGAATTTCCCAGGCATAGGGACACTTTTGGTTACTTGCAAGCACGAATAGTGCTGGAGGGCTAGCACAAGAGGCCTTCTCCCAGGGTGCAGACAGGCTCTAAGGATCTCTGCCAATGGCAAGAGAATTCCGGCTTTGCTGTGCCTGCTCGGTGATTTGATGCACGAGGGGAAAGGGGGGCATGTGGGGGGTAAGGAAGAGAAGATGCAGGAATGTCTTTCTGTCAGGAAAGTGATGTAGATCAGGCAAAAGAATCCAGGAAGCAATAAGTGGGTGTTAATATTAGGGAGGAAGAGGAAAGTTGCTTAGCCCTGAAAGACCTTTGTTTTGATTCAACAGATTTTTTTGGGGGAGGCTCTTAATATGAACAACTGCAAGCATTTGAAACCAGCTTCATAAATGGTTCTGGCTTCTTCATCCAGGCAGCTGACGGGGTCCCACCAGAGCAACTGCTGATGCCACTTATGGGCCGGCTGCGTCAGATGGCTGAGCACAGAAGTCTCTTGCTCTTTTAATTGCCTGATATAGCATTGCTGTGGGACACATTGAGCGGCTAGAGATAGACTGCAGCATTCCTGCTGACAATGACATCCAACAGGGCTGTTCAGAGCATACTGAAGTAGCACTGCTTTATAATGGGAACCTGAGCATTTGTGTAAACACTCATTTTAACAGGATACAAACTTAAGACTTGAATGGTGATAGATTATAAAATATAAACACTTTCTTGGTGACCATATGCACGTGAGGGGTGGTATTCAGCAGGCTCTGACCAGTTCTGGAGAACCGGTAGCGGAAATTTTGAATAGTTTGGAGAACTGGCAAATACCACCTGACTGGCCCTGTCCCCATCTATTCTCTGCCTCCTGAGTCCCAGCTGATCGGCTGGGTCTTCTTTTGTTGCTCTGCACAGGAGAACGGAGCTGGAAAGC
>JAOYMU010000001.1:136894865-136906256 GCA_025802295.1 Psammodynastes pulverulentus | reverse complement strand
CTGTTGTCCCATTCTTCTGTTGCCCTCAATCTTTCCCAGCATTAGGCTCTTCTCCAGTGAGTCCTTCCTTCTCATTAAGTGGCCAAAATATTTGAGTTTCATCTTCAGGATCTGGCCTTCTAATAATGCAATATTTTTAGTTTTGGCTTAGGTATTGTGTGATCCCAACTTGATATGTGTTACCATAGCTACCATGGTTTGTTCAGCAAACCAAGGCTTAGCATAGTGTGAATTCTGTCATTGAAGTAGACCTCATTTCCAAAGCAGTAATACCTCTGCTCATCAACTTGGAATAAAATCTGAAGAGACACCAATATGCTTTCCCTCCAAATCATACCAGTAACGTCAAAAAATTGTCTAGAACAGGGGTCTCCAACCTTGGCAACTTTAAGACTTGTGGACTTCAACTCCCAGAATTCTTCCTTCCAGGCATGTTAGCTCAGGAATTCTGGGAATTGAAGTCCACAAGTCTTAAACTTGCCAAGGTTGGAGACCCCTGGTCTAGAAGACAGATTTTGATTCACTAACCTGAATCAAGTTTATAACTTTATAACTTGAATCACTAACCATTGAAGATACAATAGAAAAACTTTTCTTTCAAATGCAGAACAAAAACAAGAGTCAACTCCAGGTGGGTTGACCTTCAAAATAGAGCAGACAAATCCTATCATCCTGCCTTTGTGGCCACTCCTGTCCTCTGACTAGATACTAATTTGTTTGGGCTGGAACTGAGGATGGTAAGAAGTGGATTTTCCAGCTGGGGTTGTCCAAAGAAGGAAATTGCCTGTAGAGATTAAAAGGTGACTTTGGGAGGCGCCTTTTGGGCAGAAATCTGAAGGTAAAACTTTATGTGAAGGTAAAACTCGGTAGATGGGCTGCCCAGAGAAGATCTGAGACCAGGAAAAACATTTTAAAACAGTGGAGTCGGAGTTTGGTGGTTTGTAGATGTCACGTTTCATTACCTGACTAGGTAATCCAGCCAGTGGAGGATTAAAGTTCACTGGTGCCCTAAGCTCTGACAAATCTTGGTGCCCCCCTCCTTTGTACATATTGTACAAACGAAGCCAATCTTCTTTCTTTCTCTATTTTGTGATGCCCCCTTTGGGCCTGGTGCCCTAAGCACGTGCTTAGTCTGCTAATGGTTAGTAATACACCACTGCCACCAGCAAAAACCACCAAGTTCAGAGAGCACCAAAGACTCCTCATTGCAACCCTGAGCTACAGATGTTCTCTTCTGTTGGGACATTTAAAACGGAGGGTTTGAGTTGCGGATTCAGGAACTGCGCCTGGCTGAGGAGCGACTTCAAAACTGAGCGCTGGGCGGCGGCGGCCCACGGCTGTCTCTGAGGCTCAGGACAAGTCCCTGCAGGACGGCTGAGAAGCCCCGCCTCTCGGCCCTGCCTTCTTCAGTCTCATCCCTCAGGTGTCTCCCTCCCTTTAATAACTATTTGCCTTTTTTTCTCAGCCAAAGCTGCTCCGAAGCAACCAGGAACGAAGGCTGGCAGGCTGAACAGAGGACTGGATTGAACCGCGGGCGGCTGTGTGGGTGAACCGGCGCTTCGGAGGAGCTGCGCCGACAGGAAAAGCCACCCTGCCGGCTTCTTCTAGGCAGTTTCTTCCTCGGCTGGTAGAGGAGCGACCGAGCGACACAGAGAGAGGAACGAGGCGGGAGGAAACCGAAGCCTCTGAGACGGAGACCAGGACAGGCTTCGGTTGCTTAGAGGGCCGGCGGGCACTTCGGGGGCCTGACAGGAATCGGGGGCTGTTCTGACACTATGGCTTCCTCCCCCCGGTCTTTCCTTTGTGTTCTGGATCCCTGATCCCAGCAGCTCTCACCGGAGGCGAAGAAAGCCGCGAGTGAAGTGATTCAGCAGCTTGGCTCTTTCCTTCCCGGCTCCGAAGGCAGAAAGGGACTGAATTGGGGTGTGTGTTTGTGTGTGAACACACCAGCATGTGTCGGAGATCGGGGACCCCGGGCTGTCCTGAGCCCTGAGGACTGTAGTGTCCCAAGTCAGCTGGGACTTTGGAGAGCCCCAGGCTGAAGTTTCTTATTTGATAAGGAGGAAGCCTCCTTGTCTTCATTTAGCTGGCACCTGCCATGTCCGGAGGGATGAAGTTTAATGGGTACATGAAGGTGCGCATTGGGGAGGCTGTGGGGCTCCAGCCCACCCGCTGGTCACTCCGGCATTCCCTGTTCAAAAAGGGATACCAATTGCTGGACCCCTACATCACAGTGAGTGTGGACCAGGTACGTGTGGGACAAACCAGCACCAAGCAGAAGACTAACAAACCTACTTACAATGAGGAGTTTTCTGCCCCTGTCAACGATGGGCGCCAGCTCGAGCTGGCAGTCTTCCATGGCACCCCTATTGGCTATGATGACTTTGTGGCCAATTGCACCGTGCCCTTTCACGATCTGCTTCAAGGCACAGGATCTTCTGACAGCTTTGAAGGATGGGTAAGTAGTTGATTCCATTCGGGAACTGGAACTCCCATGGATTGTTCACCCCTGTTGGTGTGCAACATGAACATGGGTGTGCATCCCCTTAGTCTGCCTGTGCCCATTGTGTGATTTGGGACATGAATCGAGGTTATTCTGCAAGGCCGGCCCGGAGGAAATACCAAACCCTTGTCTTTGGGGAACCTAGAACTTTATTATTGGGATCCATGATTTATCATTCCATTTCTTCTTCTTAATAATATGAATGTTACCGGAAGTGTGCTTATCTGGATTTGGAGAAGTTCATAAGCATAGGATGATTAATAAGACAGTGCTTTCCTATTTATCATCTGGCATGTGATTTTTCAAAATGTATCTTGCTAATAACGGCATATATACTTATTATTTATGTAGCTGTCCATTTATTTAATGCTGTTTGCTACTTGGAATCACCATATGGGTGCCAGATAAATTTAATTAATTCTTGTTGACAAAATAAATGAAAATGCATACATTTATGTAAAAAGGAAATGTACAAAATATGAACATGGCTTTAATTATAAGAGAAAAAATGACTGAATTCTCTCTTAGAATGCATTATTTCAGAAACTGTTAGATCATTAACGTTTTTCTGAAAAGTCACTGTTTTACAGAATCAAATTCTGTTGATCTCTAACAAATTTGATAATCTGAATATTTACCTGTATCTATAAGTTTAGAAACTTCTTTTATTTTTCAAGATTGTACTATAGGTAGTTGTGTTTGTTTCTTATTTTTCAAGGCCATTGGAAATTATAACAATAAATTACATAACCTAATGATGTGTTCCGAGAAGGATATACATTTATTAGTCTTGCTTGTATTCCTGCTTATTTCTTTAAGAAAATCTTTTGCTTAGCATATGCCCACAGCATCAAGTCCTTCAGTTTCTTCATTAGGCCAGTGCATGGCTGAAATATGAAATATAGTGTATTTTTATTTTCAACTTTTCAACTTTTTTAGAAACAGGAGTCAAGTCTCTGCAAGACTTGAATGTACCATCCACCAGGAAATAAATCCAGTATTGTTGACTTCTAAGCAGATTTCATGCTCCCCCCCCTCCTCTGCCCCATACCTCATTAAGCAAAGTAGTTATTTAAAATGGTACTTTGCATGATCAAAGAGGCAAGGTAGTATGTTTGTGTATTGCAACTACAGATGCATTGATACATTTTGAAGGAAAGACTGCCTACTGATTCTCCCACTAATAGGAAATGCAGGAAAGAGACTAGAAATATCTTGGGAAATTGTCTAGCAATTAAAATATTGCGGGGAAAAGACACTCATGGGCCATTCTTTAAAATCCAAGCATAGTAAAATTGTCATGCAGGAGCCATTGAGATCTATTAAGCAGTGGAACAGCTTGCTTCCTGAAACTATAGGTCCTTCATCACTGAAAGTTTGGGGGCAGTGATTTGTCTGGGGTACTATGGGGATTTTTTCATAAGTCTGGGGATTGGACTAGATGTCCTGTAGCATTTGACTTAGCCATGAAAGCCAGCTGGATGACTTTGGGCCAGTCACTCTCAGCCAAATCCACCTCACAGAGATAAGGCTGTAGGGAAAATAGGAGGAGAAAGGATAGGTTCACCCCCTTGAGTTGTTTATAGAAACAATAAATATGGAAAATAAACAAATCATAAACAAAATTACTTCCATCTAGATTCTAGGACTGAGCCTACTATAGAATTTTCCTCTTCTGCCCTTCTTTCCTTTTGTCACATTGATTGAGTTGGAAACCTACAACCCTCAGTCCTATTTCATAAGCCCATGGCAAACCATTGTGATTCTGGCAAAAATTGGCTAGGATTCTGGCTAGCTGGACTAGGAGAATGAGAGAAAAACAATGGCCATGGCCATTTTTGGCATTGGAGAATGTGATTCCCCAAAATGAGTCTTCTGTTCCAACTTTAAATAACGATGCTCCCTGTGATTTGATCACAGTGAAGTCGAGAGGGGTTTGATTCTGCCTGTCAAAGGGAAACATTTCTAAATCAGAAATGGCCAACCTCCCTGTGGACCCCAAAGGCCTATCGGTTTTCTCCTCTTTTTTGCTCCATTGCTGAAATCCGCTAAGTCTGAGAACGAGCTATATGGTATATTACAGGTAGATTCCTAAATCACATAGATCCTCCTTACAGAGGTCACTGCAATGACTGTGGAAAACTTTGCTAGTTGACAGACTGTAAATTCTAATAAGTAGAGGAATAACATTATGAGCATGTAAATGTATACTGTATCTCTTTTTTATTTACTCCTATGTCATAGTTCCCAACTAGGTGGCAGTACCCAGTTGACCTGGGCGGATATCAAAAGTTAAGCATCCACTAACTAGTTAATACATGGATGGAGACCATTAGACCCTGGGGCTGTGGACTAGACTGGGGAAAAAGTCAGGTTCATTTAGGTTATTAACTTTTGGACTTGTTCATGAAGTCCATTTTGTCTTCATGATTACTAGAAAAAAGATTCAGGCTAAACTTTAGGGAGAGTTTGATGAAGTTAACAGTTGTTAAGTTGTGACACTGTCCATATAGTGGTGAATTCCTTCTTGCTGGAGTTTTTCAAATAGGATGTGGATGGCCACCTGTCAGTTAGGCATTAGGGGATTCTTGCATTGAATGGGGAATGGACTAGATGACCTAAGAGGACTCTTGCAACTTCTACATTCTATAATAGTTATTTCAGGGTTAATTACCTCTGTTCAGCATCCTTGTGCTACCTACACCCTGGATAATTTCTTATTCCAGTTCATGAGTCCTTGCCATTTAATGTAATGCTTGTCACAGCTTGAGAAAATATTTTTTTCTGAGTGGCATGCTCTTATGGAATCCTTTCTCCAGTCTCGGTGCTAATTCTGGCTCTTTGTCTTTCTTCCGGTGCATGTACCCACATACATACAGTATCTACAGACACACAAATTTCCCCACCACTGGGGATGGCAGAAATTGTCTTAATTCAGTCTCAGATGAATGTACAAACGCTACATTTTACTGTTGAAATTAACACCCATTGTATGAATAAGATCAATGAATCATACTGCAACTACAGCCATAAATGCCAAAGTGTAGAGAATAATAGGGAAATTATTGATCAGTTCAGGATGTATAAAATGGAGGGATTTTTCACACAGCACACATTTCATCTTGCAATTTGCCACTATTAATAGCAATCTTAGATGCTTTTCCAAAGATAGGTGTCTTGATCTACAGTGATCTTTGTTTCCAACTACCTGCTTTGTAGTCAAAGAATTTATAATCCAAGATGTCTGCATAGAATCCTAACTTGGAAAAGGCTGGGTTAGATGTTTTGTCAGATGAAAAGGTTTATCAAAGAGCATTTGTCATCAAAACCTAAGGAGAATCCTTTATGTCTGTGTGCAGGAATCCTAGACTTAAACATCAGATGTAAGGTGCTGGAGAAGTTGATCTTCATACATACATATGAATATATTGCTAGGTTCTTAAAGAAAATGACAACCATGAATAATAATTTTGAACACAAACTACAATAATTATACTTAAAAGACCCAAACATTAAAACAGGGTAATTCTCATGTATATGTTATTTACTGAAGTATCCATCGTATTGTAACCTGTGTTTTCTGATGAAAGAGTAAGATTTTGGGAGTGATCCCAGACTGTATACATTAAAAAAATAAGCTTGATGAAGATCCACCAGGACATGTTTTCCACAAGTCCAAATTCCAGTCCTTCTTTTCTGCATTCTGTCCAACAAGTTGCCTGTTGGTATCTGCTGGTAAAACTCAAATTTATGTGTTTGTTTGTTTAACTTGTATGCCACCCATCTCACTATCCCAAGTGACTCTGGATAGCAATAGCAATAGCACTTAGACTTACATACCGCATTATAGGGCTTTACAGCCCTCTCTAAGCGGTTTACAGAATCAGCATATTGCCCCCACAATTTGGGTCCTCATTTTACCTACCTCGGGAGGATGGAAGTGCTGAGTCAACCTATGTAGAAACAATTCTGCTATAAGTATTCAGAAGCTTCAGCTGGCACAAAAAGCAATGGTACGGAAGACCATGAGTGATAGTCATTCAGCACATGCGATGCTTCTGCTCTGCGGATTGCATTGGTTGCCAGTTTGCTTCTAGATACAGTTGGTTACAAACCCTTCTTGGCCTGGGACTAGGTTACTTACAGGACCATCTCTCTCCAGTGGTATCCATCAGTCGTGTTAGATCTGTCAGGAGAGCCATACTCTACATCCTGCCTTGAGGCAACATCAGGAGAGCTTTTTTGCTATGGTGTATACCCTCTGGTACATCATCTCTGAGAAATTAAACTTGCTCAAACTTGCTGGCTTTTTGCAGGGTACTAAAAACCCAATTTTACCAATTTGGGACCCTGATAGCATGGGTGAGCCTGTTTCATGACTGGTTCGTGTATTTATGAATTTCTCTATTGCTATCTTTATGTTATTTTTCTCTTTAATTGTGGCTATTTTTACTGTTTTTCACTCTTGTTTTAATGATACAATAGGTGAGATCTCGGTTTGTGATCTACTTCCTGGTTGACCCACTTTTAAAGTTAACACTGGAAAGAGAAATTGCTTAAGAAGCTAGGTCTTCCTGTTTTTTTTCTGAGTGGCACATCATTTGCTTATAACAAACATTAGCCATGAACTAACAAGCTTCCCTTCTGATTTTAATAGATTAATAGATACAGGTAGTCCTCATGTTACATCAATTTGTTTAGTGACAGTTTGAAGTTAGAGAGGCACTGAAAAAAATGACTTATGACTGTTTTCACCCTTACAACCATTGAAGCACCCCCATGGTCATGCGATCAAAATTCAGAAGCCTGTATTTCTTTTTCCTGTAGCTCATACTTCATTGCCAAATGGCTTAAAGAGACAAACAGCTTGCATATATATTTCTATGCCTATTCTGTATTGTATGCCCACATGTCCTTTTCTTTCTTCCTTAACGATAGACTCTCCTTTAATGATAGAATCTAAGTAAATAGTTATCTAAAGGAAATCTAAGCATCTAATTTTATTCTGGCTAATCTTTTCTGATGTGGGGTTAGCCTTCCAAAGGGTATCAGTCAGGAATGTCCAATTCAATTTTATTGAGGGCTGCATCCAGTTGTGGTTGACCTCAGAGGGCCGGGGGGAGGCATGGCCAGGTGGTCGTAGCTGACTGGGTGAGCATGGCCTGGGTGGGTGTGGCCCCCTGATCTCTTGCATCAGGGGGCGCCTGTGATGGCCCGGGCAGTGCTGGGGGATCCATTGCCTCCAGCGCACACCCAGAGACAGGGTGGGGACAGCCCCTCACTGGCTCCAGGGCGGCCCCACAGATATAAGTCTAACCACGTTACGGCCTGGGTGGCCACCACCAAGTTGTAGATCAGCACTGGGCTAGTCTTTCGCTATTTCTAGGGCAGGCCTGTGGGCCAAATCTCACATCGTGGGGCGGATCTGGCCCGCAGGCCTTGAGTTTAACACCCTTGTGGGGTGTCCCCAAATGCTGTCCCCAAAAGTCAATCCCTTCATGAGCAGATGTTATGGCATTTCCTCTGTACCACTTTGCCTCATTGTGAGGAGAAATCTCTCTTACGCTGTCAATCCTGGGTTTTCATTAATAAACGTCTATTATTTGTAATTACACTTGGTGTCTTTTCTGGTGTTCAGCTATCTTGCTATCCAACCTGAAAATCATATATTCGGAACGTGATGTTTTACATTTACTTTGTTGCTGGATTGCTAACTTGTGATTATTTTAAAGTTAATTATTTACGTAGTTGTAATTGGTAACTTTTTTTTTGTATATTGGTATTTTTATGTCGCTTTATTGTTGGAAAGTGCTCACAGTCAGGTAGAATTGGCAGCATTCCAATAAATAAAGTAAATAAATATGCAATTAAATTGGCAGGGTAATTAGGGAATTGAAGAATTAAGAAATGTTGAGTTTTATAATTGTTTAGACTAGGTTAGATTTTGATTATTGTATGTTATACCCTGTATTTGATCTGGGAAGGAGGGGGGAGGAGTGGGGGGAAAGAAAATGTAAACTGTAAAACTTGTTCAATAAAAAAAATAAAATAAAATAAGACAGAAAACAGAAGTATCTTTTGCACGAGAAAAAAATGACTGAGATATTTATTGCAAGGAGATTTCCAGTCCAGCGGTCCTTGGTCCTATTTTCCAAAAACATAGGTGCCTTCACAGTTGCTACTTTTTTTGCCAATAAAACAAGAAAAATCACCAAGTTTCTTATCCAAAAAGTTCCCCCCAAGCAGCATTCATAATAGTACTCACCTCTTTTCATGCCTGAAAATAACACTGCATCTCAAGAACACCAGAAGGAAAGCCTAACAATTATGTACTTGATGGAGTATGAATTAACCTTCTACTTAAGCAAGTATCATTCCCTCAGGATTAACAGAAACACACAACCCTCCGCCCTCAAAAATTAATGTGCCATAAACTTGGAAACATTTGCACAATGAACAAGGCTACACTGCTCTACCTATTTAACACCACTGACCTCTGCTGAGTCTATTTCTTTTCTCGTTCTGGTTCACACTGGAAAGTGAAATAATTCGATGAAAGATCCACTTTCTAAATAATTTAAGAGAACAGTGTTAGAGGAAAAGGGACTGATGACCATCATTTTGATATCTTCCTTCCTTTTTACTCATCAATTCTGTCCAGATAGACCTGGCTGTCATATGGCAACAGCAATAGCACTTAAACTTATATACCGTTTTATAGTGCTTTACAGCCTTCTCTAAAAGCAGTTTACAGAATCAGCATATTGCCCCCAACAGTCTGGGTCCTCATTTTACCCACCTCAGAAGGATGGAAGGCTGAGTTGACCTTGAGCCTGGTGGGATTTGAACTGCCATGTTGCAGGCAGCCGATAGTCAGCAGAAGTGGCCTGCAATACAGCACTCTAACCACTGCTCATATGGGCATAGTAGCATCATCTTATACCATAAAAGGATAAATAAGAGATCACCAATATAACATTTGAGAGTACATATTGTGTCATATATGATTAATACATTCATTGGTAGAAGGGTTATTTTTATTTCACTTAATAGCACCTAGAATACAAAAGCTATTTAAGAAGCCATCCCAGCAATTAAATTGATCAAATACACATCAAACATACAGACAAATCAACACATTACAAATATTAGCAGTAGCATTCTTGATTAATATAGGCTTGTAACTATCAGTTTGACTGTTTGGCTTATCTGTAAAAGAAATGAAACTATTCAAGAAAATAAAGTTAGATTTCTTAAAAGATTTTTTTCCTGCTACAATTTCTGTATTAAACAATACCAAAGCATCCATCTTCAAGGAATCATTCTCCACATTCCACACTTGTGAATAACATTTCAAATTCTGTTGGACGTGATTTGAAAGAGAATCTTGACTTACATTAAGCTTCTCATCGGGAGAATTTTCCCATGCTTTCTAAACCTATTTGCCAGTATTTCAGTATTTGCAACCTATTTGCCATGATAGTATTTCATCATCTATCTATAGGGTGATATTAAATATGGTATGCCTCAAACAAAGGCAAATCATTTGCCAAGTAAAATGAAATAATGAATTTAATTCCAACAGCTGGCGTTCTATGTTTTCCAACATCAAGACAGATTTAAGTTTCATGAGCATGATTTAGGATGCCATATGTAGACCTGAAAAGCACCTCTGGTGGTGCTACTTCTTTTTTATCTGAGGAGTCAGACGTATAGAATTATGCACAATTTGGCATCTCATAGGAAAGCAGACTATTGTTCTTAAAGAAGAATGGAAAACACTGAGGTAAATATACCACAACATTTTGACAGTCTTGTAAATAATCAGTTGCCCAAATTGAGTAAGAACTGCCTCCAAGAAATTAGCAAGAACTTCCTATGGCCTTCCTGTAATGCCAAGAACATATTGCTCCCAAAAAAAGACCCTGGTTTTTTTCAAACTATAGATGGAAAATAAAATAGTTAAAAAATTTGATCAGACCTTCTGCCATTTAAACCTCTAAATAGAAACAATTCTTGGCTCCATTTGTTGAAAAAGGTATGGTTTTATTAGAAATCAAATGTATAGAATACAGCAGTGATAGCCAGAACCGAGAATTGCGCACCAAAAGCCCTATGTCAAACTTTCTGTTCCTTTAGCTACCTCCCATCGCCCACCTCGTGCACCAGTCAAGTTCAGGCAGGGGTGTTTTTGTAATGGTCAGTCCATTTACAGGAAGGTATGCAGCTGGTATGCTGGGTGACCTTGAAGCAGCACCTCAAGAGATGCAGAACCTGCTTTCGTTTTCCCCTTGTTTTCCTCCCTTCCTACAGTTCATGGCAGTCTGTCACTGTACTGCAGCAAAGCATAAGCATAAGGTGGATGCTGACAATTGCTTTAATTGGGTGTCCCTACTTCCACTAACAAAAACAGAAGCAGAAAAGAAAGAATATGATCTAATCAACCATGTTTGCTCAGCCAAAATGATGTTATTCCTAGGCCTCTCTCATCCTTTCATAGAGATTAGTCAGAAGCGACTTCCGGTGAATGACCATGACAAAACAACACAGAGGGTTCCACTGTACTCTGAAAATTCTGCTTCTGTATTCTTAGGAGAAACAAATCCTGTTAAGCCACATTGAAAACACTGTAGCATCACATTATCATGTGACATATTGCGACTTTTTTCTCCTTCGCTAAACGGGGGTGGGTGTGGCCAGCTTATGACGCATCCAGCCTGCGGGCCATGAGTTTGACACCCCTGCTGTAAATCCTGAAGTACCGTATTTATCGGCGTATAACGTGCGCCGGTGTGTAACGCGCACCGTCACTTTAAGAGCGAAGTTTACGAAACAAAATGGCGGCCGCGGACGAACGGACCGGTATGTACAATGCTTGTGCGCTTTAT
>JAOYMU010000001.1:136793226-136803301 GCA_025802295.1 Psammodynastes pulverulentus | reverse complement strand
CAGTCTATGTTTCCTGCTAGCTTCTGCCAACACAGTATCTTCCAAGTAATAGTGTCCTCTAATATTTATTTTGTTTTCATTTGCCAGAAATCAAAAGAAGATGTGAGTAACTTTGATCCTGAATTTTTAAAGGAAGAGCCAATCTTGACTCCCATTGAAGAAGGAATACTATCCATGATCAACCAAGAGGAATTTAGAAACTTTTCTTATACAGATCCAGAATTAGAGTCTTAATTCCATGTTGACTGGACTCTATTCAGCAACGAAGAAGGATTGGAATACGAGATTGCCTAGACATTTGTTCAACTGGACCATCCAACAGGCAGACTTATACTATGCATCAGAGTAAAGAGGAGAAAAATGAAAGTGAGGAGTTCAGCAGGAACAAGTAAACAAATGATGCACAAAAGAGGAATGAATTAGAGCTTGTTAGCTTTGAATGGCTAGTGAAGTAACGTTGTAGTAACTATGGGGAATTTCTAGAAAGACAAAATCAACTCTGAGCCAAAACTACCTTTTTGCAGCACTGATTTCCCACAAAATAACTCAACTGAACTACTTTCTGCAATCAAGGAAACAAAAAGAGAATAGGGCTGACTGGTTTGAACTGTATGAGGGAAAGGTTACATGTGCTACTACTTTGCTTAGAGGTTATAAGTTCAGGTTTTCTCAAATCTGAGTGAGTACACATCTGTTAGAAACATTTTGGACTTCCATTTACAAATACCTGTAATTATACAGATTCACAGGAAAGGAAGAAAGAAAAAGGGAGGCAGGGAAGGAAGGAAGGAAGGAAGGAAGGAAGGAAGGAAGGAAGGAAGGTGGGTTCCATCATCTCTATCTTTATCATTATCCACCAGATACTGGCAATCAAATAAAAGGGGACCACCACAGTGCACTCTCATGTTAAGGATATGCGTTCATGTGAAGGAAGAGGAGAGTCAATCTACCTGCTACCTCTGCATTGGAGTGAGGGAAATATTATCTGCAAATTTGTAAAATACGGAAGTTTTGTATATTTTGGCTAATTTAGTTTTTAGGGGTTTCTTCTTTTTTATGACTTTTATTCTTTTCTCCTGAATTTGCAGAACAAAGTGCAACTGATTTTGTCTTTTAACCAATTTTACTTCGATTCCCTTTACAAACTGATGGCATTTCTGACTCTTAGCTGCTCGTTTTTTTAAACAAAATTGAAATTTAAAAATGTAGCGGTTAAATTATTTGTCCACCTATATGAAGGACAATACACTGATGCTATTTGTAACTTAGTTCATATACTAAAAGTGAATTAAAAGAAACCACACAATATTTGATATATTGTGGACATATGATGTCTTTGCCTCAATAGTAACATGCAGCTAGGAGACTCATGGTCAAGTCAGGAAATTTATTATGTTATTGTTACTATTTATATCCATTTTCAAAGCATGTAATAATATATGCAAGTATCCTGGTGTTACCAGATTCTGCTTTATACCTCTCCAAGCACATCAATCCACACTTTAATTAAACTAGATGTCAACTTTATTCATAAACCAATTTGGACTGTAAAGTAATACAATGAATTCATCAAAATATTGAAAAGATGAGTGGAAGTTTGAAGCTGGGTAAAATACAAGAAATAATATAGAACAGAGTTCCCAAATTTTTGCAGGAAGCAAACATATAGTAACATTTAGCATGTAGCATGTAGCAAGATGATACTACTGAAATCTTCCAAATTTGATTATATTTAAAGGTATTCAAAATTTATCTTAGTGTCATGCAATCTCTGCCCCGCCCCCCTGTCCCAAATCATAAGGGCCACTTTTGGGGAATAAAATATAGGGTTAAACTTTAATTGAGAATACTTTGTCTTCTCAATGAGATTCCCCATTACTTTCTACTTCCCACAATACATGTCCCATGTCTGCCCTGAACATTATTGAAATGGGAAACATGAAAGCACCCAAAATCAATGATATGAAGGAAATATATTCTGTCTAATATTAGGACTCTCCTTAAATGGACTTGCATGTTCAATTCAGTAAGTTATTTGTCACCTGTGATGATCTATTGTTGGTGACTTCTGTACCCAAATCATATAGCAGCCATTTCCCAAGGGTGAGCTTATGAAAATGTACAGCTAAAGTGTAGAATTTTGTTAATTTATTATATTTGGTCCAGAATACCACATTCCAAGTAAACGGTGAGATGAAAACTATGGGCTCCTTTATTTCCTCAGATATCTGACTGATTACAGGTATATAACCACCACTGCTTGGCTGATTAATTTACAAGAATAACTGTTTCCTGCAATCCAGGCTACATAAGGAGGATGTAGAGACTTCCTGCATGACAAGAGGGGGAATCCAGTAGTTAGTGTTTTTGAGAGAAGACTAAATTATAGTAAACTTTCGGCTTAATGGATTGTAAAGGAATGGTTCTCCTTCAAAATATACTTAGTTTCACTAGCCTTGAGAAGTCCATATTATTTGATCAAAATGAAAGAGGATTATGAATATTTAACAGATGTTGACATCCAGTATGGCAAATTCAAATGGACAGGAATGCAGGAATGTCTTCTCCAGGTTCATGAATTAAATCGTTTCTGGCGCTTTGGACAAATAATTATTTGCCAAAGTGGTGTACTTGGAGAACAAACTGATTTTTTCCACAAAAGTCCCATCTTTGCACCAGACACATATCACAAATATCTTAGAGCATTTCCCAAACTTTTTACTAAGTTGGAAACATGATTGGTTCATCTTCCCCAACTGGATTATTTGGGTTGCTGAATATGTACAAATGGGATACAAATGGATTCTACAGAAATAAGGTCCATCCTTTCTAGGTCCATCTAGAAATGTGAAAGGTGCCCAAATCTTTCTCGTCTTTGCAATATCTATAGAATTAGCCTCAATTTTGCTGAATACAGAAGAACACTCTCTCAACTTCTAAAGAAAGGACATAAATGTAAATTATGTACTGAACAGCAAGCAACTTATCAGGACTTTTAAAAAAATCTTCTCTCCCAAGCCACTGCTCAGACATCTGGATCTCTCTTGTCCCTTTGATGTACAGACGGATGCCTCAGGCTATCTTAGGGTTAATCTCCTTCAAGCTTCAGCAGAGGGAGGGCAGGATTTCTTGTCTTGTGTATTTTATTCCAGGTAAACTGTGGCATTTTTAAGAGAACTGCTTGAGATAAAAGCAGCATTCCATTAATGGAGATGTTTATTGGAAGGAGCATCTATCTAGGGTAAGTACTCAAGTGTACATAGATCTGAAAAATTCAGGGTACTTCCAAAAAACACAGGTGCTCACACCCTGTCAGATCAGATCGATGCAATTTTTCTTCCATTTCAGTGGTTGGTTTCACCTATATTCCAGGGTCACGGAAGAAGCTATCAGTACCAGATGCACTATCATGTAAAACTTGAATACAATCCCTCCTTTTCATTGTCTTGAACCTGGACAACTTTGTCCCTCTTCTAACTATACATCTTCCAGAAAAGTTGGAGCCGGGAAAGCAATTGAGTTAGATTGCAACAATAGGATCTATATGTCAGGACTCAGATGTACCATCTCTAGGGCAACTTACAGAATGATTTGTTGCCTATTTCTATAACTGATAGACAGTTGTTTCCTAATGGCATTGTATATGTTCTCCTTCGTATAAGGGAAGAAATATTGCAACTTTGCTATGACAATAGAAATGCTGGACAAGAGGAAGTGTTTGAAACTGCCATGGGTACTATTGACAGAATCTGGAGGTCAAGAGTTAGAACAGAAGTCAAGATCCATGTTTCATCCTGCCATGTGTGTCAATACACCAAAGGGGCCTGATTAAATCAAACAGTTTTAATTTAGAACCCTACCCTCCCCCTCTTGGGCCCTGAGACACAATAGCCATGGATTAAAGTGTATAAACCATTTTTGCTGTGGCAGATTTGTTTACTAAAATGCTCGTTTCATTTTTGGCAAAGGCTTCCCTTTGCCTCAGAAAACTATACAACTCTTTCTGTAGCCTATTTCAAGTACAGGGGCTTGGATCATGGCTCTCAACTTACATCCAGGTTTTGCGAGGACCACCTCCGGTTATGTTGGATCAATTTGTCATTGTGTTATTAGCTAGGCACCATTGGGTAACTGCAGAACATGAAACAATCATCTGTCTCTTATTCTTAACCCCAAAACACTTGGAATAAACTCTTGCCTTTTGCAGACTTTGTCTATAACTCCATTCATTCCTCCGTAGGTATGTGTCCTTTTCAGGCAGTTCGTGGCTATCTGTATTTTGTTTGCAAAATCAGCCTCCTATAGCATTAAATAGCAATGGCACTTAGACTTATATACTGCTCCATAGTGCTTTACTACAGAGGAATCACTCTCTGAGTGATTTACAAATGTCAGCGTATTGCCTCAACAAGCTGGGTCCTCATTTTACCGACCTCGGAAGGATGGAAGGCTGAGTCAACCTTGAGCTGATCAGGATCGAACTCCAGGCTCTGGGCAGAGTTATCCTGCAATACTGCATTCTAACCATTGCAACACCATGGCTCCATCCTTAAATGCATCCACCATAAATTATTGCTTGATTAGTGATCAGATACTACTTCTACCAGGATATGGGTTAGAGCATTTTTTTTTTCATTGAGAGCTGTTCCTTATTTCCTTGGTCTGCTCTCTCCTGATTGAGTAAATTTCCTATTAGCTGTGAAGCAAATGCTCTCATGGCTGTCGCTTTTGGAGTACTTGTTCACGTGACTTGGCCTAAGCATTATATCTATGCTAATACTTGTTCAATCCAAAGGGCAACAGGAACTGCCCATTTTCTTAACAGCGTACAACTCTCAGAGAAGGCTTTGGTGACCCTTATTCCAAATTGCAAGCTCAGAAGAGTCATCTGACCAACTCTTACTGCATCTTGCCATAAATATTTCAACACCACTTCTCACCATACAGATTGTCTGCTGTTGCACACTGTGTGGTTTGAGAGCAGTAAAAGTTGAGTAAACATTGCAGCTAACAATGAGTCAGTGTTTTAAGTTCAGTTCCAGGCAGTGCATTCATCTATCATGCCCTGAATTTAATCTTTCAAGCTCAGAACTACGCCTGTTAAGCACTTTTTGTCACTACGAACTAAACTCTGTATCCACTTTTATAAATTTTAGGTTCTTTCCTTGCTCCATGCATATTTCCACACATTATTATCATGCTTCTTAATAGTCAAGAAAGGTCCCAGATCACCAGGCCAGTGAACCACCCAGTCCTGTGCTCAGAATTTTCCAACTCTGGCACTGTCTAGATGAATTGGATTATGGATCATCATTGCCAGTTATTTTAAATTGGTGGGAGCTGTAATCCAACCCTTCTAAAACACATTACCCTAGGTCAGGGCTTTTCTTCGGCGCCGAAAGGTGCCGGAACGCGCCCCCCGTCGCGCGCTAAAAAAACCCGGAAGTGATAGCGCGCGATTGGTTGAGACGGAGCACGTGACGACAGCTCCGAAAAGGTTCCGGAACGCCGTTCCGCTGAGCTCCGGCTCAAAAAAAGCCCTGCCCTAGGTAAGGTTAGAATACATAGATTGAAAAGATCTATGTATCCAGAAAGTCAGGTGGTTTTTTTTTTCTTATTTCATTGCTAGCATGAGAATAACAGATTTGTTAGGGGCCTTCGAGGTCTTCTAGTCCAACCCCCTGCCCAAGCTGGAGACCCTACTTCATTTGAGACAAATGGCTGCACATTCGCTTCTTAACAACCTCCAGTGATGGGGCACCCACAAGTTCTGAAGACAAGTTGTTCCACTGATAAATTATCTTTACTGTCAAGAAATTTCTCCTTACTTCTAGGTGAGTTTTCTCCTTGATTAATTTCCATCCATTGCTTCTTGTCTTGCCTTCAGATGCTTTAGAAATAAATTGACTTCCTCTTTTTTTCTGGCAGCCTTTTAGATATTGGAACACTGCTACCCTGTCACCCCTAGTTCTGCAATTGTTCTTCATACCCTGTTTCCTCAAAAATAAGCCCTATCCAAAAAATACACCATAGCATGCTTTAACGTTTACACCTAATATAAGCCGTACCCCCAAAATAAGCCTACTTAAGAGCCTGTATACCCACCCATTCTGTCTGGTTGCTCGCAGTGCCATGGCCATGAGGTGAGGCGGGCTGGTGGTGGGGCTTACCTCAGGGCCCCAGCAACCAGGCCATCCACACCTTGACACCTGCCTTATGGTGGCAGCACTGGTAGCCATGTGCAACAGGAGTCAAGTGGCCAACAGCAACTTCTTTTGCTTGTGAGGCAGGTGTCAGGATGTGGATGGCCTGGCTGCGAAGGCCCTAGGTGAGCTGGTGCAGGGTGCATGTGGCAGCTCCAGCCCCCTGCCTTGCCTCGTGGCTGTGGCACCGGTACATCACTTGGCCTCCTGCTCCATTGTGACTGTGAGAAAGCAGAAGTGGACCAGTGGCCACACAGAGTCCTGCTGGATGGAGCTGCTGGAACCACTGCTGTGAGATGTGGTCATGGGGATTCATCATGAATCTTGAGACTTCCTTCTAGGAAATGTGCTATTCTCCCTATCTTTGTAATCCATAAATTCAATAATATTTTCTAAATCCTTAACCACGCCAGTTTTCTGTGCTTCTATTGACAATAAATTTTGCATACCATATGTTTGACTGTTTTTAATGGGATGGGGAACAGCAGCAACATTTTGCATACCCCATAGGCTATTTTCATAAACTATGCCCAACTGTTGCCAGAATTGGAGTCTCTGATCACCCGGTGACAGCACTGCCATTCATTTGCAGCAAACTGCAATTACAGTGCACTGCAGAATAAGCAGAGTATTGCAAATGCTCATGCACATCTCTGACAGTGACTCAAGGCACAGAAAAGGGATGCTAGGTGAACGGAGAGGAAATATCTCTGATATCTCTCTCACAGTCCCTCCTCTGAGATCTGTCAGTCAGACTATTTTTTGAACACCCATCTAACCCTCTTTCAAAAAACACTCAACTTGTGTTAAAAAAAACAAGCCTGTGGTGTAGGACTTTACAGAGCTGACCTGTTTGTTTTGTGAAGTAGGACTCTTCAGAAAGAGACTCCACTTCCTAACATTCCTGTATAAATTAATGGTTAAAATTGGCAGGCATTTCAACAGAGCTATAACTTGCTAAATAAAGTTGTAAAAATATTCAGAAGACTAAAAAGCTATCCTGGCAATCAAAGGTGAATCCAGTAAAAGTTAAAAGAGGAGTGGTTGAGTCATCTATGCTTGAACTGGAGTCATTTGAAGGATATGATGTAAAATTGTAATCTCCAAACCACAAGTTGCCTTTGGGGCAGTCCCTTAAACAACAGTGAGATTTCAGGAAGATTGTCTGGAAATTATGGTTGAAAGCATGACATCTGAAGGTTAGCACTGTGCTTTTTTTTTTTTTTTTTTAAAAAGACTGACCTTTCTCTGCTTGCATGAGAGAGGACCCCCAGGGAGAATGCCACAACTGCAATCGCAATAAAAAAGAAGGCCCAGAAAGCCAAAATGCAATAGGTCATGCAACCCACCCATTCGCGCCAACGAAAAACCCCATGATTCAAGTTTGAATTGGAGATGATAATTTTGTGGCTGCATTCATACAACATGAGGAGCCTATTTATTTATTTCAGTATATTTGATTTGATGAATATGCTGCCTTTCCAGTAGCTGAAGCACTCAAGATGGCTAAGAACCAATAACTATAAAGCATCAAACATACACTCAGACACAGATACACTTCAAAGAAATAATTTAAAATCAAATATTAACTGTTTAAGGCCAGGTGAAGCAGATAGATCTTAAGGACTCTTAAAGGCAGAGAATAAGTGTGGAACACAGTGTCTCTTTATACCGGAGTTTCTCTACTTTGGACATTTGAAAATGTGTGGACCAATTCTATGGCTGGCTGGGGACTTCTGGGAGTTGAAGTCCACACATCTTCAAGTAACCAAGGTAGAGAAACACTGCTTTGTCCTGTGCCTTCCTTAACCTAGGACAGGGGTCAGCAACCTACATGTAGCTCTTTCATCCCTCTGCTGTGGCTCCCCATCTCTCAAAATATGCATCACAATTGCCAATATACGACGCCTGCCGGCACGCGATTTACTAAGCTTTTCAACCCCAGGTAGGCCAACCATGGATAAATCCAAGAAAAGAAAAGTTTCAGAAGAAAATGGAATTTTTAATTGAACTGTATATGCTAGTTTTATGGCCGTTCAGGAAATAGTCAGGTACTGGAAGGGTTTTGTGGCTCCTGGTGTTTTCTTTTCTGTGGAAAAAAGGTCCAAATGGCTCTTTGAGTGTTTAAGGTTGTCGACCCCAGACCTAGGAAATGTCATTTCCCACTTGCTAAAGAAGTAAGCCTCTGTGACAGCAGAGACATCTTCGGAAGGGCCTCTTCTGCAGATCGTAATGCCTGTGTGGGCTCATAATGACAAATGGGAAGGTGCTCTGCTCTAAGCCATTTAAGTTTTAACACCAGCATCTTACTTGCACCCAGGATAGAACTTTCAGTGTTTCAATATATTTCACCCTGAGATACCTGTATTTGGTACCAATAAGCAGCCTAGCTAGTATATTGTGAACCGTTTTCAACCTAAGGTCAGTGCAGCAATTAGGGTAAATAGACATTGGGAATTATGCCAGGTAGTCTGACTCATTTAACATTTGCCCTCTGTCTGCCTCCACCTTTCAGCAAAATTATCTTTGGTGAGACTTTTTTTTTATCTTGGTGGCTTTGTTTCCTTTCCCACAGAACTACGATAGCAGCTTCAGAAATAAGGAGGATTGCTAGATGGCTGCAAAATCTCTCTGCTGGCATCTACAGCAGAGGTGGCATTCGACTAGTTCGCACTGGTTCAGCCAAACCGGTAGCAGCAAAAACTGGTAAAAAAAATATGGGTGGGGGAACGTGCGCATGCAGAGGGGGAACATGCGCACGTGTGCGCACATCCACAAAATCAGCGAACCAGTGGCAACACCGGGAGGAAACCACCACTGATCTACAGGGATTTTGGCAGCCCTGTATGGTGGCTCTACTCCTAATATCCTGTAGGATCTGACTGAGAGATAATAAGAATACAACTAAACTTCTGCCAGCTGCTCACAACCTAGAAAGCTGGATTCCCACATTCTCATGTGACAGATTTATTGAAGGGAAACACGATATTAGGTTACAGAATCCTGAAATCATATATGTGTCATGTAGCTCCCATTTTATGTTGCATATGACTATGTTAAAGTGGGATCTCTTTGATCCTGTTTAATTACCTCTTGCTGCAGGGGAGGAAGTAGTCGAAGGAAACCAAACTGATGCCCCTCAAGCTGTTCTTCCTCTTGACAGCTGCCAATGAAAATTTTAAGGGTTTACTACACAGCTTTCTCACTTTATCCTAGGGTTACATTCCCCCAAAGCCTCATGTAAACAAAGATACCAAACTAATGTAAAAAAGGGGGGGCTTTAGAACTGGTGTAAAATTTTAAGCTAAAATGTGCTCATAATTTTTAGAGCATTGTTCTTACACATTATGTTACCTTGTGCTGTGTTCTACATACTGTGAAAACGTGTTCTCCATCTTTTCCACAGCTGAATGTGTAATGCACGTGCTTAGCATCGCAGACAAAGAGGTAAAATGAATCACAGCACCACAACTTCTATTCACATTATTATGTTGCACACAAGAGATTCACTTAGGTTGAAAGCTTGGCCTGGGGCAGAGAATGCTTCACTGGCTTCAATGCAGCGTAGTATGTCCAACTTTGTTTCTAGGATTAGAGAGATCTTTTTCTTTTTGGATAAGAGCATTGAACAAGATACTGATGGCCATTTTGACTCCAGAGTAACAGTAGTAGTAACTTTTGGGGGACTGGAGAGTAAAACATATGAAGAACGGTTGCAGGAACTGGGCATGGATAGTCTAGCAAAGAGAAGGACCAGGGCAGACATGTTAGCAATATTCCAATATTTGAAGGGTTGCCACAGAGAGGAAGGGGTCAAGTTTTTTTCCAAGGCACCTGAAGGCCAGACAAGGAATAATGGATGGAAACTGAAC
>JAOYMU010000001.1:136748035-136759337 GCA_025802295.1 Psammodynastes pulverulentus | reverse complement strand
TTGGGAGGGCTGAAACTGGCCCTCTGGAGCTCCGTTTTCACTGGCAGAGAGTTGCAGGAGGCTGTTGCAGCTGAAAACGGAGCTCTGGAGCCTATTTTTGCTGGCAGAGTGCTCAGGCCACCACAGGCACCCCCGACATGAGTGACGCCAAGCCGGCCATGTCCACCCTGGCCATGTTCCCCACCTTCCCGAGGTCAAACACAACCTGATGCAGCCCTCAATGAAATCGAGTTTGACACCCGTTATACAACATTCATTTGGAATCCGGGATGGGAAAGCTCATTCAGGTGATGATAAATATATGGACCTGCATCTAACAAAGAAAACCTCCTCTGCTGCCATCTGTTGATTGTCTGGATTTTTGCAGTCTGAATTTCTTAACTCTGTGAGAAAAGAGAGATGGGTTTGACTGTGAAAAAGATTTAGATTCGGCTTTGAAAGTACATCCAGTACACATTACCATTGACATGAAAACTGAGGATGGCCAATCCTGGTTCACAATTTATAGTCAGATAATAACATTAGATTTTACACCACAGATTGAGAATTACAATGTGCCCTTTTACACGCCTGAAGTCTCTTCTGTGAATGAGCTGAGAAACAATTGTTCCCTATTTGGATCATAATACGAACTGACATCTAAAAAATTGCTCAAAGCTCATCTGCTGAGGTTATATAACTCTGGGACTTCAAGCAACCTTAGGGGGAGGATTTGTTGCACAAATAATACAATTTCTCATCAGATGATTAAGGAGAGAAGCTGATAGGAGGGGTGAAAAGTAGACAAAATTACCATAAAAGGCCACTGTCTCTGTATGTACAAGTAAATAAAAAAACACAACTTGGCAAATACAGTGGTGACTCCCTGTTTGCTCATGCAAAGCTTCTAGAGGAAAAACTCTGAGATTTTGCTAAGATAATATCATTTCTTAACTGATTAATTGGGGTGCGGAAAATGAAAAGGTTAGCTTCACTTTAATATCAGGCTCTGGATCATGACGATTAAGAAATGGGATTCAATTGTACTGTATATTTTGAATGGAAATGAAAAAAATATTTTTCTTGTTCTCAATTCCCCATTTTATTTAACTTTATACAACTGCTAGCATTGAGCAAATTCAGGTCATGAATGTCCTAAAACAACCTCTTCTACCAACGTTTACAAAAATCTAGCTACACTATAAATAAAACATCTTCTCTGCTAGATTTCGGATTCTTTTTCAAGCTATCCCATAGGTCAGGGATGGCTAACCTTTTCAGCACAGAGTGCCCAAAGTGCGTGTGTGCACGCATCCCCCAAATGCAATACGCGTGCATCCCCTGTGCATGTGCCCCATGCATGTGCCCCACCCCCATGCATGCACAGCAGAGTCCCAAAGACCAGCTGGCTGGCAGGAGCACACGCATGCATGGCAGAACTGAGCTGGGGCGACGGCTCATATGCCCACAGAAAGGGCTCTGCATGCCACCTCTGGCACGCATGCCATAGGTTTGCCATCATGGCCATAGGTTAAAATACCATTTGTATTGCCAGGGTGGTCCATAAGAAAGAGGAAAAGTCGTGATGATGGCCATAACCAGGTGACCAAAGCCCCACCCTTTTTGCATATGTCATTTTGAACCCATGATTGTGGCTGCCATTATAATGTTTTCGACTCCACTGTGGTTCCTCTTTTGAAGATATTGTAATTCATGAGAAGGCTATCATTGGAAAGTCTTGAAAATATACCTGTTGAGTTTTTATTTGTATACCTTGGTGGCTTGTCTTGAAGGGATCTGAGCTAGAAAGTGTCAACTTGTATCTCATCCATGAAGGATTTCAGTAAATAAGGCTATATTTGAAAAAGGCTGCAAGAATTACACAAGTACCGTATTTTTCGGACTATAAGATACACCAGACTATAAGACGCACCTTAGTTTTTAGAGGAGGAAAACAAGAAAAAAAAATCTACCTCTGCCTCTGCCTCCCAGCAATTTGCCTCCTTGCAGCAAGCAGCAAACAACCTGTTTCAGTTTCAGTTTCAGCACAGACTAATTAGCACAAGCAGTTCCCAAAGATCAGCTGTTTCAGGCTGCAGGGATTATCAAAGCCTATTGGCAATCCCTGCAGATTGAAACAGCTGATCTTCAGAAGCCCGAGCTAAACGACCATCAGCTGCTTGTGCTAATCAGGCTGTGTTGAAGCTGAAACAGGCTGTTTGCTGTTTGCTACAAGGAGGCAAATTGCTGGGAAGCAGGGGCCGAAGGGTGGGGGCCCATGGGTGGATGGGACTTTGGCAAAATTTGGTGTATAAGATGCACCCAAATTTTCACCCACTTTTGGCAGTGGAAAAAGTACGTCTTATACTCCGAAAAGTACAGTAATTTTGGGAGGGTGGCTGTGAAGACACTTGGTATTTGGAAACTATTCCATGAAAACTCTCATACCATGTGTGCCATTTTGGCCATGGAAAGCTGCGATGGGTGTGGCAGCTAGGAAAACCCATTTGCCAGTAGACAGACTAGTGAGATTGTTCCGTGCTATCACTTCTAGCCATCTTCCCTCAAATATTCCTTATCATTCTAATTTATTTTTATTATATTTCTGGGAATGTAGGCAAATTCTAAGGAATGCTGTAATCACCTATTATTTGTATTTAACATTTTTTAAAAACAAACAAACAAACCATTAGGGCTTATGTGGAAAATGGAGACAAATGTATAAATAAATCTTATACCAATGACTGGTGCTTTATCTCACGCCAACTTCCATTTTTAAACATTTCAAACAAATGAAGCAGGCACTGCAGTACTGATCCGTGAATTACAGCAATTAAATGCAAATTGGGAGATATAACCTATGTTTTTAATACAGGTAATTGTATTTAAAAGAAACATTCACTGGATCCATTTTTCCCACACCCACACAAGCCACAGTAATTGAGTCGGTGCCAATTGCCTTACATGACCCAAGTAATTTTGAAATCCTGCTGAAAGTACTGACTGGGTTCAAATATGCTAAGCCATTTTTTTAAACCAATATTTTTTAATTATCCCAAATGATAGTGTTCAAATATCTGAAGCTTATTGAATTGATACGGAGTTGTGATCATAATACTATTATCCTCAATTTGCATGGGGGGGGGACTCAACTTGTGGTAAACATTCAGTATAAACAAGTATAAAATAATGGTTGTTGTAGTGTAAAAAAATCCAAACTTCACCTCATAGTACATCTCTCCTGAACAGGCAGTAAGAGATTCAGAATCAGATCTTAGAATTACAGGGGAGAGATCAATGGAAATGACTACTCAATATGCAGCTGCTTTTTTAAAAAACTCCATGCTTGGTAACATTAGGAAGTAAAATGAAACTAGAACTTCAGGTATATCCTAAAGCTGATGAACAAATCTATGGTGAGCACACATAAAGTATTGAAAATAATTGCGATTATCCCCAGTCTTAACAAAGATATTTCAGAAGTTTTTAAAAAATGCAAAAAAGGGGCAATCAAAACAACAGCAGATAATGCAGCTCTTTCATGAGGAAGGTTTAGAACATAGGATAATGAGAAGAAGGGTGACAGAAGTACATAAAAGAATACATGGATATATGAAATGATCAGAGCGAGATTTATCTCTTTTTCAGAGTGGGCCCTTCCCAGTTGCCTCTAACTAGGCAGTGAACACTCACTGTACCTGATTTGTTTTATCAACCATTTTTTTATTTTTGGCAATTCAGATAAGTAACCCATAGAGCAGGGGTGTCAAACTGGATTTCTTCAAGGGCCAGATCAGCATTGTAGTTTTCCTTTGCAGGCCAGCTGGGGGCAGGGTAGGGGAGAAATGGGACAGACGCCTGCTGGAGCACCTTGCCAGCCAAAACGGGACTTGAGGGGGCCACGTGCAACCTCCCGTGCCCTGTTTTTCGGCCTGGATAGCCTCCTGCAGCACTTTGCTGGCCAAAATGGAGTGGAAGGGGCTGTGTGCGCCCTCCCTCCGTGCCCCATTCCAGGTGATCCCCGTAGGTCAGATTTAAGCACCCAGTGGGCTGGATCTGGCCTGCAGGCCTCTACACCCCTGGTATAGAGGATGGAATTAGTCAAGAGGATACTGGTTACTTCAGGCTGCTTTGGGTATACATCTGGTCCCTGGCTACTTTCCACCATCTCTATTTTACCTTCCCTGCCAAACAAGCAGAGTGCATATTCAGCAAGCTTGCAGGTCTGGGAAGTTCTGAAGAGTGCTAATCCTGTGTTCTGGGAAGAGTGAATAAGCAGGAGAGGCTGGATCTAGTCATCTCTCACAACTTTGGGAAGCTAATCTTGATGTGGATGCTTAGGTGCCTCAGCTCACTTTGTGACTTAGGATCTACCCTGTTCACTTCTCTTTTTGATCTTGGTTAATCTTTATATTCCAACAGGAAGGGCACATAGCCTTAAAGATGTCAGACATTGTATGCAAAGTTTGTGGTTCAGGCTATTCTGTAAATAGAGCCAGTATCTCATTAATTTTGGAACAATCAACTAAGAGTTGTTATCTTGACACAAGTCATGTGGGGCTGAGGGCAAGCAATGCCTACACATATTCAATGAGTTCTTTGGTAAGGCAAAGTTTGGATTTAGTACTTGTGAGTCAAACTAAGGGTCCCTGGTATTCTAATGGACTTTCCAAAGTAGTCCCATTTATTTATTCATTTGTATAAGGTGGGTATTTTCCAGCCAGAATAAAGGGTAACATTCTGGCTTAAGTTAATCATTTTGCTACAAAGGATGAATGTCTATATATATTGTAAGCTCAAGTGGGGAGATACAGTATCTTTTCTGTACCTGCCAAAAATTAATTGCATAGCTCTGAATTTTGTACTTGAAAATAGTAGCTGAAAGACCTGAACAAACGTGTCTCTTCGTGTATCTGAATTTTCCCAGCCTGGGTTAATCATTATGCTAATTATATTGTAGATGAAGATGGAAGTCATACTTGTTTCCACAAATACAGTGCAAGTATTGGTAACATGCCAACTCCGGATGCTGACTTGGAATATGTTGAAGTAGAATTCTAGTGTTTGACCTTTCCACTTTAGCTGTCAGCATTTTGTTGTGCAAAATACTGTAACTCCCTGTAATCTTTTCCATGTTCGTGAAAAAGCTTGCTCAATGGGCACTGGGCCAAGCAAGCAAAAGATTGCTTCCCTTTGCTTGGAAGATGCTTTCTGGGGTGGAAAAAAAAAGGCCATCATCTTTTGCGTAGAAAGGTAGGATAGAAATCAAGTTAATAAACAACAACACGGAGTCATAAATCAACCGCTCATATTTTAGTTCAGCCTAGTGTGTGAGCCAAGCCATGTGATTACATTGGAGCTCAGTATGTCACTGGAATCCAGAGAATTGGGTTAATTAAATAACTGACAGCAAATGTGCTGTGCAAACACAGCCAGTCAGCACATCATGCCCACCCATGAACCGATTCCTTTACAATACAGTTAAGCCTCAAATCTAGACAGGATTCGTTTCGTCTAGTGTTGAGTCTGCCTAGCAAATGGATGAGAATCAGTATTTTTGAGACTGCTGGCAAAGGAGAAGTGGTTAAATTTCTACTATTTTGGAGTAATCTGTGTAACCTAAAGCATCAGAAATCTGGGAAAGGAGGCACATTCTGGTAATCAGGGATGGAGGGGATATCTTCTTACTCCTTTGATGGACTGACATTCTGTTTACTGGAGCCCATCATGTGGTGTAAAATGCGTTACTGTATACTGGCAATGTTCTGCCTGACAGATCACTGAAAGCACTCATTGCAATTTCTTTTGTTAAAGCAGTAATCTATGGCAGGGGCCTCCAACCTTGGCAACTTGAAGACTTGTGGACTTCAACTCCCAGAGTTCCTCAGCCAGCTTTGCACAAGTCCACAAGTCTTTAAGTTGCCACGGTTGGAGACCTCTGGGCTATGGGGTTTCTTTTTTCTTTTTTAACATAGACACGAAAAATCC
This sequence comes from Psammodynastes pulverulentus, assembly GCA_025802295.1. Classification (NCBI taxonomy): domain Eukaryota; kingdom Metazoa; phylum Chordata; class Lepidosauria; order Squamata; family Psammodynastidae; genus Psammodynastes; species Psammodynastes pulverulentus. The sequence goes on along the minus strand of JAOYMU010000001.1, from coordinate 136,753,370 downwards.
TTAATACTGGGATGGACTCTGAAGCCACCCAGAGTTCTGCTACAGAAATTTAAGGGCAAAGTGTTGAGTTACACTGGTATGGATTCCAGCTAGTTTTTGGCAGGCAATGAAAGGAAATGGATTGTTAAGTCCCCAACAAACACTCATCCACCCACCCACTCATCACAAAAAAAAGGCAGGAAACTCCAACCTTGACTCTTCTGCTGATATCATCACATCACAATAAAATTCCCTGCTTCCCTCATTCATCCCAAGCGGTGCTAAAACAAAAAAAGGTGTCCTGATTTCCCTCTGCCTACCAATTTCATCATTTTTCTCTGTACATCAGTCAGACTTTCTATATAACTCAGGTTTAACTGGTGTATAATTTCAGAATGAATTTGCCACAGTGAGACTTACAACAAAACTTTTTTAAAAAATTCTTGGCTGTAGTTTGCCCGGAATTGTTTCAAGATGATTGCCTATAGCAGTGATGGTCAACCTTTTCAGCACTGAGTGCCCAAACCAGAACATGTGTGCATGCGTGTGCATGTGTGCATGTAGGAGCACTGGAAATCCGAAGGCCAGCTGGCCAGTGCATGCATGAGACTGTTTTGGGCTGCTTTTGGGGCCATTTTTGGGCTGTTTTCAGGCCATTTTGCAGGCTGCTTTCAGGCCATTTTGGGGACATTTCTGGGCTGTTTATGGCCCGAAAAAGGCCTGAAAATGGCTGTGAAACCACCTGAAAACAGCGCCCAAATGGCCTGAAAATGGCCCCAAAACACCCTGTTTTGGGGGCATTTTTTGAGCCATTTTCCAGTGTTCCAGTCCCCGTGAAGACCAGCTCACCAGAAATCAGAACCTATGATGTGTGCCATAGGTTCGCCATCATGGGCCTATAGAAATGTTTAAAACAAAAGATTGAATGAATAAAGGGCTGCTATATAGGATTCCAACTAGTTGATCATAACATTTTCCAGGAAACCCCATTCTGTTCCCCTCTCTCCAAATTTGCTGAGCCTCCTGAGAGCATTTTTTTCTCTCTCTATCACAAAGTCGTTCTGAGAGTGAGATGGGTGGCCTATACATTTGATAAATAAAAATAAATGAAAATGTTTTAAGGCTCATTCCTTAGGGGTTTTTTTTATTGTTGTGTCTCTGACTTAGATGCTTCTTTTGCTTGTCAGTTATGTTGTTTTGACTAAGTCCCACAATCAGAAAATAGAGTATAGATCTAGGTGTTTACAAAGCTTTTGCAAGCTTTGCATTCTTCAACACAGGCAGAACCACAGACTCTGTTTGCTTATTTTATGGCCATCTTGAGCACCATTTGATGATAGAGTTTATCTCTGTTGGTTCTTGTCTGCATCCCAATTATATATAGTTCAGTTTTCTAATCAAGGCTTTGGTTATTTTGGGGGTGCTGGGCTTTGTTTGCAACATAGAACAGTGGCTTTATTGTTCTGTTTATTGTTAAAATGAAGTTTGGGCATTCATTCCAAACAAGCTATAGCTGGAGACAGAGGGAAGAGGAAGATTGATATAGATTTCACCTATTTCTTTTAAATGTACAAATGCAACAGCTACCCATTTGCAGATCTTGCTTGCAAGCACCCAGATACAATAATTAAAACCAGACAACGAACTTTTAAAAAAAAAAAACAAAACCTACAGGCCTAAGTCTAGATTCCTGTAACAAAGAGGGAACCACCTTAGCTCCAGGAACAAGTTATTTTGGAGAAAGCTAAAATTCTCCATATTGGGCTTGCTTTTTGTCCAAGGTATTCCTATGGAAATCATAGAAATCAATGGCTATTAGCCTTGTTAGCAATGCGATTGAAGACACATAGTCTATGGGTGACTAATGATTGACTACTGGGAGAACAGACTGCTACACTAGACGGGCCAGTTGGCTGATCCAGCATGGCACTGCTTACATTCAAATATCTTATGTCCTGTATCTGGGCTGGATGACCATGTGATAGCAGCAAAGAGATCCAGAAATCACTCTTTTCTCCCTTCTAGTGATTGCTCAGATGTTTGCATTTAATAGTGGAAGCCCTAGTTTTCCTTCATCCCTTTTTGTTCCCATCTGACTGGCTTCTACCATTCAAAGGAGGAAGGAACCCAGACATGGCAACTCTATTGTGCTTGCTTTAACAGAAAAACAGAGTTAGAAGGGAGTTTGGAGGTCTTCATCCAATCCCCTCCTCAGGCAGGAAACCCTATAGCATTCAGACAATTGGTTGTCCAATCTTTTTTAAATAAATCCCCAGTATTGGAGCACAATTTCTGGAGGCAAGTCCTTTCACTAATTAATTGTTCTAACTGTTAGGAAATTTCACCTTAGTTTTAGATAGGTTTTCTCCTTGGTCAGTTCCCATCCATTGCTTCTTTTTCTCCTTTCAGGTGCTTTGGAGAATAATACCCCCTCTTTTTTGTAGTAGCCCCTCAAATACTGGCATACGACTATCATATCATCCCTAATCTTTCTTCTTTCTTCTCTTGATCAAACAGGCAAGCCTTTAAGACATTACAAAACCTGCAAAACCTGTGAGCTGCTGCTGAGATAATTGTTGAAATGGAAGTGTGCTTTGTGATTATGTTTTCTATGCTAAACTCTGTAAGGCTAATTGATTGTGTCCGTGCAATTCTGCTTGTTTCTGACTGCATAATAACACTCAACATGTAAAATACAATGCATTTTAACAAAAGATCTTTACACTTAGAAAAGAAGATTGTCTCCAGGGTGGAATCAAAATATCGAGAAGACAGTTGACTTCACACAGCTGAAGCCCCACTTTCTTTTTCTGCACATTGTGAGACCCCCTAAGAAAATGATGGGGTTTTAATTGCATGGATGCAGATGCCCTACTGACTTTTTTGACTTGCACTCCCCCATCCCTCCATGGGTGTCTGTAGTTACAAAAGAAATAGTATCGCTTAAAATTAATCTACCCAAAGTGTCTCTGTCTTGATATTAAATTCACCTCCTCAATGTTCTAGCTTTTTCTTCCAGTTGACGTGAATGCTGTGCTTCTACAATTTACACGAATCTTCTCCATTATGTTTTTCAATTGCTCTTTTTGGTCTCATTATGATTCACACTCACTGCTTCAGTCCATTTTAAAACTTTCTTGGCATGATAAGTAATGAAATAGCGAGCTGGCTGCATTAGCCTTAACATCATTTTGTCTATTAATTTAGTTTTAGCTCTTTTTATAGTTTTTAATGCTTTAATATTTGCAAATAATAGTTTTATATATGTCTTATTTTAGTTTTGTTGTATACCACCAGTATACACTTGTGAGATGGGCATTATATAAATTAGATAAATAAATAACACTCTGAACCACAAACTAACCATAATCTTAATCTAACATTATGGGCAAACTTAGTTCCATGTGTATGGTTTGGGGCATTGTGCGAACCTAAGCATTTGGGCTAACTTTAGTAGGGGACAGTTACGTTAACCAAGGGCTGCAAGCACTCAGTGGAAGTAAAGAGTGATATATTACCTTCTTTGTCTCCAACTAATAGCTGTCTGGATTTTTGCAGTCCAGATATGGCAGTCCTAATGAAAAGTGAGATAGTGTGTAGGATGAGCACAACCTAAGGCAGAGGAATATGTTCTGAGACCTGAAGAAAAAAAACTGCTCTGAATGAAAGTTTCTCTTTCTACTTAAAACATTATTTTATTAGGTGACCCTTGCCTTGTCAGGGTTGTTTCTAATGTTCAGTTGACTCATTTACCATGATTCATTTATCTTTTAGTCAACCCAGTAACCTGGTATTGCACAGCAGACAAATTTATAACCCAACTACAAACCAGCTGTTTTAAAAGAAGCTTAAATGAACATGTCAGTGGTTAGTAGCCATGGTGGGTGATAAATGAGGTTTCTTAGATTGTAAAAATAATGTTTCTCCAGATGTATTGATTGCAGCATATAGCTGGAGACAGGATATCAAATATGATGCAGTAGGACTCTCAGGTCCTGCTTTACTTGAGCAAAGAAATAAAAAGCAGACAAAGTGAACCCCTCACTATGGGGACTGCTCAATATGTTGTGGTTTCCCAGAAATTTTCATAAGCGAGCTTGCAATTGACTGTAGGAGAGACTGCTGTTTGGCCAGTGCACTCCTGTCACTTCTCTTAAAAATTAACTGCACTAAGGCAAAGGTTAGGGCAGCATGTAGTGGCTTGTATGCTGTGTGTGTCTCTGTTGTGTGATTTTTATCTGCATGAGGTGGAATGTCTCCAGCATCATGTGAGCAGATTGCATCATTCAAACCGCTTAAAGCCTGTTGATTTTCAAGTCCGGGGAATTTGTACAGTGGGAAGTAGCTTCTTTTTTGCCAAAGGCAGATCTTTTGCTGTTCTTTGTTCTTCCTCTTTTTACATACTCCTTTTCAGCAAAAGACAGAGAGAGTCGCTCAAATAAGTGGCATTCAAGTGCTGTTGATAAATAAATAAATGATTAATAAAATCAATAAAATGAAGGATGTCACAATGCAAAAATCTCTCCAATGATATTTGTGTCAAGTGAGGAAATGTACATCAAGGCATCGCATTTTTTTTGTTATTATTTTCATCCCTGTGGTTGGTTATGGACACCTCTGCACCTATCTAGGCATTATTTAAATGATGAATTCAGCTACCCATGGTTGAACTTGGTCAGTAGAAGCAGTAGCTGGGAAACCATTTGTATCCTACAATCCAAATCCTGTGCCTGTCTTTTCATGATTTAGATGCTCTTTCTGTCACTAAGCCAATGACTTTTAAGTGGTGGTGGTGGGGTAGACTGCAAAGAGAAATATGCAGTGGTAGTTATGGAGCTGTAAGGTGGGCAGTTTCTCCTGTGCCAGAGCTCTTGCCATACCCTTCTTCCTGGTTTCTTACTCCTCTCCTCTCCCTGCTGAAGTCTTATCCCCACAGCATCTTTACATTTTTCACAAGGCCTTTTAAATGAGGTTCTCTTTTCTTATTCTCTTTATCTGGTATACATGTAGTGAGATAACCATACAAATAGGCAGGGAGGGGACCAAGAATGCTAAGTTCTGCTACTCCACTGGAAGAACCACTGATCAGTTCATGGAGAGGATGAAGCATTTAAGGACAGTAGCAAAGAGGGTGGACAAATTTATTTTCAGGAATCAGGAAACAAGTGGGTGTATGGAAGGGCTCTCTGATTTCTGAACTTCCAAACTTCTAAAAATAATTTGAATTGGCAATCAAACAGGTAAAAGAGTTAGCAATGTCAGCCTTACTATTTCCCTGTCATCAGAGGTGGTATTCAGCAGGTTCTGACCAGTTCTGGAGAACCGATAGCGGAAATTTTGAGTAGTTCGGAGAACC
>JAOYMU010000001.1:136528117-136539787 GCA_025802295.1 Psammodynastes pulverulentus | reverse complement strand
CCCAGGAGTGGGGAAGGAATGGAGATTTTACAGTATCCTTCCCCTGCCATGCCCACCAAGCCATGCCCACCAAGCCAAACCACTCCCACCAAGCCACGCCCACAGAACCAGTAGTAAAAAATTTGAATCCTATCACTGACTAAGACAGAGAAACTGTATTTCTAGGGCCTGGATAGATGGCTCTGTTTAATTGAAGGAACCTGGAGTGTGCCAGCCCTGTCATATAGAATCGGCTAAGCAAATATTTTAGGAGCCAGACAATCCCTCAAGTGGCCAAACTCTATGGTTTATAGATGGTATTGAATACTTCGAATCACACCTACAAGCAAACTGACAACCCGTACACCTTGCAAAGTAGATGTGTTTTATTTATTAGATTTTTATCTCACCTTTACAATTTTATAAGTAACTCAAGATGGTAAAAGCATACCGAGGCTGTGTTCATTATTACCACCCTGCTGTATTCTGGATCAGCTGAAGCTTCTGTATAGTTTTCAAGGGCAGCTCCATGGTGAACCAGATAAAGTCTTCCTGATTACTTGCTTCTTGAGCTGTAAGTCCAGGAAGAGCCTCAACTTGGACACCACCTTTGAAGGGGAAAGTGTCAACCCAATTGAGATCAGAGATGAAATATCCCTCGATCCAGGCAGTTCAACACCTAGTACAGGCACCCTATCTTGGTAGGATTGAGTGGGAGGTGGTGGTTTCTCTCTATACAAATCTGCACAGCCTCCAGGCAATAGGACAGAACCTCAGAAGCTTCACGTAGCCACCTGGGAGTTGATATAACTGGGTATCATCAGCACTGATGAGATACCAAATTTTAAACTGGTTGATTACTTCACCCAGTGGTTTTACATAGATGTTGAAATGCATTTCTGCTTCCTTCAGCATTGATCATCACAATGTGATCTAAAAAAATTTCCTCTGAGGAACTGCAAATCTGAATAGACAAAGGTTGCCCATCCTGGTCTAAATAAATACAGAGATTTCCTTACAGCAGGATACACACCATTTGTCACCGGTGGATAAATTTGGAGAGAGTGAAAATTGTCTGCTGAGGGTGATTTGTCTATTCACAAAATGGCTTCCACTGGGGCATAGCCGGTTACAAAACATTGGTTTATCTGAATGTTACTTGTCACCCTGCTAGCTTTCCCCTAGGACATTTTGTACCACCCTTCTTTCACTCATTTCCAAACAAACCTATGTTTTGCCATCAGCCAATATTTCAAAGAAAGCTTAGGGGGCTGATTATGTTTGCTTTATTAAATTAGAAATAAAATAACACTACTACTACTACTACTACTACTACTACTACTATTTGGCAAATGCAAAATAAAATTTTGAAATATTTAAAACATTTTCAAGCAGCAATTAAAAATCTGCTCATGTTTTAGGACCTTGTTGAAAGTTTCAACTTCAAAGAATACTTGTCCCTACCCCCCAAAAAAGTGGGAGAGTGTTTAAGAAAAGTCTTGACCCTCCAACCACTATATGAGCCTGCAAAAGTTGGATCATCGATTCTTCCTGATGACCTGGAATGGAGGGGGGGGGGACAGAAGAGGAATTGTAGATAATGGGAACTTTTTTCTCATAAACAGGGCGCTAGCTGTAAGCTTTAAAAGTAATTACCAGCCTTCTGTATTTCACCCAGAAAAAAAAAATTGCTTATGAGTGCTTCTGGCTTAAGTATAATGTGACTGCTGAGTTTCTCTGGTTTCTGAATATTTCTTGAATTGACATTTAGGCATTAGTGATAAAGGCAGCATCACAAATAATGTATTGCGGTAAACATACCTGAGAGTTATCTGTACATGCATATTTTTTAAGCCAGGGACAGATCCAACTGGAGTTAGGGGTGATCTTGGAAATAAAAATGAAGCACTCTGATTTGCAGTAAACCATAATACTGGAGGTGTTTTTCTTCTTTTTAATTGAAATATTCTTTTTAGTTTTTAGTTTTTTTTCCGTTTTAATTGAAAATTTTAAATGGGTCAGGGATCCAGATGGGTGGCCAGTGAAGTGTTTACAATCTCACTGTTGCAGTTAGTCATCTGTTTTGGGACTCCGGTTTTATTATCCTGACAGGCAGCTGTCCACGGCACTGTCATACATACCCATCATAGAAAAATCTGGTCATATTTCTTCCATTCCATCAGTCAGTTCCTGGATCATTTGGAGATAGATGACAAGAACAGCAGAGACCAATAAAGCCAAGGAGGAGCCATTCAGCATCAAGTGCCCTTCTATATTCAGGCTGCAGGCCCCTCCTATTTAATAAAGAATTATTCCTTCTCTCTGGAAGAAAAAACCCAGGAAGTAACAGGGAAAGGGGAGCATCTTTCATTTAAACCATAAAATAGAAAAAAACTAGAATAGAACAGACCAGTTTGGAAACTTACGGTAACTTGCCTGTTTGGGAAAACCCATTCATGCTTCACCCCAAACAAGGAAATGTTCTTAATAAGTCTGGCTGGAAATTCTGGCTAACCTTGTATTGGAAATTTCTAGCTAGCATTGAACCATGTACTGTATCAATTACATACTGGCTAAACAGAGGCTGAGAAGCATTCTGTAGGAAAAATGTGATTTCCTGCTATAACAGCTTCTTGAACTTACATAATTTATATATGGCCATACATATTTGCAGCTTCTATAATTCCATTGATCTGGAACCAGCCTCCGCATGCATGTCCTTCCCTGCAGCAAAAGACTGACGGCATCCTAATTTGGACTGCACTATGCACCTTACCCAGAAATTGCTTCCCCCTTTTTGAGATGTGGTTGCATAATCCATAATCACTCTGTCAGTCAGCCTTCCCTGGGTGGGCACAATCTGCATCTTTCTGCAGGCAGTTTCATCAGCTGCTCCCCGAGCAATTCTTCAGGTGGATTTAACTATAATTACAGCGCAGGAAATTCTCGAAAATAAACATAGCAGACGGTCCTGTTGATTTGCTGGGCCACCACTTGTCCCCAACCTAACCTCTCTTTCCTTGCCTGCCCTTGATGCCCATCCACCTCCTCGCCTGATTCCTTGCTCCTTCCTGCTCCCCCATCACCTCTTTCCACTTCCACTTTTCCTCAGGACATGCGGAGCGTCCACTGGAGCCACTCTGGAGATGCTGAAAAGAGCGTCACCGGCTCTTAGCAACGCGCCTAGCAACAAGCTAACATCTTTTCCCTCTGGACCAATCCGGGAAGGAAGGGAACATCTGGACGCCCGCCTCTTTGCTTGCTGAAGAGAGGAGGCGATGAGCTCGCCACTGACCGCAGGGACCCGCAGAAAGCTGGCCGACGGGAGCGGGAAGAGATCAGCCGAGCCCTCGCATCAGCCTTTCCCTGGGGCATGTGCACCGTTGGGAAGGTAAGCCGAACTGAGCAGAGCAGGGCAGGGCAGGGCAGGGCAGGGTAGCGCATCATCCCGCAGCCCGCTTCGCCTTCCGCGCTTAGAGATGCTTGGAGAGGCATGGAAGCTGTGCGCTTCTAACGCCGGACATCCTCCCAAGGCTGAGTCCCTCGCGATGCCCTTCTGATCCGCTGCAGCGGTTTTCTGAGCATGCACCAAGTTTACCCCCTCAGCCTTCGCCGAATAGTTCCGCGACGAGGGTCTCCGTGATCTGATCGCGGCACGAGAGAGGCACGAGAAAGACGCCCCCCCCCACATAATTACCTCGGAGAAGACAAACAGCAGAAACGAAGCTACTTCGATGATGGCCTTTCAACATTTCAGGGCTGTTTTCTTTGGCAGCAGAGATCTCTCTCTGTGTGTGCGCGCGTGCTGGGCAGGATGGGGGGGGGGTGTATTCCTAAAGCGATGCGGGTTATCCGTTGAGACATTTTGCTTGCCGAAGGCGCTCTTGTTACGCCCCAGCCAGGTTTCCTTTTTCCTTTTTTCTTTGTAAAAGGCATTTTATCCATCCAATTAACCCCTAAGCTCCTAGGACATCCCGCCCCCCCCTCGCCAGTCTCTTTACAGGAAGGCTGTCAGATAGAATGGCCTCTCTCCCTCCTGTCATCCCCTTTTCCTGCCTGGTAGATTAGCATCCTTCTGAGAAGTTCTTGACGCTGCTGTTCGTTTAATTCAGCTTGTTGCTGTCAAGTGTTCATTTGATGGCTTGCAGGAAACCTTCCCTCTGCTCCTGCTTCTGCCCTTAATGGAGAGTCAGCCATGCAGGGAGGGAAAAAAATTGGTTTCAGGATTTCTTTCACACTGACTTTGTGTGTGTGTGTGTGTGTGTGTGTGTGTGTGTGTGTGTGTGTGTGTGTTGGCGAATCAAGCCATGTTCTTCCTCAACCTAGCAACCTCCAGATGTATCAGGCAACTTCTGTCATGATCTCTGGGCTATGATGGGGAATGTGATCCAGTATGTCTGGAAAGCACCCCGTTGGGGAAATATTGAATCCTAAGATTGGACTTTCTGAAAACAACCCTCACAAGGTTCTGACATGTATGAGAAATAGCCTGCTTGTAAGATCAAACCTCTCTCATAGGGAGCATTCATGCCAACATGGAACATCGTATTGGCACATATATTCTCTCAATCCCTGACATCGTTTAAAGTTGATGCCTTAGGATTTAGCTACATATGAAATGCTGTAAGTTTTTATAACTTTGTAACACTGTTATTTTCATGGTCCATGCCAAGAAATGTAATGACAGTGACATAATGTTTTAAATTTAGCTCTCAAGAAGCATGCTAGTAGAATATTTTAATTGCCTCTTTATAGGTTCCATATTGGCAACTATGCTTCTTCCATGTCGGTTCACTCAAATCATACAATCGATATCCAGATAATTCTATCTTCTATCCATCTGCATAGACAAGGGGAATAATTTACATGTTGTTTGGTGGGATATCTTTTTGTGATTAAAGTCCACATCTATCTTTTGTGGGAAAGTTGAGAGTCACAGTTTAGAGGAACCTGCATTAGGTATAGGAGTGGGTCTTGGCTGGGGAGGGATTTGGCAATCCCTCCCCCCTCTCTCTCCCTCCCTCTCTCCCTCTCTCTCTCAACTGTATCTAGGGCTTACATTAGACTTGTCAATTGTTTCCCAATAAAATGAAAGGAAATTATGCCACAATTTTTTAGGGGATAGGGTGAGAAGGACCCCTAAGGATTAGAAAAGGGCACCCTGGTCCACAGTACAACTGCCCTGGGTTTAGTGCCTGTTGATTATTGAATTAAGGGAATCTTTGCCAAGTAGCATCCTCAGATGAGTCAAGTCTACAATTCCCAGATTTCCCAGCTGCCATAGTGGGCTGATTGGGGGTTTTGGATATTGCAGTTCCAATACTTTATTGGGGAAATCTGAACCAAGGGGGCTTTCTTGGCATTGAGCCTTCACCCCATAGCACCGACTGCAACAAGCAACACTCTTGATCTGCTTCAAAGGGTTGTTTTAAAGATTATGACATCCTTAACTAACCAGATGTGTTGGAGTTCCAAATCCTAGAATTCCTGGCTAAGAATGGCATAAAAATAAACTAAACATTCATACCCAAGTGGAATATTATATACAAGCATTCAGTTTAAAGCTTTGATGGGGTGAAATAAAAATTGAAGAACCACTATCCAAGACTGGAACATATAGCTTGTAACAATATTCCAGCAAAATCCTGAATGCTACCATTCTATTAAATGTTTACTGTATTTGAAATTCAAGACGAGGGTGCTTCACTTTTAATTTTGGCAGGGATCAAATATGAACTTTCACAAGCTGTCAGAAACTGAGAAGGATTCCATGTCTTGTGTCAGATAGTCTAATTCCCAGTGCAAACGAACCATCAAAGTCAACCAAATGCTAAGAAGATAGGAATCTAATCTAAGTCTAATCCAGAAGACCTTCATATCAACTAGGCTCCCCTATCCAATTTCAAACAGTGAATTAAAAATAATATACGGTATTCAAAATGAAGATTTTGGTCTGATCCAGCTAGGAACACAGCTGCATGAATGACCAGCTGCATGCAAAATTAGGTGCTGAATGGTTTTTTCTCTAAGCTGGTTTGGCAGCTCAATGCGTTTCTTTAAAGCTGGTCTCTAGTATACCAACAGCAAAGATAGGGAAATAACACCTGGATTCAACCCTCTCCCTTTCAAGAAGCAACCGATAGAAGAGTTTAGAATGGGAAAATGTGCTGCTCACATACTCATTTTATCCATGTTCTGACTGGAATAATTAAGTTTCCTTTGAACAGTCAGCCAATTCAGAAATAGTAAAGACTATCCAGCATGCCCTGTCAAGGTTTATTGAAGAACCTTCTTAGGAGTCAGTTTGGAAGGAAATTCATGTTGACTGTCAACCATAAAGAACAAGCAACTTTTGCTGTGTATATTGTGATTGTGTGCTTAATACAATCAAACTGTGTTGGGAGGTAAATACATGTTGAGAGTAAATACATTATGAGTTTGGGATATTTTTTTTTTTTGCATAGCATCAGCATGATGCTTAAAGCTATTCAATCGACTCTATCAACAGCTCTAGGATGGGGTAATACAATGAGATTTCCCAATATTAGCTGCAGAGACAATAACAAGACAATTTGCTTTAGACAAATGGCAGACCATTATTGCAAGCAGTGGCGGTGGGTGGGTGGATTAGGAGAAACTTTGGTCTAATGCGTCTGGCAAAGTGCCATTGGACCATACCATATCTTGGAGCGTTAATGAGAACATCAGAACATCTCCTATAAATATAGGGGGTTTCACTGTATTAAATATGTATTAAATATGTGTTAATCACTTTGGAAGGGTTTCATAGACTTTTCCAAGTCTCCAGATGATAGATTGTGATGTCATATCTAAGGCTCTTTGCAATTTATATTAATTATGTATAGGGAACATTTTCCTGCTTACTGATCTCCTAACCTCATTTAAGTGGTGCTATTACAATCAATGGGAGTTACTTCCCAATCAATAAGTTTCAGGTTGAAGAGTTCATGAGCCTATTGATTTGGCAAATCTTTCCTCATTGATTCTCAGAGCTGCTCCTCTTCAGGACTAGAGCACAGCCATGGCTTTGTGTCCCTGCAAAGTTCTTCAAGAGAATGAACTACCCTTTGTGGCTAAAGCCAAGGAACTGTATCCAAACCTCAAGCCAAAAATGACTAGCCTTGAAAAATAGCTAGAACAAAGAGGGAGAACAATTCTGAACCATTCTGCACAGATTGGGGCTTCTACCAAATGAAAGCCACCAAGTGAAGTTTATCAATACCCCACATCCCTATTTTTCATTCTCTTCAGATTTTTGAAGCACCTCTTTGGCTGTAGACACGTCATAACATAAAACATCCTATTCATCATTAAGAAATATCCCATTCATCACACTGATTTGATTCTCTTTCCCTTTTGTGCATGTCCTTAGCTGCTTGGTTTTCAGTCCACATTGCCTTTTGTGGAGAGGTTTAAAGGTACCTTTTACAAATGCAAAACTTAAACCTGTGACTGCTGGTTTGTCAGGGTTTTCCGAGCAAGCTAAATTTCAATGAGTTTATGATTTGCATGTTTCAAATCAAGAAGCTTTTATTTCATAAACATGCAATCCATGCTTTGACTTTAGTTCCTAGATCATAATCAGAAGAGTGCCAAAACTACCCAGCAAAGGCTAGATTTCTATAGGTGAAAAGCAGGCCATCAAGCTTTAGCTAGATGGCTGAAATTTCCACTTCCTGTAGAAACTGCATTTTTCTCAGTCTTGCCTGAGAAACCTCCGATCTCCGTGAACTCAAAGATTGGGCTTCAGAGCTGGGCTATACTCGTATCTTTTAATGTGCTTTAGTATAGACTGTGATATCAGTGATTGACCTTCCTAACCATTCTCTGCCTAGATTTATAATCCACTCTCCCAACCAGCTGCCATTGATCAGATGTGGTGCATTGTAAATAGGGTGGATGTTATGAACACGAAGGCAATGGGGAGATGGGGAGGAGGGAGCAACTGCAGCTGCTCCACACTGGCTGAGACTGTTTGCTAGCTTGGAATCATGAATCCTGGATTGACAATCCTTTCCTTTACTTCCACTCCAAAAGCCTTTTGCTTAATCTGAGAGCAGAATAGATATTGCTAATGAACTGCAAAAGCCATGGCTATAGAAATAGGAATGGTTTTAAAAACATGCCAGAAATGGTGCATAGCAAAGAGGTGGCTTGTTAGGAACATGGCTGCACAGCTGGAGATGAGTGGCAGGTGAGCAAGTGAAGCTTCCTTTGTATTTGCAGCCACTCCCCACTGCTAGCATCATTACCAGCTCATCGGGCATTAGATTCTCATAGGAGCATGAACCCCACTGTAAACTGCTCAAGTGAGAGATCTAGGTTGTATGCTTCTCCTTCCCCCGCACAGTCCGTGGAAAAATTGTCTTCCATGAAACCAGTCCTTGGTGCCAAAAAGATTGGGGACTGCTGCTAGAATAGGCAGGGAAGAATCATGGACTATGGAAACTTGAGAGAATTCAGATGTACAAAAATATACTTCTGTTATCAAAAAAGTTAGAAATATGTGCTTCTATTTTGTGCTTGTGAGATGTTGGTCAACCTAGACAGCATTGTTTGCTGACCAGCATTACTTTTTCAAGAGTTTCAGATGCTGAGCCATCTGTTGGGGTGATGGGGTATTTCAAAGTCAATAAGGATGCATTAATTGTATAGTTGCAGCTGTCTTTTCTAATTTTGCACACCACTTCCTTCTTCTCCCCCATGAATGACCCTGCTCAGAATGATGTGCCTTTGGCAGTGGTGGGGTGTTTGCTATCACATGCTGTCTGAAATTAAGATTTAGGAAGCATTAAGAAAACTGCATAGAAAATAATTCTGTTCCCAAGAGGAAGTGAGCAGCTTGTGTCCCAATCTTGACCTGGTGCTTATGATGTTGGTTGCAGTTGGGTGAGGTAGTAGAACTTCTGCATTAAAACCTTATTTCCCGGTTTCCCTATAATTTATCAAGTTTGGTTTGTAAAAACTAAAAAAAAAATGTTAAAAATTTGCACTAGTTTGTCTGCATTGGAGTACACACATATTTTCCTAAATATTTGCCCAAATGTACAAAGCTTAATTTTTTAAATTTTAAATTGCAAAGTGCTTTGAAAAAATACCCCAACACACCAGTTTTGAATAACCAATTTTTCATTTCTGTATCAATCTGAAAATATGTTATTAGTTAATGTCATATTCAAAAGCAAACTAATCAAATTTTTCCCTCCACTCTAATCTGTATTGATTCTCCTGCCCAGGAAAAAATTCAGAATGGCCATTGCTGATTACAATTTTTGGTGTCATGGAACACCAAAGATCAGCTGGAGCACCAAGATCAGCTGCAGGTGCCATCCATCCATCCATCCATCCATCCATCTTCTGTTTCTTTGAAGGAAAGGCTATTTGAGGATTTGATGAGCAATAAATGTTTCAATAAGATAGGTTGGTTAGAATAAGTGGAATAAGAACAGTGGAATAAGAAGCATAAGCTTATGTCCTTGGTCTTAAGCCCAGGATTTGTTTAAATCAATAGTAATTTTTGTCTTCTTTTTGAAAGAGAATTGCATTGTCCTTGAAACCAGCATCTTCCTTGTTACCATTTGCCATTTTACCCACGCTTTTTAGAGCCTTTATGAAATGTATGAAGCTGTTTTTTTCAACGTTTATGTATTTCAACTATAAACTGCCAAGAGCCATTTTAAAATGGATGGTATACAAATTGTTAAAATAAAATAAATAAGCCTGAAGTGACATGTCTTTCAAGAAAGAAAATAAAAATAAGTGTTGGATGCCTGAATAGGTGGTCTTTGAATTTTAAAGCTTTCAGCTCAGAAAGGCCTACCTTGGTATATGAAGATGTAACTGGGATAAATTGTTAATGTCCTAAGACAAAGGGCTGCACAAAGCTTATGAAGAGAGCTACAACATTTCTGAGATTTAAAAAAAAATCCTTCTTTCTAGGTTAATAGCATTATAGTTCTAGTTTAGCAATTTATCAGACTTCTTCATTCTTGAGGGGCACCCACAACAATGAATTTTCATGCGGTTTGTTTTATTCCAGAAATTAAACAGAATAGACTGATATTTATGTATTTATTGGAATTTGTCAACTGAAAATGAGAACAAGAATAAGAGAATAAAAATATAATGTTAGTGCACTTATGCATACCTCCTCTACTGACCACTTAAGTATGAAGTAAGGTCCACGGAAGTCAATTTGTGACTGAAGCTGTGATATAATTAATGCACACAACACTGATTTCCTGCCGACAAAGCAAAAGCACTAAGCTCTACTGTGGCTTCCCCTCTTATAGTTAGACAGATGAGAAACATGCCTCTCAAGATATACTTTGGAGGGTCTGTCTGAATCATTGCTTTTGTAATGGTCAAATATATCTCAAATACATCAACAGAACTGACCCAAAAATAAACCACAAGGCTTAGCTTACAATTCAATAGTTTATTTCTTTTTTTAAAAAAATTAGAGTCTTTAGTTGTCATCAGTAGCCTAGCAAACTAAAAAAATAATAATTGCTACTTACAGTCAAGTCTACCTGATTTATAGTTTTGCCTTGCTTACTGATCTATCACTGATCAACATGATTTGTCTTCTCTTAGAGGTATCATCAATAACCTTGGATATGATCTTTTCCTGTTTCCTAGTAAGCAAGTTTTAGGATAACAAATACTTCCAGGATATTCCCACCCCCCCAAAACATGTTTGCTTTGGGGTGCTTGTATGTGCTTGGGGGGTTGGATTAGATGCCCTAAAGGTCCCTTCCAACTCTGTTAATCTGTTAACCCCCCCCTCTCTCTTTCACTTTCCTTTCTCTCTTTCCCCTCTTCCTCCTCCCTTGATTCATTTTAACAGGTGTTTGTTCAGCAGAACTGTGTGGGAAGCGATGCTAGCTAAGCCTTTCCGAAGACAGAAACTCATTAGAACCACTGAAAGCACAGCAAGAAGTCACTTTGTGGATTGATTTGGCACGACAAGGTACAACATATTGCTTGGGTTTAATTAAAGTGAGAAACAACAAAGCACTGGCATTTTAAGTCCCTGAAGGAGTCTGGAACTTCAATCTCAAGATACTGGCATCAGCCATCAGATGTTTTACTCCTTATGGCAACCTTCTCCAGCCAGATTCTCTCCAGATGTGTTGTATTGCATTTTCGGATCTCTGATTACCGGTACTAACCTTTCTGGCTAGAGAAGATGTAAATTGTGATTAGAAATATGCAGAACATCAGATAGGGGAAGATAGTTCTATAATGTGTTTCATAGAATTCATGGTTAGTCTGCATTGAACTGTGGTGCCGCTATAGATAGCCAAAGGAGTTCCTAACTTTGTGCTCCAGAAAAATTAGTATGTCTTTCATGTTCCTTTAAATCTGTTGATTCTGGACTGAATTCTTGGTCTAAGTTTAGAGAGAACCAGAGAACCTCTCTACTTTCTTGGCTTCCTGCTTGATTCTCAAAGAAGCATAGAACAGAGGATGCCAGTTATATCATCAGGTATAACTTTCTATTAAAGGCAAGGGTCCAAATTTAAGTGTTCCTTGCAAATGTTTATCCATTTTTTTGCTATCTATTTTGAAAATACCCAACTGGTCACTTTATTACAGTGTTTCCCAACCTTAGTCATTTTAAGACATGTGGACTTCAACTCCCAGAATTCCCTAGCCAGCATATGC
>JAOYMU010000001.1:136334382-136348448 GCA_025802295.1 Psammodynastes pulverulentus | reverse complement strand
GAACCGCTTAGAGAGGGCTGTAAAAAGCACTGTAAAGCGGTATATAAATCTAAAGTGCTATTGCTATTGCTAAGAAGGACTAACTGTTACCCTGGCAGTAGATATAATATTGAAAGATTTGAAGGATAAGTTGGGGCAGCATGTCCTGGAGAAAATGTGTCTTGGTGTCACATAATCAACCAATCTATATTTTTCTTCTATGGAGCTATACTTTCTCCTTTAAAAAAAGAGGTTGTAGGAAAGATACATAGAAGATTAGCAACCAAACCTCCAAGTTCTAGCAACCCTGATACTAATCGTTGTACACCCAGAGTCTCATATACAGATGCATGTACCTGCATACATGCGCTCGCAACTCCCAGTATCTTCATAAACATGTTTTTGCATGAGAGGTTTATGGAGAAATTGTATGGTTTCATTTTCAATGTCTGTTGTTGATGATTTCCCTAAACAAAATGCAGTATATGGTAATTGTTTTCTGCTTAAAACTGACTTAACATTGTATGGGATTGTTATTCAGCTGAGTAAAATGTTATATAGACCCCTTCCTTCCTCCCCCCCTCCCTGATAACCTTCAGGAAGCTATTAAAGAGAAACTAGTCTCCTAGGCTCAATGTTGACTCACTCTTGTTTGTTTGTCGTCTGGTGAGTCGGTGAATAAGTTTGTCTTAGGGCCGTTTATGATCTCTTTTCTATCTTTTGTCTTTTTCACTTTTTAACTGAACTGTCCAGAGTCATTAAACTGACCTATAAAAAGTACATAAAAATAATCAAATAATGTTTCTTTCATCACATACAATCAAGATATTGCAAAAAAACAACAACAACCAACCATCTGCAATAAGTAGATAGAATTATTTTTGGTTCAGTATGACTAATCATAGCATTATGGATAAAAGTATACATACTTTAAATAAGGGCACAAATGTTTTCAGCTAGCAACTGAAAACCTACCCCTGTAGAACAGTAACAGGGTATAAATATAACGCATGAATGAAGTTAAATTTAATTCTCGGTTATTGCAAAACTCTTGGCAATGCAAAGCAATGCAGAAATATAAAAATATGGTATAGAATTATGGCACATTGTCATTAGTACACGGAAAATTCCAACTGGAGAGTTTGATTTCAGGTGTTTACTTCAAAACCAAACTCACAAAGTTAAGTGGTGACTTACAGGTAGAACTAGAGGTTCACAGTTTGAGAGTGCAAAATCCTATGCGTATTTTTCCCAGAAATGAAACCTAGGTACCCTATTGAGAATAGAGTGTATTGACTTAGAGTCTCCTTCACAGTGGGTACCTTTCAGCATATCAATTGTTTCTGACTTGACTGAGCAGTTTATTAGTCACAAGAGATATTTATTTCAATAACAGACTGATTCTCTTGCTTTCTGATGTTCTACTTAAGCTGCAATAAAACCCGTGGCTTAGGGATTTATGTTGCTTTTTTTTTTTAAACCTAAGTCAGTAGCTGCTATGGCAGGGGAATAATATGAGCAGACATCCCAATTTTGCAGTTCAATGCATACAATTACGCAAATGATTTTATATTTAATTCAATGGGGCTTCAAGTGAGCTCGACTTCTAACCCATATGTTTTAGACTTTGAGAGTTAAGCCCGCCATTTAAAAGAAAGCACTGTTTTTTTCATCACTTCCTGTACTTCTGTTAAAGGCTGAACAAACAGGATACTTGCTTCCTTCTTTGTGTGCATATTTTATTCATTAAACCTGAGTTAAATCGTTACGTTTGGATGAGCCACAGTAAAGCCACAGAGGATATCGCAAGTAAGGGAAGTTATTATTTAATTATTAAACTTATATGCTGTCCATCTCACCAAAGGTGATTCTAGGTGGCTTACAACTAATCAATGAAAATGCAATATAAAACATGAAAACAACAACAACAAACATAAACATTGAATTGAAATTAAAATTGATCAGAATATAGAGGAATGGAGCAAGGGGTGGGCGTCTTATCTAATCCATTAGCCCAGGGGTTCCCAATCTTTTTCGGTTTGCGGCTCCCTTAAACTCTTCAGATTTTTTCCGCGGCTCCCTTAAACAGTTTGGATTTTTTCTGCGGCTCCCTTAATAGGTACATCCGGGTTTTTAAAATTTTTTTACTTGTAACTGCGCATGCGCACTAGCGTTTCAGAAATGGCGCGGCGCCCTTACGATGATAGCGCAGCTCCCCAGGGAGCCGCGGCGCACAGTTTGGGAACCCCTGATTTAGCACATACCCTCTCCCACTTCTTTTAGCTCCAACCCATATTTCTAGAGAATCTTTGAAGTACATCTTTTTTATTCTGCAGTTTGTAAGGGTTTACATAGAAAAAAATTAAGTCTTGCAAAAATGTAATTCCACGCAAACATGAATCTCCAAATTGATCTATAAACAAGGTGGTTTTGCAATTAAAATATTATGGTCATGATTGATTTCCAAAATGCAATTATTGTTCAGTAGAAACTGACAACTGTCAAATTATATTGCAGTTTCTGCTGTGTTGATAACATGATCTTGAGACCCACAATTCCATAACTGTGGGAGAAAAAAGATTTGCTTAAAATGCCATATGATTTTAGTTGCTGCTGGATATGTTAGTTTAGTTTAATTTTCTGTCTGCAAATGAACACATATTTGAGTCATCCATCTTTTGTTCCTATTCATTTGATGCTTTTAAAAAGAAAGAAAGAAAGAAAGAAAGAAAGAAAGAAAGAAAGAAAGAAAGAAAAGAAGTCAGTTCACTCCTGCTCACAAATCTGTTGGATGATGTTTAGGGGATAAGTATCATTGCCTGGTTCTGTAAAAATTGTCCATCTCTGCTCTACCAATAGGTGTCATTACTATCACCAGATGGACACCAACTTGAACACCACTGTGCCAGCAACATGTAGAAGCCAAGGTTTCTGAAAGAAATGTCATCAAAATAACAAGAGGCATAAGAAAGAGATTTTCTGGGTGGAAAATAGAATAAAGGCTCAAGAATCTACTATGCTTTGAATATTGTGTTAACTGGTATAGTGACAGAATAAGACCTGTGTAGGACTTATCAAAGACTTATCATTGGTTCTATCATTTATATATTGGTGGTTCTAACTAAATATGTTTTGTTCTGTTTAAATCTTTGTTTTATTTCAACTAAGTGTCATGGGGTCTATGGAGGCCAAGGTGACATGCACTATTCACTCTAACACCATATATCAGCCTTCCAAGTAACAAAAAGTAAAGAAAAAAATAGACAAAAGCTAGAATAAAATATGGCTACACTCAGGTCATCTTCAGGATCAACACCATGATTGCATTAAAAATATACATCATTTTTATAACGTTTACCCAAAGGGTCAATACATTTTCATGCAGTGTGGACAACTGTGTGATCTTGGGGAATGTACAAGAAATAAAGGAAGGAAAAATTTTCATGCCCATAATTTTACAAAGTCTTCTGGATCTTATGTAGGTATATATGGGTGATTGTTTAACATATATTGTTCCCCCAAACAATATTTGTACAATTCCATTTTCAACCAATTAAATTGGTTTATTTTCAACAAATAAACTTCTGTTGAGATGTTTCCAGCTAAGAAACTGTGCAAATGCAAGTTGTGAAAGAAAACCTCATTTGTAATGCATTATTCAAACAGTGAACTGAGCATGGTTTTGTTTTTGCAAATGAAATGCTAACTTTCCTGGACAAAAATAAGTAATCCCCATTATGTAACACAGACTATTGATGTACAACACCATTCAACAGTCAGCATGCAACATTGTTTAAAAAGTCTGGGCATTTCAGATTTACAAAATGTACCAATGCTTAAACACAATATGTTATATAAAAATTATTTATAAATGTAGGCATAAAACCGCTAGATACTGGCTTAAATAAATAAAGGGGATTTCAAAATATTAAATCAAAATTGCCCAAAATGATAGAAATACATAAAAAAACACCCATATATAAGATTGAAATCAGATTTGCATAAGCTAAAGTTCAATTTCACTACATCCCCATTTTGAGCATTTTTACTGAGGCCAAATTGGAAAAGTTGTTGACACAGGTCATACACAGAAGCAAGAGAAAAGTTTCTTCTTATTTTCCAGTCCTCTATTTCAGAGTCAAACCAAAATGGTCAGTGCAAGATTCCCTAGCAAACTTTCCCTCCTGGCTGGCTCGTACAACTTTCTCTGTTCTCTGTGTTCTACCCACATCATTACAAGCAATGCATGTGCCACACCATAACCTTAGAGTGTCTACAGAAGATGACAAAAAGAAAAAAAAATGGTGATCACAATTTATTTATTATGAAATTTATTTGCCTCCCATCTCATTTCAAACCAACTCTGGGCAGCTTGCAGCAATGATGCAATCAAAGTGCTGAATGTTTTTTATGTGCATAAAAGAATTGGTGGAGGATTGATTGTATTGTCATGGCTGTCATCTTGATTTTTTTGATCATGCCTGTCAAAGGTAAAAAGGAGAATTTCTATGTGGTTAATGAATAAAAAATTACCAATTAATTCAGACATCTTCGGTCCATACAGATGATATGTGTGTAATTTTAAACCTTAAATCTGTGTGCATTGTGGCTGAAAAATATTCTCATCTTTATTTGACAGAAAACTGGTCCGGCATATTTTGCCTTGCCTATCAGCGATCTAATTCCTTTTATGCAATCAAAGATAACTGTGTGTGGGATGACTATGCCCAGAGCTATAAAGCAGCTCAGCAACAACAACAAAAATAATATGAGAAGTAAGTAAACAAGTCTAATGATGCCATTAAGTGAGGCAATAATGAAGGGCTTGGTGGACTGGTTTGGATTTTTTTTGTTGTTATATTTTGTTTCATTATGCTTCTGTAAAAATTGGAAATTGTTATAAAATGCTATTGGGAGATACTGAAGAGGCTGAATAAAAAAAGCAATTTTACACATAGAGCCGCCGGCGTTAGAAATGGCTAGGAACGGTGAGAGGAAATTTGGTTAATTATGCCAGGCCCTCATTGTCTGTTGCTGTGCACAGATTGACACAAAAGAAATGTTTTCCAAGTACTTAGGATTTGCCCAGAAAGAGGGCAATACTTAGTCAACCTTGTCAGGTTGCAAAAGCTAAGCAAGGATGAATCCAGGGAATATTTGTATAAGAGGGAACCAAGAAACACCCGGACAGCATTCCATGCTGGGAAATCAGTAGGACATCTTCAAAAAAACAGAACAAACCAGTTATGTAGTGCCAACAAGAAAACGATCCAGTTCGCTCCATGAATATAACTGTCAGGAGTTGATCTCAATTCAAGGGAGTCATTCCACCTTTGAACCAGGATTTACCATCCATGGAACAACAATAACTGTAAGAAAAGGTGTTTCAGTAATATTGTAACAGGTATTATGACAAACCTGTCTTTAATCGTGGATTCTTGCTGACTTATCCCTATATCCCTACTATTGGTTCAATTTATCCATTGTTTAAAATACGAGAAGTTAGGGACTCTTAAATGAAACTGAATGATGGTGCATCTCATGGCATTAAAAAAAAAACCTACACAGTTTGAGTTTGCTTTGCTGACAGTTGGTAATAGTTGAGATTCTCATAAATCAAGTGGCAATATCTAAAGAAGCTTGCTAAAGAACAAAAGAGAAAGAAGGATACTACAGAGCATTCACAAACCAATACAGAAAGCACAGTTGGGATGCTATGAGTTGAGGGCAAAAGAAGTGAAGATCAAAGGTTTACTTGCTTTCTTAAGAAAGGCGAGGCTGCAAATGACAAGTTTTGGTGTTAGATGCCCTCTGGAGAGACTGCTGGCAGAATTCTTGGAAGGAAAAAAACTGGATGGAGGTTTGAAAGTTGCCTAGCAATTAACTGGATGTAGACAGCAAATGGCTGTTGCTGCTGCTGTTGTTGTTAGAGTTAGTAAAGAATAACAGGGCTGGCAGAGATAAATTGGATTGAAGAGGATTGTTTGGCACTATCCAACACCTGATAAAGAACAAAAGAGGAAGAAGAATACTGTGGAGCATTCACACACCAATGCAGAAGACACAGTTGAGATGCTGAGTTGAGGACAAAGGTTTACCTGCCAGAAGAAATCCAGCAGACAACAAACTGTCAGCTACAATCAAGAAAGAGAATCACGACTAGCTTGTCCTTAACATTACACTCATATGCTTACATATATACATGTTCATATTTTTAATCAACATTCTGGAATGCCTGTATTTTCTTATGAAATATTTGACCTGGGAAGAACTCAACCAACAAATTCAGAGAATATATAAACTGATATGTAGGAATACTATAATCTGCACGCCACCATAAGAACTAAGAATTATCTCAGCTTGTTTAATCAAATTCTCTAGCAAAACCTAGTACCAGGCAATTCTATGAAAATAAGTCCTATAATATTCAATAGAGCTTATTTCAGGGATGTATGAATAAATTTGCAGCTGCTGTGTTTAACTGGATTTAACTGGATTTTCTAGAAGTATATTTCCTTTGTCTCAATATTTTGTTTTTCATTTCAGATACACATCACTTTATGTTAATCAGAAATTATTTTAACACTGAACTATAGGCTTCTGCTTTGCAGATGAGAGCTAAGAAATGGAAGTTGGTACGCTGATACACATAATGCATTCATGGCAAAATTTGCACTTTCTGAACTTCCTATTTTCAGTTCTAGTATAATTGCATTTTCACCAGCCAAATTGGCTGAGGGACCATAAAAATGGTGTGAGGTTATTCCAACTATAGAGAAGAAAGTCTACTAGCTCAACAATTTTCATCACATAAAGATCCAACGGCAGATTTTTTAAAAGGAAATAATTTGCATGGAATTAGATTAATGAGATTGGCTATCAAAGACTAATGATAATTAAATATTATCTCCTGTATTAGAGGCAATATTATCTGAACACCAGCTGCTGGGAAATGTGTCCAAGAGATTGATATTGCATTCCTGTTTTGCTTATGAGCTTCTTAGAGGCCACTGTAGGCTCAAAAGAATAGATTATTAGGTGAGAAAAAGCTTAGATAATAAACATGTGCTCATGTTTAAGGCTCTTTTCCTCTAATTTCCTCACAAAATGGTCACACAATTACTTGAGTTGATGCACTGATGACGTTACCTAATTTGGTAATGAAACATCTGCAAGAAAACCAAGCTCAGAGGCCACCAAGGCCATCAAGTTCAGCCCTGAGTTACAAATATTCTCTGAACCTGAGTTCAGCTGGAAGTGTGCCTGGAAGTTGCACTGACTCTTCAGCACCTGATAATTTACTGAATCCAAGGGATGGGAAGTTAGGGTTTCATTCTATCTCTTCCCCTTTTCCAATTTTTTTTCCTTGCTAAAGTGAGAGAGCTTCCTTTTTGCTTTTATCTTTACTGATGTAGAATTATAGAACCCTAGAAATGGAAGATAGAGGTTTGATAGCTCAGTAAAGATGCTGAGCTTGTCAGTTGGAAAGCTGATGGCCAGGTTCAAGATCCAAGTACCATGTGATGGAGTGAACTCCCATTACTTGCCCCAGCTCCTGCCCACCTAGTAGTTTGAAAGCATGCAAATGTGAGTAGATATATAGGTACCACTTTGGTGGGAAGCATCCCTCCCCCAACCATCACCCAAGAGAGAATGTCCTTCTCCTCTGACCATATTTTATCTCCCAGTTACAACGTGTCTATATCAGAGGTAGTATTCAGCAGGTTCTGACCAGTTCTGGAGAACCAGTAGCGGAAATTTTGAATAGTTCGAAGAACTAGTAGCGGAAAATTTGAGTAGCTTGGAGAACCAGCAAATACCACCTCTGACTGGCCCCTGCCCCATCTATTCTCTGCCTCCAGCTGATTGGCTGGGTCTTCTTTTGTTGCCCTGCACAGGAGAACGGAGTTGGAAAGCAGGTTAGTGGGATAGGGAAGGAATGGGGATTTTAGAGTAACCTTCCCCTGCTATGCCCACCAAGCCATGCCACATCCATCAAGCCATGCCCAAGAACCAGTAATAAAATTTTTGGAATCCCACCACTGGTCTGTATACCCTATGTCTATATGGTATTACCAACCACCTTTTTCTAAAAATCACTAAATGGAAATTATTTGGCAGTCAGAATGAGGAGATGCAAATAATTTAAACGGCCTCTGGCATACTATATTCTAAGTTCCTTCTGCTTTGTTTTACCTATTTTCATCCCATTAAGTAAAAAACTATAATGGAAGAATTAAAGTGTTACATTTTTGTTCCTATTAAACTCTGTTTCAAATTACTTTGCTTTTCAATTTGGTCTTTAAAGCAAACTATTCCATTATATGTTCCAATTGTCCCCTCAGATAAATTGAGTGCAATCTTCCTTGTTTGATACACTATATTTTTGCCATTAGATAAGCTGTATTAAATTACACAGCAACTTGGGTAGATAGAGACTTGCTCTTGGTTATACAATGAAAATGGATGACAGCACAATCAGGCAATCTTCCAAATCTGAACATTTTATTAAACATCTGCAGTCTTTCATGTTACAATTTTTGCAGACAAAAAATTATACTTGCAAATTATTCCTCCATGGGCTGCTAAAAGGAATTGTATATGGAGGAACTCTGGGACTTTTTTTCTCTAGAATTATAATAAATTTGCTTATTCCACCCCTTGTTGGTCATGCTACAATTGTGCAACCAGAACACAATAAGATGACACTGCTCTGCTCAATTAAAGAGCAGAAGACCAGTTAATCATAGTAGGATAGACTTCCATACAGTTCTACCATCCAGAAGGTTGCAAGTTCAACTGATTTGAAGTCATTTCATCCTTCTGATTGAAAATTATTTCCAAAGTTCTCCAGATGTTGGTCTCAAGGCTTTCAGTAGCTCCAAGCCACTTTGCTTTCTCACCATTTGTTTTTAAATTTCCAAACATAATCTCAGCCATCAAAGTTTTTTTTTAATTCTGTAATGCAATGTTAGTATTTATTCACCTGATCTGGACCCCTTGGAAATATGAATGGAATCAAGTAGCAGCCATATCCAGTCTCATTGGACAAGAGGAATGAGTTTTCAAGGCCTAGTTTTCAAGGCCTGAAAGCATCCTGATGGATTAACACCATGGTTAATATCATACCCGTCCTATAAGGTAGAGAAACTCAAATATACAATAGGGGGGAAATCTGACTTTTCACAGAGTGTGAAGTCTTCTTTTCTATGCCTTTTGTCACAGTATTACTGCTTCTTGTCTTGGAAATTAGCCAATTTTTGAAGATGAGTTTTAACTTATTATACTCAGAATTATTCCTTTTCTTTCCCCCTCTATTTTTCCCAGCAAAGTTGAGGCACAAAATGTTTCCCTTAGGATCCAATTATACCGTAGTGAAAAAACACATTGTTTTTCAAAGCCATTGTTTCTTACAGTATTTTGCAGCTGACATTTGGATTATATTCAACATTATCTCTGATGAATGCTCACATTTTAAGAAGCCTATTGTCTGAAATTTGCTCCCAATGTAAGGGTTTAGCCTTTCTTGCTACTAAGGTCATAATGTTACAGAATCTTTTATTCACTAGCTTTGGCAATACACATTTTGCCAGTTTGTTTTGTTTATCCCAAATGCAACCTGATTATTATTTCTTCTCTAAATTGGGATAGAAAACTAGTAGTCATGAACCTTTCATCTGAAATTGTTCTGTGATTGTGAGTTGGATGAAAAAGGGGGAATACTTTTTTTATGGAGAAAGAGATAACAACACTGTGTAACTTTAGAGAGGCAAGATGGCAATGTCTCTATATTATTATTTTCAATGTATTTCAGTGGTCAGAGTTAGCAGTAATAGCAGCCTATACCCCTTTAGGTTACTATGCACTTCCATAACTTTGCCTTTGCCTTTGATGAGATGGGTGCTATATACATTTGATTAATAAAAATAAATAAATAACCTGGAACTACCAGTGCTGGTTGAAAGGCACATGGCATCCCTAGGCCACAAAGACTGATGGTGAAATCTCCCACCAATGTAAATATTTGCATTATTAGAATGATTTGGAAGAATGCTCTTAAGCTATGGTGGCTTAGGTCAGTAGCTATTCAGCTTTAACCTATGGTCAGTTCTATAAATACCCATTCCATGCTTTTAATTACATATGACTTATGTAGAATAACAGAGTTGGAAGGGACCTTGGAGGCCATATAGTCCCACCCCCTGCTCGAGCAGGAGAGTGTTTTCCAAATATTAGCCTCTACCTAGGATCAAACTCACAACCTCCTGATTGTGAGACGAGACCTCCACCTCTAGGCCACCACACCAGTCTTTGATAGGATACCCCTAAAATCTTGCATCATCCTGATCACAATTTGTTAGAGAAATCACCATGAGTGTAGTCAACTCACTCTTTTTATTTTTTTTAGTTCAACTTCCCTTTTATTATGCAATTGTAATTGTAAATTTATTTTTGTCAAGCATATATGAGAAAAACAAGTATAACTATGAATATAACATATAAACATATAAGTATAAACAAGTATGAATAAAAAAGACATTAGGACAGGGACGATAGGCATGTTGGTGCTCTTATGAACGCCTGCTACAGACCTCTTAGAAATGGGTGAGGTCAACAATAGACAGTCTAAGGTTAAATTTTTTTGGGTTTGGAGAAGAGACTATAGGATTTGACCACTTTTTGCCTGTTTGACAGGAATGCAGCTATCTACATATGCAGGGGTCCAGAAATGCCTTAAGATTTTAATTTTAGAAGTAGTTTGTCATGTACCACTGAATCAAAGGCTTTACAGAAGTCTATGTAAATTGTGTCTATGGCTTTGCCTCAATCAAGTTGTGTAGTCCATATGTTTTTGGGGTGTAGGAGTTGAAGATTGCAGGATAGATTTTTTCTGAAACCAAATTGTTTGTTAGAGAGTAGGTGTTTGTCCCTAAGGGGAGGGTAATGCATTGGTTAATGATGGATTCCATGACTTTGCAGGTAATGCAACATAAAGAGATTGGTCTGTAATTTTCAACTAGGCTACGGTCTCCCTTTTTGAAGATAGGGATGACCGTGACTTGTGACCATAGGTTGGGCAAGGAGCTGGTCCTGAAAGATTTATCAAAAATTATGCTTAGAGGTTCTGCTACAAGGTTATTGCAGATATAGTTGCTCTCAACAATTTGTTGCATTCAAATCAACATACTTATTCAAACGGGCTCATCCTCACTTCCTCCTAATCATGGCACAAACATTCTCATAAAACTGTTTGTTTATGCTCCATCCTCATGACATTGTCTTTGTCTCATCCCCAGCCTGTAGATGAAGTGACTTAAAGTTGCCTTTAATAATTTCAGTTTTAGAGTAGCATTTTCTCTCTTCACCAATATAGGACATTTTCTAGGTTGCTTCCTTGAAAGTGTCAGTGATGAAATACATTCAGTATTGTAGGCTGTTGCAGACGCCTCCTTCCTCTCAGTAGGTGGGCAATTGTCCTTCATGGCCGTTTGGCTTAGTCTGCAGGAGAAACCAGACCCCTCTACAATGCCTGGATAAAGCTTGCTAGTGTGAGCCATGTTTATGAAGGTTTGATGCTTTTTTGAAAGAGCACTAGGCCTCTTTTAAAAAACAACAGACAAAAAAACACCAAGAGTTTAGCCATTCTTATACAGAGCATTAGATTAGTACTTAAAAACAAAGCTATTAGTATTTAAAAACAAAGCTAAATCAGGAAAGACAGCAAGATTTTGACACTTCTGTCACTAGTATGTATTTTATATGTTTTCCTGCTGCTTCTGTTGATACACAGTTTCATAGGGCTATACATAATCTATCGGTTACTTCTGATCTTGCCAACTGTGGCCAGTTATTATTCCTTTCCAGCACTTCATCCGTGCTTCTTTGTCCCTTGAAGACAGAGCTTCCAGATTAAGTACTCCGTGCTTTATCCATGCCATTCCACAGGGTAATATTTGCTTGTCATACTAATTCTGGATAACAAGTCTTAAGCATTCTTTCAGAAGATCCCTGAACCCATGTACAAAAATAACCCAATTAACAGGCATGCGTGGTAGTGTTCCACACTGCTGGCCTTTTAGGCACTCAAGTAAATGAACCAGCCCCATTTCTACATTTGCTCATCCACATCCCATATAGGTGAATAAGAGCAACTTGTAGTTGTTTTTCCTGCTAGTAGTTGACACTAGGTGAGAGAGCACATGATGCCATAGGAATCCCCCATTTCATTCTCTAGCTTGCCTCACATTAAAGCAGTAAGGATAGTATAATTTGCAAGCCTTGTTAGTGAAACAAAAGAGGGATCAATAATGAGGACACATTAAAGATGGTATAAATGGTTCAATAGTAGAAATAAGGTTAAGGTATAATTAATAAGGATTAATATTTATATCAATTGTGTAAAATATAAATACCACATAGATTTAAGATGGAACTTTCTATGGGTTCGTTACTTTTGTTATATTTATTGTTGTTTTTATAAATAAACTAATAAATAAATATTAAAAAAAAATAATGAGGACACAATTGATGCCAACATATATTTGTGCTAATGTATAGACTCGATAACAGCAATTTAACATGTCTTTCTGGTTGTAACCAGGATATGTTTAACTGTAACCTTTGTCTTTAATGCCAGCAACAAGCAAGCAGTACTTCATTGTATGAAACTTGCTTTCACACAGGGTAATTTATACAATGGGTACTTTATTTTTTTTTCTATCTGCCTGGTAAATTCATTGTGAAAAACAGGGGACACAGAATATTGGTGAAACTTTATATAATTTCCCATATTCCAGGAAAATGTATTTAGTTAATTATTTAACTTTGTATGCAGGCAGCTCAAATCTCAACAACTCTGAAAGCAGTTCAGAGAGGAAGGAAGGAAGGAAGGAAGGAAGGAAGGAAGGAAGGAAGGAAGGAAGGAAGGAAGGAAAATACAAGACTGTCAGATCTTCATGCCCATTCAAAACACAAGGGGGGGTGCACTATTTGGATATGTGGGGGAACATCATTCCAATATCAGCAACTCCAGTGCTACAGGTGGGCTTCTGGAGTCCCTATATATCAGGGGTCTCCAAACTTTAAGACTTGTGGACTTCAACTCCCAGAATTCATCAGCCAGCTTTGCTTGAGTTGAAGTCCACAAGTCTTAAAGTTGTCAAGGTTGGAGATCCCTGATATATATGACACTGTTTGAGCAAAGGAATCCAGAATGCACCAGCCCTGCTTGGTGAGATAAATTGATTAGATAGAAACTATGGAAGTTGGCAGTCCTTCAGATAACCAGCCCTATGCCATAAAAGGCTTGATAAATAACAACCAGCACCTTAAATTGCACCCAGAAGCAAACTGGTAACCAGTAAAGCTCACAAAATGTGCCCCTCATTGCCACAATTACTTAGATTTTTGAGGAAGTTGGGTAGGAGGAAAAAAAAACCTGCAGTAGGATTTTCCCCATCCAGAATTTCTTCCCCCCTTGAAAGATGTTTATTTTGGTAGCACAATTGAATTTTTATCTTTTGATATATTGACACAATCTGTAAAGAGAGAGTCTGGCATAAAAAGAATGGAAAGGTATATTTGAACAGCAAGGTGCTGAGAGGAGCTTCATCTATTTAAGTGGTATGGAAAGAAATGAATTATTTCTGTAACATATGACATCATATTTTCCTGCTGGAAGGCAGCCTTCTTACAGGGGGTGGGGGGAATTGGCTGAAGGGAAAGAACAGAAAATGGCTTTGTATATAAAAACTAACAGAAAAGAAACTGGGTCCTACATTGCATCTGGCTTGTGTACAGCTGCTATTTGCTTTAACCAGGTAATTGCAGACATTTGGAATAGCTTTTTTTACAACTCATATCTATAAATCTCAGTTCAGTTTTATGGAAGATCTGGAACTTTGTTTTATAAGAATAGGAAGGAGAAGTATCAAAAAGTCATGCAGATGTGCTCACACGGATACACCTGTCAACTTGAATACCATTCACATCTTGACATGAGGACTATGATTATGTGTCATCAAGTCATTGTTCATTCTTTTTTTTATTGAAAAAGTTTTACAGATATTTTCCAACAAATTTTCTCC
>JAOYMU010000001.1:136269050-136280404 GCA_025802295.1 Psammodynastes pulverulentus | reverse complement strand
ACCCATGTTAAAGCAGGCTGGCTGAGGAATTCTGGGAGTTGAAGTCCACAAATCTTAAAATTGCCAAGTTTGAAGACCCCTGACCTATAGAGAGCAGGGACAATAAAAAGCAAAAAGGAAAAGTTGACAGTGATGACAACCTACATCAAGAGTCTTCAAACTTGGCAAGTTTAAGACTTGTGGTCTTCAACTCCCAGAATTCCTGAGCTAACATGACTGCAGGAGGAATTCTGGGAGTTGAAGTCCACAAGTCTTAAAGCTGTCAAGTTTGAAGACCCCTGACTTACATAAAGGGTTGCTGTAGTTAGGGTGAGGCATAGCTGACAAAAGTCTGTTAAAATGTTATTAGTAGGAGGAGGATTCTAAACATACATAATGCATTGTATTATTTCAATACAATGCTAATTGTAGAATATTGACTAAAGATAAATAATCTTTAATGTTTAGGTAGCTTAGACTATTAAAGGAAACACACATTCTGGTAGAGAGAAGATCCCTGAGGATGGGCTCCAGCATGAGTCCGAAAGCTGGGGAGACTTAAAACTCTGGTCACAGTGACTGAACCAGATAGGATCCTGCAACATTATCCTGGAAGACATATATTTTTCTTCATTCATTAAAAGGAAATGTTTGAAATGTTCAAAATATTATTTTCTTTGTTTGATTGTTCCAGGTAGCTAAGCACATTCTAAGAAATCAATTAAGGGTGACCAGTAAGAAAAGAAACTACTATTAAGACCACACAAATCCTTCTAAAGTGTTGGTCTTACAGACTTCTTTCATTTTATGAAACTGGCTGCCTTAAATGCAAGGCTATAAAAAGAGCCATTTCTCTTCTGGTATGTGGTTTAGGCATGACCGCAAGCAAACAAAACTCTTCTAAAAAGTATTGGTTCTTGTTAAAAGAATTGTGGTTTCTCATTTGGAAAAAAAAACCCAGATCTTTTATATTGATATAGGTTTATGGGACCAGAATGCAAGTACCATAAAGTAGCTGGAACTGCTGGGTTTAATATAAATGTTTTGTATTTACAAGGAGACATGCTCTTTTTTGAAATTATAGTTGCACTAATTTAAGGAAAAATTCAATCCTAAATACCATGGTTTTCTAATTGTTTCCTTGGTAATGAGAGTTTGGAAAGGATATGACATTGATTTCATTTAATTTTTAATAGATTTTATATAAAGTTTCAATTTTTGACTAGAATTGCTTCTCCCCAAACTATAAAAGAATAGTAAGACATACCAATATTCACATTTTTCACAAATATTGTTATATGGTTAGGAAAATAAAACAATATATAATGGAAGGAAGGAAGACTTCCTGTTGAAAAAGAAGGAAGACTTCCTGTTGAAAAAAAAAACATACTTAGAACAAATAATGGACAAAAAAACATTAGAGGGAAAACTGTTTTCCAGAGTCTACATATTCAAAAAAGTATGAACAAAAATGCCTACATCGGCACTACAGAAGAACATTGATTCAAATATGAAAATCTTTGATTATCAAATTCATGAACTGATGAAGAATCTGAACTGAACAAAATGGTTAAATAGTAAATGAGACATGAAAAATGGAATTGATAGGTTTGTCCATCCCTGAGGTTAAACGATGGAAGAATCTGATCTCTGTCTGGTGACACATTTAGTGCCAATTACAGTAGAGCTAAATGAACAATCGCAAGACCTGATTTAAGGTCACAACTAATATTGCTCATTTTTTTAATATATACTCCATCTCCACCCTGGAGGCAATAGCATCAGATCTATGGCTGCAGTAAAATAAAATGGTAGATTGCTTGCCAGGTAACAAAGGGCTGATCCACACGATCAACTTGCCTGTGTTCCAATACAGACCACTGATAATTTCTTGAGGACAGTACAGTATAACATTGTCCTTTGTCACATGCATCCCAAAAGGAAGACAACTAATTTTCTACTACAAAAAAAAGGCTTTTTCACATTGCAACCTCAAGCTGCTTATCTCCCATGGGATAGCTTCAAATGAAGCCTCCTTAAAAAAAGAAATCTGTTTCTGGGATTTAAACTCATTCTTCCACTTCAGCCACAGGGAAAGAATAGATATGTCTTTTCTTTTCCTCTTTTAAAAAAAAAGCCACATGAAAGCACTAATGTTCTCTTTCTCCTTCCTTCCTTCCTTCCTTCCTTCCTTCCTTCCTTCCTTCCTTCCTTCCTCCCTCCCTCCTTTGGACCTTTCCATCACTATTAACCCAACTGTAATCAAGAAGCACACAGGTTATTTTTTTTTCTTACCAGCTACCTTAATTGTTACTCTCATTTAAGCACACAGAGTTCTCAGTCTCTGTGTTATGACCTATTTTTCCATACTTAGAGATGTTGCCTGTTAATATTTCACTTGCTGCCAAGTGTGTTTCAATTAAAGTTAAGAAGTTCACATCCAAGGAAAGTGTTTTCACTGAATTAAGAATATAGTAAACATTCTTATAGCCATTTCAGAGATGTTATTTGAAGAGTGTGTTTGGCTATTTCACCAGGTTTTGGTGGACTATTTCAGGCATTTAAATTTATTTTTATTTTATTTTTTATTTATATATCACTTGTATTATTATTTTACAAATAACCTTTATTATTTAACAAATAACCTTTATTATTTTACAAATAATTCAAAGCAGCAAACATATCCAACACACCTTCCTCCTCCTATCTTCTGTACAGCAACAACCCTGTGAAGTGAAGTTAAGCTGAGAGAGAGTGACTGGCCCAAGATCTCTAAACTGACTTTAAGAGTTAGGGCAGGACTTGAACTCACAACTTTCTACCTTCTAACCTGGTGCCTTAACCACTAGACCAAACTGGCTCTTAAGATAAGGTTGGATTTTTAAAAACCCTTAAATTCACCACATTCAAGATGGTGTCTGAAACAGATATGTCTTTGCAGTTGAACATTTCAAATTAATTGTGGTTTCCAAATAAATATTTAGATGGAAATGCAGATTGATTGCTGTCTTAGATCTTCCATGAAATTTATTGGATGATATTTGGCAATCTCCTATTTCTTAGCTTAACCTTCCATGATGGTTTGGTGTAAAAATGATTTACTTTGAGGCAACGTGGGGAATGTATGCACCCACAAATGGCCTTCTTAAGGTTTTATTTAATGATGATTTAATAATTTTATTTTAATGTAATACTCAGATCTATGTCCTGGTTGTTTTGGGTAGGATCCAAACATTAAAATAAATAGAAAAGAATCAAATATTGGAAGCATTATTAGAAAATAGATGTGATATCTACAAGAATTGCTTGACAAGATGAACATTATTTTAGGAACTTCAAAGTCCATCTGGAGCAGTTAAAGGCTCTTGCCAGATACCCAAAACATCTAATCCCCTTTCATTGGATTCAGATGCTTTTCCCATCTATTAACTATCATATTCCCCGAAAAATTCAATATGAAAAGTAGAAAACTTGAGACATAAAACAAAAATGTATCCATTACTCTCAGTTTTTAACTTTTCACATCTCCAATTTATTCTAATCATTTTTATCAGCCTACAGCTATTTAATATGTGCTTGCCTAATATAGAATACATATTTATTGCAACCAATTTTTCATAATAGTTTTCCATATTTTCCACAAATATATACACTGTGTCTTCATTTTATAAAACATTGCAGAGAAAATAAACTTCAAGATCTGAGAGTAGAAAACCATATTGTAATAACTTAAGTAAAAAGATGAGGCAGAAAGCTCAAATGCAAAGCTCTGAGAAGTTCGGATATAAAATGATAATTTCATTTTGGTAAATTTATTGAACTAAAAACTGCAAAATTGTTCAAGCATTGATAAAATTATTCTCTATAGTTACTTAAAAAAAAATGACCACAAATTATGGTCACCAATTATGTAAGGAGCTTCCTCGGATGGACCAGGAACTGAAAGCTAGACTCAGCCTTCATGTTTTTTGTCCAATATCTAAGTAGTCATAAACAACAGTATGAAGATCTATTCAATCAGAGGTCTTTCACACTGTCTGTGATCTTTGTTTTTTCTTTTAGGTAAAGATTCCCAAGATAGAAACTCGGGAATGTATTTCTACTGATTTAGTTGAACTGCCATAAAACAATAATTTCATTTATGGTAATTGGAGAATCCAGTAAAAAATCTAGAAATTGTAGTTGAAGACATTATGTCTTATCTAAGAAATCTTGTTACGGTAGATTGCTTTGATTACAGCAGCTAACTAAAGTTCATTGTAAAATAACAGATTTTCCAGATCTTGTACCTCATGACTAAGTATTATTAGTCATGAGGTACAAGATCTGACTAAGTAAAGTTGAGTTAAATTGGGAAACAATAGAGAATGAAAGATTAATTTACCACCATGTATTCACACCTAAATCCAAATCACTTTCTCTTTTACGCATACACACACACAAAACCACACACACAACACATTGCTGTTATTTTCAAAAAGGTATTAGAAAGCTGTTTGTTCATCTTTTGTATAGTACTCCATTTTCCATGACAGAATCACAGATGTGGAAAATCATCTATGATATGATTCACAAGATATATTGTACTAAAATCAAACAAAGAGAATCAAGCATAGACTCCATACTAAACAGTTATTCTGTATTTATTTATCAAACTAAAAAGCAATACCTCTAGTCTTGGACAAAACTCTTCTATATTTTCTGTTACAAGTTTCCACTTCTCAATGCCTATTTCACTTATCGGAGTGTAAACATTGGTGTTTTAAACGAAACTTGAATGTAGCATTTGGTTCAGAACAGTTTGCTCACTTCTGATTTAGTGTAACCCTAAAGGTATAATTATTTCTTCATAAAATTTGATTTGTTTTTTTTATGGATATATACATGAAAACTATTTTAAGAAGATCTACCTTTTATTGGCCAACAGTTATTTTTAATCTCTCACATTTCTGATTATCATTTTTCTGTCACCATAGGAACCCTATTGCAAAAAGTTTAAATATAGAATTTTTTTCTATTGAAAGCACATGTGATTGTTCCCTGATCCTTTTATTGTTTGAATTGTAAAGTATGGAATTAAATTTCTGATAATTGAGCAATGTGCTGCTGAAATGTATTATCTGAAGTAGCATTGGATAGTACTGTAATGTAATGAATTTCACTGTAAAGAATGAGCTTACTTTTGAGATAGAGATTGGCTGTGAAGGTAGCAGGACTTGTTTTCATGGCTCACCGAAACAAATTCCGGCTAAATATTGCATTGCATTACTTTTCCTATGTAGCTATGGAGAAAGAATAAGCATGCAATTATATTTGCTTCATGCAATGACTTTGGGAAGGCATAGTGGATGAATGGAAATGCCACACAGAATGCATACCATATGAATTTACCAAAAACATGAACAGCCAGAAGCATCATATACCTATTACCGGTAATTGAGATAGAACACTTAAAGGAAAAGTTATGCAAAAGAATTTTATAACAAAGAAGTTATGGAAAAGGCTAAACAAATATGTATTTTGGTTTTGCTCATCCCATGCTTCATCTCTCCATGTTCCCAGGAAAAGTTTGAAAGAAAACTATAGTCTGTAACTGCATTGGATTGATGGCATTGAGTACCTGATACTGGTAGTGTGAATCAATTTTCTGATGGAAGAACTTGGGAATCAAAGATGAAAAACCAGAGCAAGTTTGTACAAAGCAGCCATGAAATGGCAGAATCAGCTTCTGGGTAAAAGCAAAGTGCTAAAGGTGACATCTTTGGGATTGTGAATAGCAATACCACTTAGCAATAGCAATAGCACTTATATACCGCTTCATGGTGCTTTTACAGCCCTCTCTAAGTGGTTTACAGAATCAGCATATTGCCCCCAACAACAATCTGGGTCCTCATTTTACCAACTTCAGAAGGATAGAAGGCTGAGTCAATCTTGAGCTTGGTGAGATTCGAACTGCCAAATTGCAGGCAGCTGGCAGTCAGCAGAAGTAGCCTGCAATACTGCATTCTAACAACTGTGCCACCACAGTTCTTGAATTTTGATGCAAGTCTACTCATTCTTGCCTACATTTTCACTTTGAGGCAAATATACAGAAGATACCCAAAGGGCCAAAGAAGTCATTAAAACAAGGCAAGATAGCTGCTCCCAATATGTACTGTACTGGTGTCACTCTCTGCCACTTTGCTTCATGAATCTGGTCTGTCTGTACGAGTCAATCAAGCCATCTTTGAATCACATCACCCATGACCCATACAAATTCAATGCTATTTTAAATGTCTTGTATTGCTTCTAAATTCTATTTTTATATTTCAGCCCCTTGTTTTTGAGTCATGCATTCATCATAATAAAACAATTTCAAGAATAGAAATGAAAATTGCATGTTTACACCATTCCCTTTGTGTTTAATATATTATCTAATGTTCAAATATTCTACCCCTGGAGTTTCACTCACACATTCGTACCTTCTCTGTATCGATCCCTTTAGACATTGACCATGTGGAGACAATATAATCCATGACACGTTCACTAAGGCCTTTGGGGACTTGGTATAACTTTAAGAAATCCCTCACATTGTTCAACATCTCATGGTAGCGATTGGTGTTGGCGTACATTTGTTGGAAAATTGTAGTGACGTTTCCAAAAATAGTTGCATAAAGAAGAGCTGGAAGAGATCCAAAAGAGTAATTAAAAACCAGCAAAGAGACACAAACTGCCAGCAGTTTAATCAATGCTAAAGCTTCCTTCATTGTTTCATCAAACATTTTGGTTGCAGACAATTTGATGCTGAGCTGAGCTAATGGCAATTCTGGAGCAAGATGCAAGTGGAGATAGTAGATTAAGGAAACACATGAGGAAAGTTATTTAGAATGCCACAAGTTCGCAACAGAGCCATCAGATATTCTATAGCTCTCAGATCCTGACAGATAGAATGAGACCTAAAAGATAGAGCTTGGCAGGCCAAGGACTTAGATCTGATAGGCTAAGACAGAAGTAAATGATGTTCAGATCAGTGGGAGAACATAATGGGGCTTACTCATTCAGTGGTAGAAACAGATAAACATGGTAAAGCAGAATGAATGACAAAATTTCTCAATCCAAATTGGAGCTACCTGCCATTCACACTGGCTTTTCATTCTGAGGTGATATTTCATTTTCTGGAACTTCAGGTCAGATGAAGAGTCATTTTGATATCACTAGGTACTTGTGCAAATCTTTCTGGTTTATTATTAATATTATTATTCCTTCTCACCTCCTCCCTCTACCTGTCATACAGGAAGATACAGTGAATAGTTTACTACAAATATTTTACCACTGAAGGGAACTTATATGTATCACAAGTAAATGGTATGAAAATAAAATCTGAATTCAACCAATCATGTTTGAAGGTACATTTTGAACCAGTTTACACATCTATGATCTCTCCTGGAAATAATGACATTGTTTAGTTGACTGGGTTGTTATATTTCTAACATTGTAAAAAGAATATTATTATCATTCAAGTTAGGAAGTTGCTCATTGGTTCAGAGGTCCCTGTCATCAGTGTTTCAGATAGGTGTCAATTTATGACTGGTCACTTAACAATCAATTGAGTTATGGTAAAGGTAAAGGTTTCCCTATGTGCTAGTCGTTCCTGATTCTAGGGGGCGGTGCTCATTTCCATTTTAAAGCCGAAGAGCCAGCGCTGTCCAAAGACATTTCCGTGGTCATGTGGCCAGCATGACTAAATGCTAAAGGCACACAGAACTCTGTTACCTTACCACCAAAGGTGGTCCCTATTTTTCTACTTGCATTTTTTATGTACTTTCAAACTGCTAGGTTGGCAGAAGCTGGGACAAGTAACCGGAGCTCACCCCGTTACACAGCACTAGGGATTTGAACTGCTGAACTGCCGACCTTTCAATCAACAAGCTCAGCATCTTAGCCACTGAGCCACCATGTGTCTGAGTTATGGTAGCTCTCCACAAAAGGTACTTATGATTTTAATTCAAAGTTCCAATGGCTGGCTCCCTCCTAATGGTCATGTGGCTGCATTTGGGGCACTTGGCAACCAGCCCACAATTACAGCCATTTGCAGCATCCTGTAATCAGAATACTTCAATTTACATTTTTTCCTGAAACCAGCATTTACTTCAAGTTTCTGGCAAAAAAACCCAACATCCATAGCAAACAATGGGTTCACTTAACAACTGCAGAATTCACTTAACAATTGTAACATACAGCATTTGTTATACAACCACCAAATTAATTACTCTTAATGAAAAAAGGTTGTAAAATTGAGTGTGATCACATAGTGACCTGTTCGTGATCTCCATGAGGTGTGGTGGCACAGTGGTTAGAATGCAGTATTGCAGGCTACTTCTGCTGACTACCAACTGCCTGCAATTTGGCAGTTCGAATCTCACCAGGCTCAAGATTGACTCAGTCTTCCATCCTTCCAAGGTGGGTAAAATGAGGACCCAGATTGCTGGGGGAAATATGCCGACTCTATAAACCATTTAAGGAGGGCTGTAAAGCACTATGAAGCAGTATATAAGTCTAAGTGCTATTGCTAAATGCTTTTAATTAGCAGCACAACTTATGATTGTAAATGAAGACTCAATTATGGTCATAAGTCAAGTACTACCTATATTAAAGTACTGTTGAATATAAAGTTTGAGAGCCACAAAAAGACAAGTGAAACACGTTCTTCTTTGTCATCTTATTATAATTTCTGCATTTGAATTGGCAATACATTGATTTTTTCTTGGCTCATGGCCCTCATATCCTGTACATAAATTGTTTCAACTTCTACCCTCAAGACATTATAGATCATTGCACACCCGAACAACTAGACACAAGGACAGTTTCCCCCCGCATGTCATCACTCTGCTAAACAACTAATTCCCACAACACTATCAAAATATTTAGTAAGGCTGTACTACTATTCTTCTTCTCATCTTTCCTATTACCTATCTCCTACCACTTATGACTATAACTTCGTTGCTTGTATCTTTATGATTTATATTGTTTTATTTAGTTTCTTAGTATGCTTTTGATTGCTTATTTAGCATCCTATGACTATCACTGAGTGTTGTATCTTATGATTCTTGATGAATGTATTTTTTATGTACACTAAGAGCTTATGCACTGAAGACAAATTCCTTGTGTGTCCAATCATATTTGGCCAATAAAGAATTCTCATTCTTATCTTATCTTAGAAGCAGCCACTAGATCACAAAAGACAGTTATCTGACGGTCGTGCTACCTGAATTCCCAGGGCTCACCAGGACTTCTGGGGAAAGAAGAACAGTTATTACAGGAAAGTTTCCTCATCTTGAGACTGAATCATCTGGGAAATAAAGTGAGCTATTTTTCAGATATATAAACTTCACTTTGTCCAAAAATTCTAAGTTTTTCTTCTCCTCTCTCTTCAAGATTTTATGTGCTGCTTGGGGTATATTAATTGCAATTGATCCCTAGGAAATGCAATTTTCCAAGAACTGCCACCACTTCAGACAAATGAAAGTCTTCTCCTCCATTCCCCACATCTTCTACCTTTGCATCTAAATATTGCATTCTTGGGATATCATTAATAGGAGCCACGTGCAGAAAAACCAACAGATTACATGCATGCAACAGTCTTTAACATCTAAACATCTTTAAAAACTCCTGGGCCTTTTCCAGCTTGGGTATAATTCTGAAGCAGCATTGATTTCACTTGTCAATGATCTGTAGTAGGACACGGGTGGAGTGTTGCAACATTCCTACTCCTGGTTGATTTCTTAGTAGGTTGCAATATTACTAATCATGGACTGCCTGAGGTACTGGAAGTGAGAGTTTCTCCTTCTTCCTTCATGATCAGTTCTAGCTTCTATTGGTGAGGGATAAAAAAGCCCTGACCCAAAGCCCTGCTTTGTGGTCACTAGGTGAGGACATTCCCAGTGAGGCCATTCATAATTTAGTCCCCTACCTTTCCAATCACTACACTACAAGGGACTGCACTAAAAGACTACTTGGAAGCTACAGCTGGTTTAGAATACAATGACATGACTCATGATTGGTCTTTTTTTAGTTTACTTATGTAATAACTATAATTTGTAAGTTGTTACCATTTGGCTTTTGGGTACCATCTAAATTGCTGGTGATGCACATAAATATCTTTATGGTTTAGAATCTGGATACCTCTGGTTCTGTCTTTCTCTGGCTATTTCTGCCCATCCAGTAAGACGGCTCACCCTTGGTCCCATCACTAAGGCAATGTCATCTATGTCAGATCCTGCCCTCTGAAACATGCTTCCACCATATGTCCCTATAGACCCAACATTGCTGGGCTTTTGTAAAGCCTTAAAATTGAAGGCTAAAGTAGTTTTATACAGCTTTGTAATAGGTTTTACTGGTTCCCTAATTAGGACTTCTGAAAATGATCCTTTTTGGTACTATTAAGGGATTTTTTCGGGTTCTTTCTTTTTTTAATTGCTATAATCTGCCTAGGATTGCAAATTGTGATTAAGGGAGTCTCTTTAAGCTTAATGTTTAAACAAATAGCAAACATATGAATAAATCTCCTAAAATCTATGAGCCTTTATTAAATATAATGGCTGATTTCACATAAGTTTAAACAGATCTGTCAGAGACACAATTTACTGTTAGCATTCCCATAATATTCTAATCTAATCTTAATTAGTCTATCTATAGTTTAGTATACCATGCAAAACCAGCTCATTTAATTAGGTTACACATCTGGAACTAGAAGTACAAACTAAAAATTGCTTTAATATAGTAGCCAAATCAGCATAGCACTTAGCACTTTAGCATACTAGATGAATCCACCTCCTGAGTCAAAGTCTGTTTGATCATATAAAAATAAAATCATGGGGAGGTAGATATCCAAAAATGACAGAGGCCATGTATCACTGTAGCCAATTTAAAACATTTGTGACTGTCATTTTTGTCTCTCCTCATTAAATTTACTAATGCACTTTATATTAAATTGACACCAGCATGCTAATTTCATTCTCTCTGTCAACCCACTTGTCATGTTTCATGAGTTAAAGATATAAATATTGCAGTGCTCCCTGTATTATATAAAAAGTCATGGATATGAAAGAAAGTTGGTCAGCTCACATTTGAATATGAACTTAGCAGATCTACATTTCCTGAGCTCACTGAATCAGCAGTACTATAGTCATCATATGTTATATATATATGTGTGTGTGTGTGTGTGTGTGTGTGTGTGTGTTTTGGCATATTCGGGTCTTGTCCTGTGTAAACTTGAGGATGTCTTGGTGACGTTTCGCCGAGGTCTCACTCGCCATCTTCAGGCTGGAGCTTCCGGCTTTGTGCTCTGCGAGAAATGCAAGGTCTGGGCTGCTGTCTCAAGCTCCAGCCTGAAGATG
>JAOYMU010000001.1:136236862-136247734 GCA_025802295.1 Psammodynastes pulverulentus | reverse complement strand
CTGAGTCTCCCCCCCCCCCTCTCTCTCTGTAGGGTACATGAGCATATATATTTTATATATAAAAGCTTATTTAATTTGTTCTGCCATAAGGCTTACTGTGTCAGGAATGTCACAAATAATAAGTTTGGCACAAAAAAAGAAATATGGTGCTTTTCTTCTAAGATAGCTCAAAAGCCAATGGGATCAGCATGAACCATTTCCATCAAAATGTCCAAGTTGGCAGATATATCAATGCAACCATCATTAACCAACTGTTGGGTTCGTGTAGCATTTTGTGCTTTGTTCTTAATTTCTTCCAGCAAATACTCAACATTAACATCAAGATGTTACCTTATTTTTAAGAGACATTGGTAGAAAAGAAATTTCCTTCAAGCATTCAAAAACAACTGCCTTATTTAAAAATAGGCATAATTTATGCTTATTAAAGGCAACTGGGATACCAATACACATTATATCTAAACACTTTATCAATAGACTTTTACTCACAATATAATCTATCATGAGTGGAGTGGTATTTCAGTAAGACCAGTTTCTAGAAATCTCATATTCTATGCACATTATTAAGAGATTTTTGGCTTGACTTTTCAGAACTTTCAGTGTTGGAAGAATCCCATTTAAAAAAGAAATCTTCCTAGGTTAACATCTATATTGATACTAAACACACATGTATTAGTTAATAGATAAAGGATTTATAATAAAGGTGGGAAAAAAGCCCAAATAAATAATTGATGGTAAAGATAAATCTTTTTTAAAAATACTAATTAAAGTGATGCATCTACCCAGTAGGAAGCAAGTTCTGGATAGACTGATTTCATAATGCCATATTGATAATCATGCTTAGCTACTAATAGCATTGCTGAAGCCAATAAAGCTTGTTAAACATTTTTTTATAAATGAAGATACTTTTTTTTTACACTGATTAAAATGCCCGTAAAAGCTTGTAGAAATTGAAGCTGTTTGACTCAGTTCTAATAGGTATGCATGATTTACATGGCTGACAGAGTAGGAAGCATCCTCATTTTTATTTATTTGTTTGCTTATTGTGTAGAGAACATCTTGTCTGATAATAAATCATTTTCATCCAGCCGGAGAACAGATAATTTTGCAACAACAAAGCAATCATGACTATAAGATATAAGTATGGCTAATTACTGCTCTGATGAGCTTTAAAGGGATCAAAAAAAGGTTGCACTGGAAAAAAAGATACCACAAAAGTGTGATCATAGAAGTTGTCTCAAACTGCCTTTTTTTTCCTGTGTATTTCATATTTAATGTCTAAGAGGTGGCAGATGATTGTTCTTGCTTTTGATTGCTTAGACGCATGAACATATGGCAGCTGCCTCTAGTAACAAAAAAAATAAATAAAAATTCCAGGTATCCAAACTCCAGTGCTCATGAAACTGTTCCAGAAATGCATATTATATAAACAAACGGATATTTATAGGCACTCTTTAAAAGCACATTCTCTTGCATGTGAGGAGAGCTAGGAAGCAGAGGTAAAGTCTCCAACAGGAGTTATATAAAACTGGGTATGTGGGGGCTGCTTGGCCACCAATTAAGACAGTGAGCAATTTACTTTTTCTTCACCAGCAAGAGGATTTGAGGGAGAAGGAAAGAATTCCAAAACTTCTCTGCAGGCAGTTATGATGGAGGGACTCTGTTGCAGGTAACATGCAAAGTATATTGCTGAGAGATGGCAGAGAATTCTGCCTAGTCGGCAATCACATGCTTGCATAATGCCATGTAAATGCTGACCTTTGCCTGGAGTGCCATCTCATAATGATAAGAGCCTGATAATCCAAATTTTATATAACTCTCTTTTGCATAATCTGTAGAATTACAACTGTATCTTTTGATGACGTTGATATATAAATGGGGTCTCTACTGAAAAGCGATGGAATGTAGTAGCATGCCCAGCCTTTTGAAATAGGAAGGGATTTTGCTTGTCTGATGCACGCAGGATCCACAATTGAACCCTCAGGAGTTCCCAAATTCTAAACTATTTCTCATAAAGGGTGCATCTTAGCATTCCTTCCAAATGCCTTTAAGTGGTTTAGCCATTATTCTTCTCATCCTGCTGGCCAAAGAAAGAGGTGGCAACTTGGAAACAACAAAAAAAAAGGAGGAACCACTTTGACATCAAACAGAAAGGTCACTTATTTTTGATGTCCATGAATTGCTTTTTGGCCGCAGTAATCTTCGAAAGGTGACATCCCAGTTGATAGTTCAA
Organism: Psammodynastes pulverulentus; assembly: GCA_025802295.1. NCBI lineage: Eukaryota > Metazoa > Chordata > Lepidosauria > Squamata > Psammodynastidae > Psammodynastes > Psammodynastes pulverulentus. Next base: position 136,245,504 of record JAOYMU010000001.1, on the reverse strand, counting down.
AAAGTTTGTATTACTATTTGCTAATCAACACCAAAGGACCTCATATCAAGATTTCCTCCATGTTTTAGAAGTTATTCTAAAGTAACTCACCAACATGCTTAGCTGGTATCGATGTGTGCAAGCCAAGTTAACCCACCTACTAATTAGCAGGTCACATTATTTTGGGATTATTATTTTTTTATGTTTAATATTTTGTTATTATTACTTTCAGTTGATTTATTTATTCATTGAGAGCCTTGATGGTGCAGTGGTTAGAATGCAGTACTGCAGGCTACTTTTGCTGACTGCCAGCTGCCAGCAGTTTAGCAGTTCAATTCTCACTAGCTCAAGGCTGACTCAGCCTTCCATCTATCCGAGGTCAGTAAAATGTGGACTCAGATTGTTGAGGGCAATATGCTGACTCTGTAAAATGCTTAGAGAGGGCTGTAAAGCATTGTGAAATGATACATAAGTCTAAGTGCTGTTGCTATTAGTTTTATATTCCACCTTTTTTCCAAGAGCTCAGGGCATATTCCGTGGGATCTCCCTTTACTTGATCATCACAACAAAAGCCCTGTGAGGAAAGTTAAGGGAGAATAGATTTTCATAGATGAGGTTGGACATGGATCTGGCAACATCTTGGCCACTAAGCCACACTGTGAATCCATGTCTCAAGGTCCAATGAATATTAATGGTTGGGATTTATTACAGGGTCATGCATCATAAACCACAATAGTCTGTCAATTTAGAACTAAAAAACAGAAAAAAATTTCATTTATAAGTTAGTGCAAATATTGTCTAGATGTTAGTAAGCAGTTACTGTTTTCTAATGGCCATCAAGACTTTTGAACCCTAGATTTAGGAGTTCTAGGCAGTCCCCTTCCAAGAGTTGCTATTAAAATGTCATTAAGTCCATCCTGATCACTAGAGAGCCCTTCAATAATTGCTGATTATGGGCTAGCATCTAAAAGAGAAAACTAAGAAGAAATATTTGTGGCACCCTGAATTATCTGTCACCTCTGAGTCAGGATACACCCCAACAGTCTCTTAACTCATTTTCCAAGCTCAGCTCATTTCCAGTAATGGAAAAAGGTGGGGGAGCAGTAAACAATGGACTATGAAGAGATAAATCAAAAGGAAGCAGCTTCCCTTATCAGCAGATACCTTTTAATCAGACACCTGGAATGTTCATCTAACTAGAAAAGTGAGGAAACAATAAATGATACCTTAGCAAAATCCATTCATGAATGAAACTGACTATAACTACATTAAAATCACTACACTGTGTCCCACCTATTTTGGCCATGTTATGTGGGGGAATTCCATGTAGAAAGCAATTGTGTTTAGAAGAGTTAGCAATAAAAAGAAACCAGGCCACCAAAGAACATGGTGACTGGACACCATCAAAGCTGACATCATCCATAGCATAGAAAAACTCAAATATTGCAAGACTGGAGGATGTGGAGAGACCTGACCTGTAGAATTAGACTTAGACTTAGAATAACTTTATTGTCACTTTGAATGTACACTAATTGGCATACATTAAAATAAAACTATGTTGCATACAGCTCTCAAAGGGTCTCCATCTCTAATATAAATATAACCATGACAAGATAGATAATAGATAATAAATAATTACATAAATAAATAAATAAATAATACAAAATTATGCATGTATCCACATATTATTATATGACACACAGAAACAACAGTCTAGTTCAGATGTATTCATGTACATGGTGAGAGAAACAAATCTTGCACATTTACCAGATGGATGGCATAGGAACCAATTGCCAAGAGTCGGACATGACCAAATGGATAACATCATCATCATCAACAACAACACTATCATCACCCCCACCATCACATTAAACAAATCTAGGTGCCTCTAACACATTTTATTTGTCTATAGACAAATAATCTATAAATAGGAATAACCACAGAGAAGTTCCAACAATTCTACTCCTCAGTGTGGTCCTACCTTTCATTGAGTGAACTGACTAGATTAACTTGCCTTCCAGCTGCAAAGGTTGACATAGTTACAATCCTGGTGGTGGTGGGGAGTTGCAAAGGTGGGCATAGCTACAATTCTAAAAAGAAGAAGAATTGCTACTATTCAAAGAAACTTGGAGTAGCCATTAGACTCATTGTAAATTGCCCAAAATCAACAATGACATGTGGCAATTCTTTCAAGTGGAGTTCTTTATTGTTTCACACTTATAGACAAAATCTGAAGGCTTTACTATCTGCATCTACAATATATTCTATAAAGCATTAAGAAGGGGAAGTCAGGGGGAGGGGGGTAAAGGTGTTTTATGCCTATTTAGAGATATATATTTGTACTTGTTTACATATAATTGTTCAATAAAACTTTTTGTTAGGAAAAAAAAAGGGGTTGTCTTCACTCACATAATATTTGGACTATGTTGCCCCTTATTCTTCTGGAATGCATCCACTTACTCCTGGGATCCACCTGCTCACTACATTCCATCACAGTATCAGGCATTCCTTTAGAAGAGATCGGCATATGAAGTGTTGGACACCTTCAAATAATTTTGTCAGTTGGGTGCATTCCCTTGTAACATATGTTTCCAGAGAGGTTGAGGCTAGTCCTGCCTAGTGCATAGAGGATAAGGGTTTAGTCATTGTACTTATTATCTGGCCGTCCAGCAAATATTCCAGAACCTTGTCATTTTTCTAAACCAAAGGAAGAAAGCCAAGATAGATCAAATGTACAAGTCTAAGGAGCAGGATTAATTCTATTGGGAATTTTTTAATTGGTTTTCAGGACCTCTGTCTACTAGGCTAGAGCAAATTATACAATTAATATGCAAGTATGATTTAATTAGAAAGCAGTTCTGAAACCATCTCAGTTAATTACTTAGTATGAAGATTGAAAGAAAGAGCTGTTGACTTTTCTTCCACAGTTAATATATGTATGTTCTCAGAAGCTTTGAGCCTCATGATAATTCCTTCCCCATGTGAATAGTTATAGCTACGACATATGTAAATTAATATTGCATACTTGATCCCATCTCTGAAAAGAAATGGAAGTGTTATCACTTCCTTTATCAAACATCTACTACCAGTGTCTTTATAAAGAAAGCAGCTAGTCCATCAAGACATCTGTTATCCCTTCAAGATAACTCAGGTAAAATACATGCAATACAAAGCTGACTTTATAAATAAATATCTTTGACATTTTCCCACTAACTCAAAGATACTTCTGTTTGTTGGGAATTTTGCTGAAAGATACTGGAATAGTCTTGCTGGAAGCTTCATCTTCTCTCCATCTCAGATACTGTACTACTTTATGGCTGCACACACAATACAGAGAGGGGGGAGCTTAATAAAAGCCTTTTGAAAGGTCTACTAAACTTATCACTCATCTGTTATCTAAATAGCTTTAAACATATCACTTAAACAGCAGGAGAGAAGAGGAAATATAATGTCTCTAGTCAAACTTTGGCCCTCTGGGCCCAGAATCAGTCACATTTTTTGTGCCCTGTCATTTCCTATGTCATATATAATAATCCATCTTCCAAATTTACTCCAATAACATCAGCCTCATGGAACAGATTGGGAAAAAGAAAGTAGGCTGGTATTTCTATCAGTAAATTCTATCAGTAAATTCATAGCTGCTTTCTAGCATTGCATTGTTCCATTTTTTTTTCACCCCATGTGCTTACACTTGATTGTTCTCACAAATGACTTTGCACTCATCCTCTGCACTCATCTTCTGCAATTTCAGAAGTGATAGGTTGTGAATTTGGTTACTATTGATTTGGCTTGGTTATTTTCAAATGTTCTTCTGCAAGACCTCTCTCCGTCTTCCCCTTCTTACAGAGGGGACTGTTCAAAATTTTTTAAACAGCTTATCATTCTCTTCAACACTGCTATATTAATCAAGAGTGGATAAAAGGCAGCTAGTCAGAAGACACAGAAGATGCTGATTCAAAGAATGGAGCAAATAGTTTTTTTGTTCCAAGAATGGAGAATCTCTATTTAAGCCAGGAGCTGGCAACTCCCTTTAAGCAGACCCAAAAATATTTTTTGTAGTCCTATTGTAGTAACGCATTCACTCCCAATTCTGAAATTACAAATATCACAAAGATTATAGCACTTGCTTTACATAGGTTTATCTTGCTTAGAAAAGGAACCCTCCCCCGAAAAAGTTGCCCATATGATTGATGTAGTTGTAGTTAAAAAAAGAAATAATAAACTGATGGAAGACATTGTAACTAGAATGGGAAAAAGGGGGAAGGAGAAATGCATTTATCTAGCATGCAGTTTCCAAAGCAAAATATCAAAGCTTCATTTTGATCTTGCTAATCTAAACCCTGCCCATTGTTAGAATCAGGTATATTCACATGATATTGTCAAAAAAGTCAAGATGTGTGATTGACATAGTGTGACAGAAGAACTTTCACAATAACACACATAAAAACAGATCATCATGGCCATCATCTTTTGGGGGGGGGGCTGTACCCTACAGCCCTTTGGTTGACATGGAAGTTTCCAAAATGTTATCCACATGCCATTTAGATTTTCAAACAGAACAGGAAATAGAAACATCCCTCTCCTCTATTTCACAGGATCAGGCTACAATCTCCATTTTATAATCAGCATCATGTGAAGCAGAAACCTTCACTCCTATTGTATAACTTGACCATTTTTAAAAAAAAATTGTATAAATCACTTCAGTGATTCACGAATACAGAAAGTTTCAGCTGCCAGGCTCTAAAGCAATCTAATTAGAGGGAACCCAAAGTAGGCAATTAATCAGAGAGGTGCAAATTTCAAAATGCTGCCATTTTGGGAAATCTTTAGAAGATAATTTTCCACTGCAAAGCAGGTTGAATTATCTTTCCTAGAGATAATTCCTCTCATTGTTATGTTGCTGGCTTTTTTTTTTTTTTTTGTTATTTCCCTTATTTCCATTATAAATATGAACTCGAATTGATTGTGCTTCATACTCTCCATTTCTAAAAAGTAATCTTGCTGGAGGATTTGGTTTAATGAGTTTAATAAAATATCCTTTTTTTGTTGTGGTTATACTGTGCCTAAATTGCAGCAAAAGAAAGCTTCAATAGGAAGTCTCATGACTCACTCCCACTTTAGCTATTGAGACTTAGTAAGCTTTCTCCCAGGACAATTCTATTCTGCTTCTTTCCTCCCCTCCTTTTTTTTCTTTTCAGGCCTGTCAAAGTACATTAAGGACACCTACCTGAATGAAAACTGTTATGTCTTTCATAAATGGCTTGATCAGTCATGTTCCTCCTAGACCTAAGTGGCTGTTGAACTTAAATATTCACATGATGTTTGTATATTTAATATTTTAATAGCTCTAAGAATTTCCTGGCTCCACACAACATTTTATGCTTCATCAGTTGCAAGACATAGAAAGCTGAGAATAGAAAATTTTAAATTTTCCACAATGCCCTGCCAGTTGTGCTGAATTAATCATTGCAAAGGTAATTAAATTGGCTTCTTGGCTGCCAACTCTTAATGTGGAAAGGCATTCTTTACTAAGGACTTTCTCAATCTAGATTCAACTTCGGCCATATGTACTACATTTTTATAAACTTCCCTTCTTACCTGTCCAGTCCAATTGTGACTTGAGCAGGATATTCCATATCTGATGATTTGTAAGTAGGGATGTACACCAGGATTAATATCAGACAACAATTAAACAGTAAACAATATCCCAATCAAGAAACCATGAATGCAACAATCAAACAGTAAACAGCCTAATCAAGGAAGTACCAAGAAGAAAACAAAACCAGAAAGGGCAAGGAACTAGTGAAGATGTCACCTAGTTGGGTAATGAAATGTCAAATGTAGACAGCACCAGACTCCACAGTTCAACCCTGAGCTACAAATATTCTATTTTACTCATATCTAGGGCTTTTCTTCGGCGCCGAAAGGTGCCGGAACGCTCCCCCCATCACGCGCTAAAAAACCCCGGAAGTGATAGCGCGCGATTGGTTGAGACGGAGCACGTGCCGACAGCTCCGAAAAGGTGCCGGAACGCCGTTCCGCTGAGCTCTGGCTCAAAAAAAGCCCTGCTCATATCCCACACACATCAGAACAAGATTCCATCAGTCTAAATTGATACTTTAGGCACACTTCCAGGGTGTATGCATTTTTGTGTGCTGCAACTGCCAAAAAAAGCCAATGCAGTCCTAGGCTACATTAACAGAGGGATAGAATCAAGATCACTTGAAGTGTTAATACCACTTTATAATGCCTTAGTAAAACCACATTTAGAATCCAGTTTTGGTTGCCAAGGTATAAAAAAAGATCTTGAGACTCTAGATAGAGTCCAGAGAAGAGCAACAAAGATGATTAGGGGGACTGGAGGCTAAATCATATAAAGAATGGTTGCAGGAATTGGGTTTGTCTAATTTAATGGGAAAAAAGGGCTAGGGGTGATTTGATAGCAGTGTTCCAGTATCTCAGGGGCTGCCACAAAGAAGCGGGAGTCAAGATATTCTCCGAAGCACCTGGACAAGAAGCAATGGATGGAAATTAATCAAGGAGAGAAACAACCTAGAATTAAGATATTTCCTGACAGTTAGAACAATTAATCCATGGAACGGGTTGCCACCAGAAGTTGTAAATGCTCCGACACTGGAGGTTGGACAACCATTTGTCTGAAATGGTATAGGATCTCCTGCCTGAGCAGAGGGTTGGACTAGGAGACCTCCAAGGTCCCTTCCAACTCTGTTGTTCTTATTTTGTGCAGTTTTAGCTTAGCATTCTGTACAAATGCACTCATGTTTTATCACTAAAGGCAAACTTAACCGGTTATTGCTTTTTCATTGAACCATTAGAACATATTATAGAATATACTGTAGTATTAAAACATTTTACCCTTTAATTAAGGTTCTGAAACCATGACTCGTTAGATTTTATTGGCCTTCTTAGTTTCATTTTTTCACAGGCCTTGAAGATAGTTTACCTATAGGATAAAGTGTGCATTTCAGGAATAGCTCCTCTTTAGATAAACGTATCCTCACCAAAATTAGAGATGCTAACAAAGGAGGAAGGAAGTCCCAGATATGTAATCATGCTGATATGGAAAGTGGCTGACTATTAGGTAATGGGGTGGTATTCCATTGTAGGGACTGACTGTAATGTATATAATATGTGATAGATGAAGGGAGGGCTCTCTGTAGCTGTCCACCTGGTAGCTTGCTGATATTGCTCTTGGATGAATAATAAAGCACTTAATTTCATGGTTTTTTTAAAAAAAATCCCAGCTCAGAACAAATTTCGTAAAGAATAAAGTTCCTACAAAATTATGGTTCAAACCATTAAACCACAATCAAGCCAACTCTAAAGACAACTCTCCTTCTTCATGCAAATAGTTCTAACTAAGCTGAGTTAGGATAAATTAAGCAGCTGCCTTTCCTCTAGGTTCAGTCTACACATTCAAGGGGAGAATACAGTTGCAGAAAAGACACAAAACTTATTTTAATGCCTAGAGTTTTGCAGCAAGTCCCAAAGAGGATAATTTTTCCAGGCATTTGGATACGATGCAGCAAATCCATTATCTTTCTTCTCAGAAAATATAAAGGCTTAAAATGGAAAATGAACATGCTGGCAATGCCTTCTTCGCTGCAGGATGAATTAAACAGTTCAGTTGAGCATTTCCTTGAATATGAATAGCACATTTGTTCGAATGCTTGTTGTGCAATCCAGATCTAGAGACTGTGATTAAACAGGACTAACACTTGTCACACAAATAAGCATTTGAATTTTCATTCAGACTCCCATGCTCAACATGCAAAGGGAAATGTAGGCCAGAATTACTATAACATCTTCTACTTCATCCTATCAAGCAATCTAAAAGGATAACAGCAGAGAATGCATGTAGAAAGCTTGAAATTCATTCTTGAAGAGTTACAGATGGTCTTGAGACCTTGTAAAAATTGTTGCAAGTTGCAATTTTTAATCTGTCAGAAAATAGTCCATTAGTAAAAATATGTAGAACAATCGTATCGATTGTATTATTTTTATAGGTTTTAACTTAATGGACCTTATTTAAAATTAAGATCAAATATAGTTTTTTCTGAAATACCATTCAAAGATCAAGTGTGGTCACAAATCCTTACGTTAGACAATTACCAATATTGCATAGAAGTCTAAACTATACTCAATCCAGTAACACAAAAGCAGAAACATATCAAAAGGTAAAGAAAGCGAATAAAAAAAAGACTTCATCATGTTTTTATAGAGGATATAAACCATGTTCATTTTTGAAAATGCAACAGGGCACATCCGTCTGCTGAAACAGGGCAGATCAAAATGGAAGAGTGTAGGATAAGGAAATCTGTTATGGGCCAAAATATTTCTACTAATTTGTAGCTGTGTGCATCACCTATTGTTTTAGAATTGATTCTTTACATACTAAATATATTATAAATTATTAATAAACAGAGTGCTCAAATGTAGTCTGTCTTCTATGTCCATTTTAAATCTTGCATTTTTCCTACAAAAAAAACACAACCTCCCCCCCCCCCCCGTGTAAGACAAAGTATAAAACCCTTTTCCAAGTCTGATAAGGGATGTTCACACTGCTATATAGATATAGATATAGATATAGATATAGATATAGATATAGATATAGATATAGATATAGATATAGATATAGATAT
>JAOYMU010000001.1:136071319-136089478 GCA_025802295.1 Psammodynastes pulverulentus | reverse complement strand
ACACACACACACACAGATACATACATACATACATATACACACATATATAATATGTAATTATAATTATATATAAATATATAATTGGTGTAATAAACAGAGCTTATTGTTAAACCGGAATGGAAGAGAACCACAGAAATAATTACTTTTCTATTTGTTTCCCGAAGATAGTTAAATATGATATGTATCCTCTAATGTCTAAACTTAAACCTTGATTGATTTTTGGACCGTAAAATGTCTTGTTCTAAGCAGGGGGCAATATTTCCATAACCAAAGACTTTAAAATTGTTGGAAAGCCAAAGATTATAGCAAGTAGAGCTTCTTTTCTTTTTAGAAAACAGAAAAAGTGTATGCAGGGATTGCAGAAAGTTGCTGATTATGAATTGTCTACCTCTGATGTAAAACTTAATGAGCTATTTATTATCCTTCACAGCAGGCTTTCCCTATCCTTCTGACACCAACAGCTTTTACAGCACCTTGTGTCCTATTTTTGAAGAATCTGATTCTGTTATTTAGAGTTTAACATTTACTGACAGTAATGAGAAAGAAATATCAATTTTGTTTATTTCCTTTGAGAATATAAAGGGATAGCCCAGGATTGATGTAACAATGTCTCACAGAGAAGCAACCTGTTTCAGGTAGTACAATGAAAAAGGGGGATAAAGGTGAGAGAGAGAGAGAGAGAGAGAGAGAGAGAGAGAGAGATACAAAGAGCGAGAGGGAGAGAGAAAGAGATACAAAAAGAGAGAGGGAGAAAAAGAAAGACAGATCATTAAAAAGGGAGGTACATCTTTTGAGAAAATAGCTTCAGGTGCCCTGTGTGTCCTAAATGCAATTCCTTAAATTATCTACAGTAGTAATGAGTAGAACTGCTCTGCAGACTATTCCCTTTCCTTCAGGAAGACTTAAAATGTCTCTAAATTGCTTTCTTTGGACATTATTCCTCCCCTTCCCTTGTTAATTCATTAACATATTCTTTCAAAAGCAGCTATAGATTTTGAATGAAAAGAAGGTGGGGGTAGAGCACCTCAGTGCTGCAGATGGCTGTCAGAATGAAATGAAGCTTATGTCTACTGAGGGACTCAGACATTACTGTGAAATCTGGAGAGAAAAGAAAGCAGCAGAAGGCAACATTTCTAAAAAGGTTTGGCACCAAATGGCATTGTGAGGGTTAATTTACTGCCAGAAACTGTCGAGCTTTTCATTCTCAGCAGACAAACAGTAGACAGATTCCCAAAGAGCACATCATAATCACAGATGCTGAGGATTTATACTAAAATGGAATTGAGGGTGAGCGAGCAAGCACACTTTTAATGATGTGGTAGAGTTGAAATAACTAATCTGAATAATCTAAGCAAAGGTATAGTAGAACTCTTTTCTAAAAACTGAATGAAGCTAAATGAATTAGTAACAGAAAGAGGCTTAAACATATAATGGTTCCACTGGTGGCCAAACTTTACAAATTGCAAAAACTAATTACCATAATTAAGCCTTTGATTGAAAAGGCGAATATAATGTATCTTAGATGACGACCTAAAACTTCAACAATGAAACTAAAGAATTTCAAATCTTACTGTTTTTCAAATGATACCTTAAAAGCAATACTGAAATGAAAACCTTGACAATAGAAAGAATCTTTAAGTTGGTAAGAATCCACAAATTCCATTGTGCATAATGGACCTATGATCTTTCACAGATTTAGAAATAAGATGCATCAAAAGCACTGAAGCATCCTCATACAACTTTCCTAATATCAATTATTTAATTTAAAGGGGTAAAGGTTGCCCCTGTATTTCACAAATAATGGTATTTTATTTTTTTAATCAAAGAACAGATTATATGGAAAAATCAGATTAAAAAAATAAAAACCACCAAAGAAAAGAAAAATAATACATATCAACGAATAATTTACACATAGGTTTGTTCCAATATTATGACAGAATACAATAGTGAAAGAAATTTTGTGGTTTTCTAATTATCACTGGCTGCTGCTATAAAGCAAAAGGTAGTTTTGTTAAGGTTAAGGCACCAGGCTATAAAGTGGTAGACTGCGAGTTCACCTAAGCCAGAAAGATGGCTGGTGACTTTGGGCTAGACCAGGAGTCAGCAACCCATGGCTCTGGAGCCGTATGGGACTCTTTCATTCCTCTGTTGCGGCTCCCTGTTGCCGGTTGGCTCCACAATTCATAGGGGTTTTGGTTAGAACAAATAGAGGAAAAAGAATGCCGCACGAGGAGGAGACTCTATGGTAGGGGAATCGGACTTCTGGTCGGCTCCAGAATTGAACGGGGGGCTTCTGGTTAGGAGCTTTGTGGCTCTTTGAGTGTTTAAGGTTGCCGACCCCTGGACTTTTTTTTCAGTCCAACCCACCTCACCGAGTTGCTGATATGAAGAAAATAGGAGGAGGAAGGTGTGTCAAATATTTTTACTGCTTTGAGTTATTTGTAAAAGTAATAAAGATGGATACAAAGAAAAATAAAATACACTTGTTTTCCATCAGTTCTTGCCAGTTACAAGAGAAGTAATAAAAGCAATATGTGGAATCATATACATTGGGTATTTAAAATGTTAATTGTTGCACTTTATTTTATTTGTTGTGAATTCTTTATTTAGATCCTTTCCCTGAAAAATTACAAAATTGTAATACCAAAACATAATAGAGAAGAAGAAAAAACAAAGAAAAGTCATCCATATAATATACAATTGATCCAAATCAGTGATGGTATTCTACCGGTTCGGCCCAGTTCAGCCGAACTGGTAGTAAAAAAGCCTCCGACGATCAGCTGAGAGGAGGAAAAAAAGCCTCCAACAATCAGCTCCTCCCACCCACCCCTGAGCTTTTCCCTTCTTTATCCTCTCAGCTGATTGGCAGTGCAGGCCTCAGCTGGTGTATGGAAAGCTGTGCGCGTGTGTGATCACCAAACCGGTAGTAGAACAGATAGGATCTCACTGCTGATCCAAATGTAAGTTTTTCATTGTAAATAACATATCTCGGGTTAACTTTTGTATGAATTTAATGATTTTGTACTGGCTTAATCTTAATACATTCTTCACATGAAAGCTAAATTTGTTAGCTCACAGACTGTTTTTTTAATATATTGTGCAAATGTGCTTCATGCACATCTTATACATAATAGTAATAGAAATTAATTAAAAGTTTAAATCAAAATAATTTTCATTTTTTGAAAACATAAGAGTAATCATTTTGTTTTGTTAACTTTCAACTTTATTATACTTATATCCCGCCCCATCTCCACAAAGGGACTCGGGGCGGGTAACAAGAAGATAAAACACATAAAATACAACAATTGCAACTAATAAAATAACAATAAAATATTTAACCGTAGCATGGGATAAAGTGGTTTGGGTGCAGTATTTGTGAAAAACAATTTGGAATTATAATTGTTAACAAACTGAATAAGAATCAATAGTGTAGTATGGCTGTGAAAAAAGCAAAGATGATTTTAGGCTCTCCCAACAAAAGTATGGTTTAATATCATTTTACTTTATTTCATGCTTGTCAGATTCCATCTCGAGTTTGTATCTAGCCCCGCATACCAAACTTAAAAAGGATTGAGATAAATAAACAACTTAAAAGAAAGGCAATGAGGACACTAAAAACTATGAAGAGTAATTGAAAGAATTGAAAATAGATAAGATAAGAAGATTGTGGGAAGCACAAAAGCATTTTCCAAATGCCTGAAACAATGACACACAGAAGGTCAAGACCTTCTTTTATTATTCCAAAGTGCAAGACATGCAATAAAAGATTTAATTTACAGAAATGCAGGAACAAAATACTTCCCAGTGGTAAGAGAGGTTTTTTAGAAAGTTTATTAGACTCTCTTTCACTTGAAGTGCTCACGTGGAGGCTGAAAATCCACCTTCATGTATTAAATGATTTTGTGTCCACAGTTCACTTTTTTATTAAAAAAATGCTGAAGTGAATATATTAAAATGGGTAAAAGAGTGTATACTATTAATAATAAAAAATGAAAGTGTTTTTCAAAAAATCCACACTAAAGAAAGTATAGATAAAAATGCAGATTAAAGATGCACACTTGAAAAAAATATACAAATCCTTGTAGAAGAAACCAAGTGAAAACATGCTTTGCTCTTCCATATTGTACTCAAAAGTGAACGGAAGAGTGTAGCCACCACATGCTAAAATATATAGTTTGATACAAATAGTACATAGGTTTACATCTTGAAGCAGCAATCAGCTCATTCCCACCCTCTTTTATTTCAAGAAATTTCAACTCTCCGTGAAGAATTATTCTGTTTTAATGGGTGATTTATTTTAAATTAGCAGCTTTAGAGAGAGCAAGGAGGGTCATGTTAACATCTAATACCCATACCATTAGTTTAAAAATGGTACACATTTCTGAAGATATAATTACATCTTTCCTAACTATTAAAGTGTGATTTGGGAAGTTGAAGACACCAAAGTAACACCCAAAAGAGTTTTAGTGTGTGGGAAGGCGAGAGGACAATAAGAAGCATTTTCTGTCACTTAAGAGGGTAATGAAAAGACTTCAAATCTCAGGAAAAGGGGGAAAAAACCACAAATTTGAAGGGACAAAATTGTCGGGCCCCATTCTGTATTTTTCATTCAAATAAATGATTTTTTTTTAACTAGAATCACACATTGGAAAAAAGCATCTAATTCTTCAAGTTTCCACCTAAAACTAGCTAGGTGCCAAAGTGCGTAACCATCCTGCTATGATCAAGCAAGACACGTTTTTAATTTAAAAAGTGATGAAAAACAAATCGATACACCAAAACTATTCATGCTACATTTTTTTAAAGAAGTCTCAAAAGTCTCATAGAAAATTGAAAAAGAGGATAAGGCTGGATCAGTATTTGAGACCACTGACAGGTGCAGCTGCTCTTTCAGTTGCAAAGAGGTTTATACTACCCACTATATGAATTTAGCATCTGGGTAAAATAGTTTAAGCATCCATTCCATCTGGGATGAAAGACTAGCAGGATGGGAAAAGTTAACAATAACTGGTGCGGAGGGGCTGAAGAAATTACTATTGTGCTGCCAAGGTGCCAGAGAAAAAAATAGTTGAGAGTTTTAATCTGGAGTTTCCTTCCAAACTCAGCTATTCAAAAGATGGAAAGGTCATGTGGGATTTTTTTTTTTAATTTATGTCTCTGACAAACCAATCATGGAACAAACTCTCCAAATGATGGGCTTGTCTTACTTGGAAAGCAGCAGCTGGGTCACAAGGCCAGACAATCTGTGGATATTAATAAAGCCTTAAAAATGTTTGTCCTTTAAGGAATGTAATAAAAATATCACCCGAAAAATTATTTTGACACTGAAATCGCCCTTGCTCCTCATGTGGGTGTTTATAAAAGCATGCAAGTCTCCATAGGATCTCCCAGCAGGGGAAATTAGGAGGAAGCAAAAAGGGGATTCGTTTAGGAAACAAACTCCAGGTTTCCAGAACTGGGAGCAACACTTTTATTAGCAATCCTTGTATTTGAGCAAAAAAATAATGATGATGATGATAGTGTGCATGAGACTGCTAAAAACAAGTTATTTTTCCAGTGAAAGAAGAAAATTGGAAGGAAAACAAGCAGCAAGAAGGCAAAGGAGTTGATTCCTGGCTAGGCATTCCTATATTCCAAATAACCCCTCAATCCACACCCTACACAGAGAGAGAGAGAGACAGAGACAGAGACAGAGACAAACTCCAGAGACAGAGACAGAGACAGAGACAGAGACTTGAAATGCCATGCAGGGCAGAGAACAACCAGAAATGCATGATGGGCAATTAGCTCAGTCTTCTTTTCTTTTCATAGGCCAACCTCCATAAGCCTTCTGGGTTTGTTCCCTCATGAAACATTTACAAGAGGATTATCTCACCTTCCTCTTCCTTTTCTTTTTTTAAAAAATATTCATCTTGCAAACTGACAGGTTATTAGAATGCTAAACAAGGCGAAAATCTGTTAGACAAGGTTGAAGCTTTCACATGCATGTCAAGTTTAGAATTTTTTTTATATGACTTGTAATCAATTCAGTAATAAACTATTTATGGCAACAATTCACACATTTATACATGGTGTTGGGTGTTATTGAGTGATAAGTCACAAATGATGAGATATTGAGTGAGACAAGCAAGTGAGTTTTTGCTTTGGGTCATTCTAGGAAACAGACCTTTGTAAAACCACTTTCTTCAAGTGCCACTAACAGGAATAGCTCCTTCATAACAGTAGGCTTTATTTGATGCTCTTAAGTTATCCGTGGTTTCCAGGGATTTTGAGCAGTCTGGGCATTTTTTTTGCTTAATTTTATCCCATTGATCTTTATTATTAAAATATTCATTTGGTACATTCACCATTCATAACCAGACTGAGTACAACATTCCTCAATCTGGTGTCCTCCAGATGTACAGTATTTTATTTTAAGCTTTGTCATTTCCAATCCTAGCTCAGAATCATCAAAAAAAAAGAAAACACCAACACATGTGTAGGGGATGCAGAACTAAAATAGTGAGTATCAAAAACTTAAAAGATACTAGCATCATTAAGTACTCTATATACCATATACCTTACTGCAGGACTTGAGTATTTAATTGCAGTGGTTCTTCTCCTTCCTCCTTCCTTCCTGGTTCTAATCAGTGATGGTGGGGGAGTATAACCACCAAGCAATTTCTCCTTTGTAAGGTACCATAAGGTCCTGTGCTTTTTCTCCTTCTGTTAAGCATCTACATGAAGCCACTGGGAGAGATTGTCTGATGATTTGATATCAACAATATGCTGATGATATCCTACTGGTCAGCACTGGTGATGGTACCAGTGCAGAGATGGTATTCAGCTGGTTCAGACTGGTTCTGTCATACCTGTAGCAGAAATTTTGATCAGTTTAGAGAACCAGCAAATACCACCTCTGACTGGCACTCACCCCCGCCATTACCTCTCCTATACTAACTTCTAAGAAACAGCTCAAACAGCTCAGCAGCATTGAAAGAGGTTGTTATTGGAGCCCTGCGGCATGCACGCAAAGTGCATAGAACCAGTAGGAAAAAATTGGGAAACCCACCATGGGTACCAGTGGCTTGACCCAGTTTCTGGATGCAGCAAGGGATGATTGGGATGAGATAGACCAGAGGTGTCAAACTCAAGGATCCGGCCTGCGGGGTGTTTAGATCTGGCCTGGAAATAGCAAAGGACCGGCCTGCAGTGCCTCTGCTAGTGAAAATGGGGTCCACCTGTGGCCTCCCCATGCCCCATTTCGGCCAGCAAGGTGCTGCAGGAGGGCATCGTCTCATCTTCTGGCCCCCTGGCCGACTTCCGGAGGACAACTACAATGCTGATCCAACCCTCCAAGAAATCCAGTTTGACACTCCTGACATAGGCTGAAGTCCTTCTGGATTCACAGCTTTTGCTGGATGGGCAAAGATAGGCTATGGCTAAGAAGGTTTTTACCCAATTTAACTGGTATATCAGTTACAACCTTAGCTGGAAGAGGAGTATCTGACAATAATGACTCAGACCCTCACCACCAGTTGTCTGAAGTACCACAATATCTACACAAGCCTACCTCCGAAGATCATTCAGAAGCTTCCATTAGTCCAAAATGTAAGAGCAATCATATACTTCATGTACTGTTACATTTGTTTTAGTTAGAAGTTTTTAATATTAGCTATGATTTTAAATTTCAATTATTTATTTAAGTGTAGATGTTATGTTGCAAATTATGTATTGCAAATTTAGTCCATTTGTGATGGACTAAAATATACATAAATAAATGTAGTATACTAACACCACTTCTCCCAATTGGCTAAGCAATTGAACCACCGGTTGTTTTATGAAGTCAAATCATTGAACAAAATAAACTTGTACAGTAAATTCTAAATCAGATTCTTAAAGCCCTGGCAAATGTTTTATCATAATTAAGTCAGGCAAGACAGATGCAGAAATAAAGAATGTGGCTAATTTTCATAAGGCATTTCTCTGGAAAATGCTGTTAACCTCTAAGAACACTGGAGTGATAAGATTTATGATATCCAAGAATTAATTCATCAAGAAGAAAAAGAAACATCTTCTTCCTTACAGCACATACTTGCAAGAGACTCTAAGGACACCATTAGTTATTCATTTTTTTGCAAATTGTATTGAAATAGAGAAAGATTAAGCTTGAAATCCTGTAGTTTATGGGATGGCATGCATGATTGATGAGTGGCATATTTTGCCTTGCCCAATGGTAAGACAAGCAAGATTCATGTGAAGCAGAAGATGGTTTTTCTTGGGTATACAGCATCAGCATCATCATTTGATTCACTGTCTATCCACTGCAGAGTGAAGACCTCTTCTGCATGTTTCCAACCAATACGATCCTGAGCTTTCTTCTGCCAATTGAGCCCCCAATACTTGCTGATGTCATTGATCCATCTTGATTTAGGTCTCTTTCATGGGTATACAGCATTACCATAAAACTTTAGAGGCTAGGACTATTAGGTTCCAGAATTCTTGGCCAATTAAGACTTACTGTGGCTGGAAATTCTGAATGTTGCCATGTCAATACATCTATAAAACCCCACCTTGTGGAATAAAAGAATACGCAGACTTTGATGCATTATCAACAGCAAGTAAGAGCTGAGCTTGAATGCTATTTTTAGTTGTGCATACTTTAAAATAATCCTGAAGAAGTGCTTTGGACTTCACCCAAGTGCAAGCATAGCACTGTTTTGCTATTCATTAAAAGCAGCCCATCTTTTTTTCAGACTGCAGCACAATTCTGAACATAAGATGCAGCTGTTTTATGGAGTTGACTTTTTCATACATGCGAACAATTCTCTAAATTCTACCCTCCAACTGTAAGGACAATTCCCAGAATTCTCAACAATGATAGTGCTAATTCATGGTCATGCTGGGAGCTGAGTTCCTGTATAAGAGGAGACAGAGTAGAAAAAGATGTTTTAAGCATTGTTTTTCCAGAATGGTTACTCCTCTGTAGTTGTTAAGTGCTGTACTGTGCATTGAGTAAAAGAACATAAAACTCCTGAATCAGGTCCAAAAGCCATTTAGTCCAAAATCTTGCTCCTTAGAACAGCTAATCTAATAAATATTGAAGCATACAATTTGAACCTGAAAGTTGCAGCCATCCTTGTGCTTCACAATTACTTATTCAAGGGAGTGCTGACTTCAAGCACAGATACCTGGTACGGTTGCCAAGAGTTTCAAAACCGTGTTAAGATTTCTTGCCTATGAATTTTTATCTGCAAAAGAATTATTTTTAAGGGCAGATCTGATTCCAGTGAATCTAGTTCTATAGAAGGTCAGCAGTGTTATTAGTCAGGGTGATGAGCTCTTTCAGGTAAGATGCTGGAAGCCAGAACTGTCTGTACCAAAGGCCTGACGTGTGCTTTTTAAGTAAGCCAACTATGAAGTGGAGGATGCGGTCCTGTCTCCAGCCTTTAAAGAAGATTCAGCTGCTGTCAATAATGGGAGAGGTAATGTGGTAGATTCGAACTGCTGAACTGCTGACTTTTTGATCGACAACCTCAGTGTCTTACCATTGAGCTCAGTGCTCAGTCACCACTCGAATCCCTAGTGCCGCATAATGGGATGAGTTCCCATTACTTGTTCCAGCTTCTGCCAACCTAGCAGTTAGAAAGCACGTAAAAAATGCAAGTGGAAAAATAGGGACCACCTTTGGTGGGAAGGTAGCAATGTTCCGTGCATCTTTGGTGTTTAGTCATGCTGGCCACATGACCACAGTGACGTCTTCGGGCAGTGCTGGCTCTTTGGCTTTGAAATGGAGATGAGCACCACCCCCTAGAGTCAGGAATGATTAGCATGTATGTGCGAGGGAAACCTTTACCTTTAATGTGGTAGAATGTAGTCTAAACTCCAAGGCAGTATAGACAGCTTTCCAGAGGAGCAAGAGACCATGAAGTTTAGACAGTTTGGCTTGGAGGAAGAGGATCAAGACTGCTGGGAGTTCTCGGAATATATCTTTAATGATGCAAGTAGCTTGGCAAGATTCCTGTCTATAGGTGAGGAACAATAACAGAAACTGCTCTGAAATAACTCAGCATGTCTTTCTTGGTTTTCGGTGCCTAACAGGTGCCATCTTGATTTTTTTCTTCAAGAAGCAAGATAATATGGGACAACCTTGATACCTGATTCTGCTTCAATGGGTCAATATAGAAACTACATACAGTTGTCCTTTTTATAAGTAAAGGACGGAAAAGTAACTGCCAGAAGCTACAGCATTTTTCACTAACTATGCCTTACCTATTGCCTAAAGAGGTGCTTTCATTAGAGAAACTGAATGACATAGTATGGCTATGTCTAGCATGCTTCAGTACTGCGTTTAGTCAGAACAGAGCAGAGTGCAGGTACAAAACAACAACACAAGACTGCATGGAGTTGGGGGAGGGAAAGAGAAAAGGGTTCTTTACATAGGAGATTTATGTATGCCCGTATTTGCAAATTTGCAGCTGTGGAAAGAAATACAGTATAATTTTTCAAATCAACTTAAATGGGTAGGTGGTTAGGATTAAATATAATTTCAATAGTATATATTCACGGCAGCTTTCTCATCTCCTCCCCTCCTTTCCATATTATGTCTTGGTATCATTTTTCTTATAATTTTATTTAAAAGTTTTAATACCTGGATGTCAGGAGAGACAGATTTGTCCAAGCCATAATTTTCACAAAGACACTAGGACTGCCCACTTCCTCTCTCAAGCACTGTTTTTGGAAATGACTTAAAAATAGCTTTTTTTGTATTAAGAACTTCCAGAAGGACAAGTTTTATTACACTGGTTGACTTCCTTCCAATCCATAGCGAAAGAAGATTTATGTAAGTTTAAAACTTAAGGAAAACTTTTTTTAAAAAAATTTAAATAAGCAGTGAAAGTGCAATTAGAATATTGATTTTGGAAAGATTTTAATCCAACTAAGGAGCCCAACAGACTGGGAACAAGACTTTGAAAAAGTTATAAGAAGATTTCTTGTTGTTTGTTTAAAATCTTATTAAAATATATGAAGATCTGAGCTTAAGTGTAAGAAATGCCTTCCTGGGAAATGTTCTAGATGAGAGAAAAACATGATAAGAGGAAATTTTGGAAGGTTTATTACTAGAGACAACCAAAAAGAATTAAAGATTTTAATTAAAGGAGAATTCCCACTAATATGGAATGGAGAAAAATATTTTAACCCTGGGAGAATTTAGGAATATTTGGCAACAATGTACTCAGAACTTATTTTTTAACTGTCTGATACAATAAAAATGGGCCTAAAAAGATAGAAGAGGATATAGTTGAAAATAAATCTGTTTTTTATATGGATTTGAAATTAACAGGAGATAAGAATGGTATTGAAAAGATGTTTTACAAGACCACCAAACAATACTGACTGAGATGTTAATAGTTAAAAGCTTACACAAATAAACCAGAAAAACAAACTGGATCTGTGGATGTTAACTCAGAAAAGTGACTTGGACAATTTTCTTACTTTGGATTTACAAAAGTGCTACAGTATATTCCTATCAAGGAATTCCTGAGGAAATACAAAGAGAGAAATCACTAATAAATGTAGATGTTGTCTTTTCTCTAATCAAAAGAGTCAGTTTACCCATCTTAGCAAGATCTGTCAATTTCATTACCATACTTTTTCTATTGTTTATTATACTGTGGAAGGTGTGGTAGAATATAGTCTGGATTCCCAGGAGGGAGGGGGTGCATTCCAGAAGATCAAGAGACGGCAAAGTTTAGACAGTTTGGGGGGGGGGAAAAAAGAGCCAAGATGCTCCTCTCTAGAACTTCTCAGAGTTCATCTTTAATGATGCAAGTAGTTGCTTTAGGTTGGCAAGATTTCTGTCTATAAAGGAAATGGCTTAGAAGTAATTTTACATGTCTGTCTTGATTTTTGGTGCCTGACAGAAGGTGCTTGTTTAGGCACAAGAAAACCTGCTGTTTTGCACTGCTTCAGGGTTTTTACTGCAATAGAGAGCCATTTTCTCTACAGGTGAAGCCTGAAGGTAGCATTTGTTGCCACTCTTCAAAAGAAGCTATTGCATCTTTTAAGGGAACTCCACTGGGAGCTTCTTCCTTCTCATTGTACAAAGAATAAAATGCCAACAGTCTTACAAAGATGCTTCAGGGATTTCATGGGTCTCCTGCAAGGCCTTCTTCTGAAAGCCATTGTGTTCATCAGTGTGGGCATAAGGAAACCTGGGGAGTTATGGGATTTATTTAGAAAGTGACCTTTTATGCTGTGGTCCAGTCTTGATTCCTCTGCTTTAATCCAGTGATTAAACCTGGAGGTTTCCTCATATATAAAGTGTTTACTGTATGCCTTTTCTGGAGCCTTCCAGAAGCTTTGAAACTGATTCCCAAAGTAAAGTCACCACTGCCAATGGTCCTGCTGGCTTGGCATTCTAAAGCTATAATCCCAAAGAGGAGGAAAAAATTGGCTTCTGCAATAAAATGGACTGCTCTTTTAGGGCTGCAGGATGAGAAACTTTGCACAAAATGTGTGTACGTTAAGAAAAATTGTGTGCAAATAATATTACAAAAAACTGTGTAAAAAATTAAAATCCATGTAGCATTGTGCTTATTTGCATACTGTATTTATTTACTTAAAATTGTATGATCAACTGTCTTAAAACACAACTCTGGAAAGCCATACACACAGTAGAGAAATTGTGTGGATATTTGATGGAGTTTCCGCCCTCCTACTCATACATTTATGAGGAAAGGGGGAAAGGAACAATTTCTGCAGCAGAAAATAGACAAATTGTAGAAAGCAAAATGGACAGATTCATTCAAGTCTGACATTTAGGCCTTGGAATTCTAAGGTCACCTCTATAGTGACTCATGAAACAATTGTCCAACTATTTTACCATGCATTCAGTGTCTGACTTTTCACTCACATATAGGTGTTTCTGTATACTTTTCTGTATTGCATACAATTTGATCCATCATTTAAAATCTGTATTAGAAAATCCAGGAAAGTGTAGATTACAGAAGAAAATTGCATTATGGTTCAAAGTGTGGATTGTGATAAATTTGCATTAAATATGCTTTTCTGTGTATATATCCCTGCACTTAATTGTCTTTGAACAAAGTCCTTGACTGTCACCTAGTGTGAAATCTGATCATAAAGAATAGTCAGATGGCAATCCAATGAACCTCTAATGTATACTGCAGTTCTTCATATCCAAGCAGGCTTTGTGTAGCAAGGACAATACTGGTGTTTGTATCAAGCGTGAAAAACCAGAATACAACAGAGCCATTTTCTAAAGGGCCTTTTACTTGGCTCCAGCAAAAAGAACATTCTGTAAAGTTCAGCACCAACGTAAGTGCATTGTATTTTACGTGACTCTGCAGAGCCAATAAAACTGGTTCTTGGCCAACTGTGTTCCTTCACCAGGGTTCTCTGAAAGACTTCAGCAATAATAAGAAAAGACTAACCCAAAGATTATTGCTAATTACAGTTATATTGATTGGCCAGAAACAAACTCAATCTAAGGTAGAGAATATGCCAGAATTCTATGCAAATGCTGAAAAGCCATATGGCTGGCTGGGTTGTAAGGAGAGAGGAATCATAGCACTGTTCAGACATGTTCTGATTGCAGGGAAGATGCAGAGCCATGTTGTGTTAGCCACAACATTCATCCCAGTATCCCAGCTATGGGATCTTACTGGCACCGCTACTGGTTCGGTGATTGCGCATGTGCACAGGAAAAATGCATGTGTGTCACTTTCCAGCCACCAGCTGAGGCCTGCAGCACCAATCAGCTGAGCAGATAAAGGCCAGCTAAAAATCAGGGTGGCTGGGAGAGGCCAACATGCATTTTTCCCTTCTTTTTCTTCTCTGCGGAGTGGAGGTTTCTTTTTGCTCCTGGTTTGCCCAGACTGGGCTGAACCAGGAGGATCCCACCCTTACAGTATCCTGAGATGAATCTGTTGGAGTGTTAAAACACTTGGTGTCTGGATGCTAGGGTAGCAAAAACTCAAAGCATGATGTTTTAAACGAGTTGCCACATCACTAGCAGTGTTCCAATATTTGAGGGGCTGACACAGAGGAAGGAGTCAAGCTATTTTCCAAGGCACCCAAAAGCCATACAAGGAATAATGGATGGAAACTGATCAAGGAAAGATTCAACCTAGAAATAAGGAGAAATTTTCTGACAGCGCAATCAACTAATGGAACAGCTTCCCTTTGCAAGTTGTGGGAGCTTCATCACTGGAGGCTTTCAAGAAGAAATTGGACTGCCATTTGTCAGAAATGGTGTAAGGTCTCCTGCTTGGACGGGGGGTTGGACTAGATGACTTACAAGGTCCCTTCCAACTCTGTTAATCTGTTAATCAAAGGCTGAGCACAAGAATCCAAACTATACATGAAACAACCAGGATTCAGATTATAGGATGGGGGGGATTAACTTTTTAAATTATATTTTGGCATCCGTAATATTGTATGGCAGCACATGATCCTGTTATCTGCCTAAAGAGATTGCCAATTTCTGCCAGTTAAGGTTCAAGTAAAAAAAAACACCAGATGATAAGCAAAGTAAAATAACCAGACTGCAAGGATGATGCATTAGAGGTTGATAGTCAGGTTATAGGAATCTGAAACATAGGACCAAATAAGAGACAATGTACTGACACTGTTCCTTCTCTGTTCTACTGTGAACCAAAAACTTCTAAGTTTCAGGCTGTAGAACATAATCACTATTAAGTAAATGATTAATTTAGCCTTGATGAGGCTTTCCTTACATTTAAGCATTGTCTGGTGTATCACCTCTGATTTCCACACTTGTCAGCATTCCTGAAGACATAATGAGGCTGGTTTTGAGTTGGGTCTTGCTCTTCATAGTTCTTACAAAATTATACTATTTTTCTGTCCCTTATTACATCTGGTTAACAAGTAGACTTGTGCAATGCATGTATTCTGTGTCCACTTAATGATCTCAATTATGCCTGGTACACAAGAACTAGCCTTTTTCATATAACCTGCTTAATCAGGGGTGGGCTTCAAAAATTTCAGCAATCAGTTCTTGGCCCGGTGGGTGGGTGTGGCCATGGTGGGCGTGGGCCTAGTCGGCCTGCTGCACCACGACAGGGGGGGGCATTTTTGCCTTCCCCAGGCTCCAAAGGCTTTTCTTGAGTCTCTGAGAGGATGAAAACAGCCTCCCTCGGGCTCCGGAGGCCTCTGGATGCCAGAAATGGACCTTTTTCCGGCCTTCTGGAATGTCCAGGAGGCCCATTTTTCACCTTCCCGCTTTCCTTGAGCCTCTGGGAGGGCGAAAACAGCTTCCCCTGGGCTATAGAGGGCGGGGCCAGACAGGGGTGGGATTTGGCGGTTGCCGAACCACACAGAATCTTAGCTAGAGGATCGCCCAAACCCGGGTGAACCTGTAGCAGCCCACCCCTGTGTTTAATGTGCAGATACCTGAGGTAAGCCCTATAGAATGTGGTTGTTTATTCATATCCAAAGCATCACAATTTTAAAAAAGGCATACTATATGACATAAAATATAAATACAAGATTAAAATATGTACAAATTAAATAAATCTTGCCCAGACACTGGCAACATTGTGTTCTGTCACACTACCATGAGTGAAAAGATCATTCCATAGAGCCGACACCACAATTGGAAAAAAGATGTCACCCGGGTCCCTTCAGACAGCATTATTTCTTAGTAGAAATGGCAAGAGCATATAGGATGGGAAGAAACAAATGGAGACAAACAGTTCCACAAATAATCTATTTGTGTGCCTATTCAGCTTTATGATTTATTTCTTGATGGTAATAATCACTGTAAACATCAATAGCTAATGGGAAGATTCAGCTGTTATTGAGTTCAGGTGGAATTTCTGAAGAATCAATAATTATTGCTGTCCCTGTGAAATAACAGGAATATAAACCATTAAATGCTTATTTTATAGAGCGCATTATCAATATTTATACACTATAAATATAAATAGTGGTGATCCTACTTATTATACTAATGAATAGAGGCAAACAAGATTGAATTTCACAATTGTTCCTATATACAAATACCAGTAACATGGATTGCAAGATGTATAAGCCAGCAATGGGATGCAACCGGCGCAACAACCAGTTTGGGAGCGCACGCGCGCACTCGAAAAACACATGAGCGCCACTTCCCAGTCCTCAGCTGGGGCCTGGCTGTAACAAGCAGCATCAGGAGATAAAGAACAGGTAAGAATCAAGGCAGGTGGGAGTGCCCAGCACTAGTTTTTGCTTCCTGTTCCTCTCCACAGGCTTTGGGTAACAACCGGATTGCACAATCTGGGCAGACCCAGCTAGATCCCACCCCTGGTATAAACTGTATGATACTTGGGTTGAATTGTTGTTTGTGTTCATTCACTAAGTTGTGTCTGACTCTTTGCGACCCCTGGACTATAGCATGCCAGGCTCCCTGTCCTTAATTACATCCAGGGTATTTACTTTTCAATAACAATCAATTATCATATGCCCATGTGCAATAAATATGTTTAGAAGAATTAATTTCAGTTAACAAATTTATTTCATCTAGATTATGAATTTTAGATCATATTCTTATTTAAATAATTATTTAGATTGCCCAGACCAGAGTTTCTCAACCTTGGCAACTTTAATCTAGGTGGACTTCAACTGGCTGGGGAATTGTGGGAATTAAAGTCCACACATCTTAGACATTGCCAAGGTTGGAAAACTCTGGCCTAGGCCAAAATCAATACACTCTAAATGGAAATAACCTGTCAGCTTTATTTAGGACTTTTACACTAGATAGAAAGCCATCTTTGCAATAATGGAGGGAATAATAAAATTTGGCAACTTAAATAAGGGTTTAAATTGCTGGCACAATTAACTGAATGTTTACCTACTAAAGCACATGAAGGAAAGCACTATAGCTATTCCATTTACTCTAGCCTGTGGTTACCTGATCCTACAGTGTGAAACATAACTGGAGACCTGCTGGCCATAGCAAGTGGATTAGGAGACAAATTACTATATTGAAAAAGATGAAATGAATTGTGATTGCAAGGTGTCTACTTATTTTTATCCAAGTCTTCTCATAAATGTTTATTTTTATTAAACAAATTAAAATGGTTGCCCAATTCAGAGTGGCCTACATTAGTTTTACATTTTACTTATGTTCCAGTTCCCACTGCAATACAGGCGGCTCTTCTGTTAATAGACAGCTATAGAATCACTACATACCTTCAGCCCGGTTCAAAAAAGTTTTTGTAAGTTAGATAATATATCACATGTACTTGCCTCTTTATCTATACTTAATACAGCAATGGGGAGGATGGCCAGGAATGATTTCATTTTAGTCTGGTGGGCTGATATCTGAAATAAGTCTGACTCATGTGCAGAATATTTCTTGTCAACCAAGATTGGCTCAAAAAAGAACGATATAAAACAGAATACTGAGCTAACTTCTAATGATGACCACAGCATACCACATAATGGAGGAGGAGGAGGAGGAGGAGGAGGGTTATTTTAGCAAGCAAAGGCTGAAACACTATTTCTTAGATTTGCATTCCCAAACCTGATGTCCTCCAGATATATAGTAGGCCTCGTCTGCCAGCCAGTAATGGAGTATCTAGGTGGAAGAAAATAGCTTCTACACTATTCTATCTAATCTCCAAAATGGTTTCTGCTACTTTGGTCTAGCCCAGTGTTTCTCAAACTTAATAACTTTAAGTTATGTCAACTTCAGCTAGCTCAACTCAACTTTATTTTTCCTCTGCTTTGGTGATTTCAGTCATTCTAATTGCTTGCTGTTATCATCCCCTAATTTACCAAATCAAGGAGGAAGAGTCATCTGTTAATTTGATGTTGTGCTTCGT
Organism: Psammodynastes pulverulentus; assembly: GCA_025802295.1. Classification (NCBI taxonomy): domain Eukaryota; kingdom Metazoa; phylum Chordata; class Lepidosauria; order Squamata; family Psammodynastidae; genus Psammodynastes; species Psammodynastes pulverulentus. The sequence continues at coordinate 136,071,647 of JAOYMU010000001.1, read as the reverse complement.
TTTGCTTTTAAGTAGACCAAAAATAATTTCCTCCTGGAATCTACTTCATACATGACAGTTGCTTTTTACCATTGTTGAGATGTGCCCGCCAGGCTTCCGCGCTCTGCATCAGCCTAGACCCTCGGGCAGGGGTGGGGGGGTGGCGGTTGTGATTAGGGATGAACTCAGACCGAGGGAGATCACTGTGCCTCAGACGACCGGCTGTGAGTCCCTTCTCGTGAAGTGGGGCCTAGATAGGCAGTTGGGCCTGCTCGTCACCTACCTGGCTCCCCGCTATGTGGCGACGGCCCTGCCCGCGCTCCTCGAGACGATCGCCGCGGTGGCGGTT
>JAOYMU010000001.1:136049925-136060573 GCA_025802295.1 Psammodynastes pulverulentus | reverse complement strand
CTAGGAAAATTTTGACAATTTGGTGTGTGTGTGGGTGTGTGTGTGTACCTTAAAAATGTTTTCCATTGGTTGTTGTTACTCTTCATATTTCATACCTTTTATATTTTAACACAATGGAATTCACCACCATAAGATGTAATGATGACCACCAAGTTTAAAGGGAGGCTAGATAAATTCAAAGAGGTTAGAATAGTTAATGGGTCTTTTGTTATCTCCATGATTAGAGATAACTCATTACAGATAGTCCTCAACCTACAACCATTTGTACAGTGATATTCAAAGTTATGACAGCACTGAAAAAGTGATGTAGGACCCATCCGTCCATCCATCCATCCATCCATATATGAAAAATAACAGGAAGAAATAAGGTCTTCCTGTCTGACAACAAAATGCTTTGGACTAACTCTAAGCCATCCTGTTCTGTGTTGTTACAAAGATATCCAGTTGGAGGTGTAGATTGGATTTCTGAGATCATTGCCAAACAAACATGGGCAGAGACAGATCAATCATTTGTCTTCAGTGGGCTCATTGAAAAATAACTCTAATGTATGAAGAAGTGTGATGTTGTGTGTCTGTGGTGTTCAGTGGAAGTTATTTTTCCATATGCCACATTCTTCTGCCCTTAGTCATAATTCTCTTCCATTATGATAGAATTGTGGAAAACATTTATGTTCCCCTCCCATCCCCTCCTTCTACTCCCTGCCTATCGGTCTCCACAGTCTGTTTCCTTTGTTATCTCTATTGGCAAGATGAGAATACGAACCAAAAAACACCCTCCTTTCTCTTAGCTGGACTTGGTAACAGCAATCAAAAGAAGAAGAACATGTCAGCAATGGACATCCCCATTTATCTTACAGTACCACAAAAACCAGACATTTCTGTCAAGATGGACCAAGTCAGATTAGTTTGTTTTGCATAATGCAATCAGTTTGCCAAGAGATGAAACAAGAGACCTTTGGTGCATCAGGGCCTCTAAGCCTGCCTGACGTCTGACACACACACACAAAGTGTGAGTGTGCTGCTTCTGTGGGGCTCTGTAAAGACTCTGTGGCATAACACTGTAATTCTATTTTTAAAGAAAAAACAGCAGTAGAGAAGATGTCCTCCATCGGCAGATGCCTCAGATGGAAGTTAGCAATAGAGGGGTGCCATTTACACACACACACACACACACACACACACACATTCATGCATTTAAATATGCTTTGTGATGACCCAGAATTGTTCTGAAGCATGGATGGGAATAAAATGCAGCTGTTTTAAGCAGCAAAGAGCTGATGGGTTTTGCCTCCTGTGTGGAAATAGCTCCATAAAATGCCAAAAGAGAAAAGTTTTATTCCCTTGTTTCTTATCACATCTCAAAGAATGATGAAGTTGCAAAGGGCTATGAGACCCATCAGAGCAATTCCCCTTTTAGTACTAAGACATCTCACACAGAAGGCTGCCTCTGCTTTGAGAACTCCAGTGATGGAGAGGCCATCACTTCCCTAGGCAATAAATTGTAGCCTCTCCCCCCCCCTCCCGCAGCATAAAGTTTATTATTAAGCCCACTCTCCCATCTAGTCAGGCTCTATGGATTTTGCGTTGGATTTCATCTTTTTGGTAGAAACTGTTATTGTTGGACACTATTTATTCTTTGGGTTCATCAAAATATTCAGAGGGAATACTTTGTAATGTATCTGTCTCTTTCTGGGAAAGATAATATTTTAGCTCCCTGGCAAAACATGCACAGGCATTGAACCCACACTCCACACTCATTACCAATAAATACAAAAAAAAATGGTTCCATCCCTACTTCTTGGTTAAAAGCATAGAAAAAAATTATTGAAAAGGGTGGGGGAATCTCTATTTCACTCTCTGCACACCAGGCATGATTTATTATGTCTTTATCCTATATTTTTATTACTGACTTTTTCAAACTAAAAAGGGTTCAGATGGTTAATCCTTCCCTTGTAGGGAAATCCCACCAGCCTCAGCAGCTTTAAGACCTATGAACTTGAACTCCCAACTGCTGGGGAAATCTGAGGGTTCGAGTCAGTCAGTGAATCCTAAATTTACTGAGACTGAGAAACAGTGCTCCAGATCACTGATCTATTTGGTTGCCCTGGTCTACTCTTTTTCCAGCCATGCAATATCATTGTGTAGCTTCAGGATCCATTTGTAGATAAACATTGTGATGTTGGTAGTTATATCTTCAACTCTTCTCCAGATTCTCAACCATTTGAACCTTTTCAACTTGAAAAAAATCAGTAATAAAAATTAAAACATAACAAATCATGCCTGTTGTGCAGAAAGTGCAACATCATTGTGTGACTGCAGGATCAATTTATAGAAAAACATGGTGTTGGTACGTAGTTGTATTTTCAACTCTTCTCAAGATTCTTAGGATGAAGTTTATATTTGTAACCGCTACAGCCACCTAGATTATTGCAGCATCTCTTTACACATACATGCACAAATACATGCATGTTGGGGTGGGAGATGTTTTCTATTAATCATTATAGCATCCCAAGTTATATTATACAAGAAGAATTCAACAGTCAGTGAGGCCCAACATACTCTAGAACAATGTTTCTCAACCCAGGCAACTTTTAAGACCTGTGGACTTGAGCTCCCAGAGTTGAATGCTGCTGGGGAATTCTGGAGGTTGAAATCCATACATCATCTCAGAACATGTGGCTTCATTGCAAAACAACAAAAATGGGTGAAATGTTACAAAATGAGATTGATCCTAAAAGTTCCTTTGGGGAACAACAAATGAATCAGAGTTGATTTTAAAGAGGGATGCTGAAAGGTGTAGCTGAATACTAAATATGAAGAAAGCACTCAATTATTCATTCAAAGCCAATTTGAGTTAGATCAGTTTTCAAGTTCCCAGAATTCCCCCAGGATTCTAGATTAAAGAGGGGGAAAAAAAATTAAGCAATGTGGTAAATAGTGTAATTGTGGGTAAATCAGATGGGGGAAAAAAGAAATAATTTTCCTGGAATGTGGGTTACTTTGATAACTGAAGTGTCCTTGCTCCCAGGACATTGGCATTATTAGCCTGGTAAAAGCTAATGAGAAGTAGTTCCTTTACTGCAGGCCTGGAGGCCTGGGCTTCACTGAGAATTCTTAACTAAATAGAAGGAAATATAATAAAAGGAAGAGAATAACTGAGAATGTGGAAAAGAAAATAAGCCACTGAGGAAATGACTAAAGTAACCCAAATTATCCTTGAAATTTTTAAAAGACCACTCAATGCTGAATTTTCTCTGACTGAGGAAGGAGTCAAGGAGGAGAAGGGACTCCCAATCGTGTCTGAATTATTATTTTCTTTTCCTGGTGATGGCAGACTTTATGCCTAAGAGTAAAACACAGCTCTGCTGATATGTACTGTAATTTCTTACTCAGCACTTAGTTTGACTTGCCAAATATTTGGCTGATCTTTTGATGATTTTCAGAGGCAGCTGCAGTAAGTTTACATAATGGTTGTCTTTGGCTTGGGAATTGCTAGTTCCCAACTTTCCAGATTTAGTCCTTATGGGTGATGAGTGCAAAGTAGCAACCTGGAGTCCTCCAATTTTACTTAACTATAAGTCCCAGCATCCCTCAACATTAGTCTCAATGATTGGGACTGTCAGAGGTTGCTTTATATCAAACTCGCGACCTCACAGCAGCATCATGTGACGTATCACAACTTTTTTCCCCTTCGCTAAACTGGCTGTGGGCGTGGCCAGCGCATGTCGCATCTGCCCACGGGCCGCGAGTTTGACAGCCCTGCTTTACAGCAAGCACCTGATGTAAGATATGGGTCAGCCAGTGCTTTGGGCATGATTCTATTCCTGCCTGTCCCAAAACATTATCTATTCATAGACTGAGATAAAATGTTTAAATATAACTATAGTCTAATTCAGCTCCTTTGTAACTGGGATTATTTTCTTATTTTGCTGCCTGACCTGACTCAACATCCCTCTTTTTATCAGTCCCTGAGATCAAAGATCTCATCCCTATAGAAGTGACGGCTCCCTTTTGTCAATCTTTCGCGTGTCCCAAAATAAAAGTTGTAAAGGTAAAGTGTGCAAGATGAAAGAATCGAGTATGTTCCCAGTTGCTTCAGCTCTCCAAAGTTTGAGGTATAAATCTTTCACTAATCCTTCAGGTCAAATAAATTCATGCATTGATTTACTAAGTTATTCTTGGCAAGACAGCGGTATCTTATAATATATTAAAAAAGCTGTTTGTGCACTAAAGAACATGAGCCAGCTGTTTTATCATAACCAAAAAACCTCATTACAGCACATGACAATATTGATTTATAATGGATTTTCGTAAGGAAGAGAGCCTGTGTATTGAACTGGTTAGATGCTGAATTATCAGAGAGACAATCGGGATGAAGTCCTTCCTTAATTATAGGAACTCACCAGTTGTATCTCTCAGCCCAACCAACTTCAACCTGTCACGGTTGAGGGGATCAAATGAAGAACATGCTCCATGGAAGCTGTCTTGAGCTCTTCCTAGTTTATCCTTGGAAAGGCAGGTGTAAATATAGCAAACAAGTATGTAAAAGATTGTAATCCTTGGAGCTAGGAATGGTTTTTAAATGTACTTCCTTTCAGGTTAGACTAGAATGTTTCCTAACCTGAACAACTTCGAAATGTGTGGACTTACTTCAGCTCCTAGAATTCTTACAATGGCCATGCTGGCTAAAGAAATCTGGGAGTTCTTTATAACTTTAAATTGTCAAAGTTAGGAAGCAGTCTGCAATAGTCTAATCTGATAAAAGTGCATATTTGTCTTTAACATTTTTTTCTCCCGCTAAAGAAAAGTTGGGTTGGGTTGCTCAGGATCTTTGGCCTAAAGCCAGTATAAATGTATACACAACAAACCTGTGTATGCAGACTTGCACACCAGAGGTGGTATTCAGCAGGTTCTGACCAGTTCTGGAGAACCGGTAGCAGATATTTTGTGTAGTTCAGAGAACCGGTGGTAATCTTCCCTCAAAAGCGGGGAGGAAATGGAGATTTTACAGTATCTTTCCCCTGCCACGCCCACCAAGCCATGTCATGCCCACCAAACCATACCCACAGAATCAGTAGTAAAAAAAATTTGAATCCCACCACTGTTGCACACAATAATGATAATAAGCATCATATTGAAAATATTAAGACTACATCTTATATTTTTTACTCACTGAACAGAGAATAGGCTTTTGAGCAAACATAAAATGATCTCAACATTTAAGAAACATCATAACTTCTTCCAATCCTTCTGTATTCTTATTTTAAAAAGCCCTTTTCCCATTGTGAAGCTGCTCTGCAGGCTGCTCAACCTCTAGAACAGGGGTCTCCAACCTTTTGGACCTCAGAGACCACCAAGTTCATAATTTTAAATCCCGCGGACCACTAACATGAATCCAGTGTGCTGCTCACTGAAGCGCCTGGTCTCCCAGTGTCAGGATGGGATCCTTCAGGCACTTAGCTGCCTGTTTCTGCAACCTTAAACATTCAAAGAGTCATTTGGACCCATTTCCCACAGAAACCAAAACACTGGGATCTCTCATATCTCTCTTTCTCTCTCTCTTTCTCATCTCTCTCTGTATCTCTCTTTCTTGCTCTTTCTCTCATCTCCCTCTTTTGCGCTCAACTCTCTCTCTCTGTGTATCTCTCTGTCTCTCATCTCTCTCTCATCTCTCTTTCCAGAGCTCTAGACACAGGACTGGCCCATTGGTCATCCAGGAGCAGCTCCTCCACCCCCGGTGCTCTGCGGACCACCAAAATTTTCTCAAGGACCACCAGTGGTTCCAGACTACTAGTTGGAGACCTCTGCACTAAAGCATATTATGACTGGTTTTAGCATAGCATTCAAACCTGAACCATGGCTTCGGTTGTGATAAGGGTAATTACAGTGTCTTTATCCATGGTACTGATTGTTATCTGAATACATGTTCTGGAGAAAAATTAGTTTGTGATTATTTTTTTCTAGCCTCTAAATAAAGATAGAAAGCAAAAAGGAGCTAGTTTCAGCTGCAGTATTTCTGTTGATAGCAGTTTTGTTGTTGTTGTTTTATGTGGCATGGGCATAGAAATAAAAATAATATGCAAAAGAATTTCCCAGGTCTCATGGGGCACTATTGCTTTATTTGCTTTTCAATTAAACAATATTTTAAAACAAGCTGATATACTTACAAATCTCAAAGATGACTGGCATGTCATTTTGTGGTACTTAAGTGCTCTCTCTGTGCGGGTTGGACTCTTCCATTCACAGTGTATTCTCATCAGTGCTCCTTGGTGTCAGGTCTTTATTCAACCAAGAGTGTTAAACAATCTGAAAACTGGGATTCTTTCATCCCAAACTAGTTATTGGAGTACATGTATTATACAACTCTTGAGTAGAGTAATGTGAATGAGTTCACATATTTTATTAATTTTAAATATATTTTGATTGGTTTTAGCTTAGTGATGCAAAGAACTAGGTGGCATTTGTTTAATATTTGTGTGTACTTGCCATATTTATAGGACAGATGCAGAATAATAGAGTTGGAAGGGAGCTTGCAGGTTGGTTTCTAAATGTTTTGTTACAGTCTAGGTAACATCTTTAGTGGTATAAACAGCAGAATACTGACAGTGACATCCCCTACTATGTTGAAAATGTTATTTAGCCTGGTAAAGAAATGTTCAGAAATCAGCACACAAGCTCAGATAATGAACCTTCACCCTCACTTCATATGATCTTGATTCTATCCCTCTATTAATGCGCCCCATGACCATGGTAGGGTTTTTGGGCAGTTGCCAGCATACTGCTGTTCATATTTAAAGGATTGTCAGCTAGGACACCAAGATCCCTCTTGCACTTACTACTATTGAGCCAAATACCACCTATTCTATACCTGTGCATTTGGTTTTTCTTGTCTAAATATAGAACCATCATTAGCACCATTTCTGGCTTTAGAGTTTACTGTAGACTTGGAATAATCAAACAAGAATGTTCCAACTTCATGTCAGCCATTCATTTGGATAGGGTGGGGAGGACACTTGGTGACCTAACTTGTCATCTCTCTTTGGCAGGAGGCTTGTAGCGGAACTGGTGCCAACAACATAGCTGGCGCTGCCTGGGTGCTAAAAATAAGTCATTTCTTGCCCTCAAGTCAGATTCCCTCCAGAGTTAATAGCAACAAAGCAAGCAGCCTGCTAAAGAAGAATTATCTCAGGCTAATCACCTCCCTGGAGCAGAGAGCTTGTCAGAGTTCAGGCAAGCAAACAGGTGATACTATTCCTAAAGCAAAGACAGAGAGGATTGGCCATAGCTCTTCCCACACAGAGAAGAATCTTAGATGCTCATAGGAGATTCAATCCAACAAACTCCCAAAACTTGGCCTGATGTCCTTTCCCGAGCATTTTCAAAATATGAATCACATTTATTGTAGAAAATGTCCATTGGAAATGTTCATCGACTAGAATTCCCCCCCCAAGGCCATCTCAGTAGTGTCATTAAAATTTTGGAAGGCATCAACAAAGCTGCATAAGGCTCCACTCCTACTCAGTTTCTAAAGCCACTCTATGATGGGCCATTTCCACAAGACAAACTTCTACTTCCCAAAATGTCTGGAAGACAGGTCTGGTTCTATTCCATGCAGACAACACAGCAATACTCTCAAGAATATTTCCTGACCTTAAAATAATACTGAGAGCATGAAAACAGTACTGCAAGGAAAACCAGAGACTAGACATAGGGCTTATGAAAGTGGAAGTTAGAAAGTATCGGTAACCATACTACATTGGTTCAGACTTATCCTTTTTTCCCTTAGCGTTGCCCTTTTAATTGTGAGTGATGATTTTCAATCCACATGATAATAGGCAATAGGAACTAAAATTTCATTCTTGGGCTTCTCTCCAGATCTTCTACCCAGCATGGGATAAGATCAGGCCAAAACACTCATTAAACAGCATCTAACAGACACAGAGCCAATTGGATTTATCTAGGACCCAAACCTTTATTGTCAGTGAATCCAACCTCCAACTGGTGCTCTGTCTCCCCTATGGAATACTTAACTAAAGTTAAAAGTACCTAAACACTGAAGAGCCTTTGTACTTTTGTATTATATCATATCTTTCCTCAGCTGTCCTTTCAGGTTGATACCCTAAAAGACAATGTCCCTATGGCTCTGGACCTACAGAGCATGTTCTTCTCCAGCCGCTGAATTATAGAGAAATTTGTACCACCCTGATCTCACTATTATTGCATAATTACCCAGAGTGCACAGGGCAATTCCATACCGCCCTGCTGCTTTAGATACCAAGTCTGCTAGAATGTACAATGTTGTCAAGGTCTGTGCAGCAATGCTTAAAATTTGTTGGATGATGAGCTGTGCCATCCTCTAGATTGAATGAGCATCTAATTCACCATACTAGAGTACTCTGTAATTGGATAGATATAATCTTTCTCAGATTACCCCTTACACCTATCTAATACCACTAACCCTCCTTTTAGATTATTTTACTCTTCTTTTTTATATCTTATAAAAATATCTTTTTATATCTGGGGACTTCCGGTGGCAATGCTGAGCTCCAAAGACGCAGCTTTGCTGCGTCCGTCCCGTTCCTTTGTTTGCCGTGTCGGGACAGCCGAAATCAGCTGTTCTTAGCGGCATCGAAAGCAGGCTTCGGGAAAAGAAGCCTGCCTGAGTCGTGGAAGCCGGGTAGACGCCGCGGGGGATCTCTGGGGGCTCTTCCAGAGGTCTGTACGCGTGCTCCCCATATGCACCACCATCTCCAGAGGAAGGGAAGCGTCTGATCTACAGACCAAGGAGTCACGCCCACCCTTGCTTGCCGTTTGAGACCAAGAATTGAAAGGAGCAGGCAGACCAAGACAAGAGACTTATTAGAAGAACGTAAGCTCTATATCTTCATTTCCTTTACCAAGTATTTTTTTTTTACTTTTTCTTTGCTATATTTCTCTTCTTAATTCTTTTTGGACTTTGAAAATGGCGCTGGTTGAATAACAGCGGAAAAGCGGAAGAGGAAAGTGAAAGTTATTTCCGAGAGTTAAAATGTTGCATTGAAGCCGGAGTGCTGGTTCTTAAAGAGGAAGTACTTTAAAAAATAAAAAAAATAAAAACTTTTTCAACTTCTTTTTTGGATTTGGACTTTGATACCCTGATTTGATAATAAGTGCTAAAAAGTGTTTGCTTGGACTGCATTTGGGAAATCTTTTTTCTTCTTCTTCTCTTTGTTTCTCTTCCCTCTGTATTGAAATGGCTTCCAAAAAGTCAGCAATTCCAAGAGCTGGAAGCATTGGGTCCTCCCCTGCTCTCTCTACTAAATTCTCTGAGGTTGAGGGCCAAGCTATGCAATCTTTGGTCACATTAGATGTCCTTAAAGAGGCTTTGAGGGAAGTAACGGTGGAATTGAGAGAACATTTCCAAGAGAGTCAAAAGGAAATGAAAGAATGTTTTCTTGAAAGTCAACGTGAATATAAGCAGGACATCGCTGATGTTATGACAATGCTGGTGGGAAATGTGGCCAGAATTGATGACCAGGTGGAGGTTTTGGACAAGAAAGTAAACCAGTTACAGGTGAAGCAAGATGCAGATTTGATGCTAAACCAATACAAAATGATGGAGTTTGCTGTGAGGTTTAGGGGTCTACCTGAAGACCCTAAAGAGAATTTAAGGGAAGATTTTGCAGACGCATTGTCCCAATTTATTGATCACGATAGAAATGATCTTTATTGGCAAATAGATCGCGTTTATAGAGTGAACTCCCGGATATCATTTCAAAAGAAACTGCCAAGAGATGTGGTTATCTATTTTGTCACAAGAAGACTGAGAAATGATATTTTGCAAGCTGCATTTAATAAAAAGCTGGTTATTAAGGGCCATGAGGTTACCATCTTCAAAGAGTTACCACCTCAGATGCTAAGAATTAGGAAAGATTTTTCATTCTTGGTGGATGCCCTTAAAGCAAGACAGATACAATTTAGATGGAATGTTCCTATTGGTCTCAATGTGAACTTCGAAGGGAGAAGACACCCTATTGACTCAGTTGATAAAGCTAAAGATTTTTACATTAATGTTCTAAAAGCAGGATCTCCAAAAGCTAGGGCTAAGACTAATCAGCCTGAAGCTTCCTCTACACCACAGCAAGAAGATGAGCAGCTGATGAGTTTGGTGGAGCTTAAAGAGCTGGCGGACAAGCAATTGGCAGAGAAAGACCAGATTCAGACAAGAGCGGCTGCAAAGCGCCAACTGGAACAAGCTGAGAAACAAGCATTGGCTGTGAGGGAATCGAGATGCACGTATGCAGAAGCTGTGGGAGGGGCAAGACCTAAGAACCAAAATTATGGTTCGATTTTTGCCAAGCTTTCGAAGCTAAATAATGGCCGTTAGGCTTTTAACCTGGAATGTCAATGGGTTAAACTCTCCACACAAAAGAAAGAAAATATTTTATTATCTGAAGCAACATCAAAGTGACATCATTTGCTTGCAAGAAACTCATATAAAGTTGACGGATCAAAAACACTTGCTGAACCCCAAATTGGGTAATCATTATGTCTCTGCTGCCACGGAAAAAAAATGTGGCATTGTGATATATGTGAAAAAGACTTTATCTTCAAAATTAATAGAAGCTGACATTTATGGGAGATACTTGGCGATTGAATTGTTGCTGGA
>JAOYMU010000001.1:136011908-136024800 GCA_025802295.1 Psammodynastes pulverulentus | reverse complement strand
TACATGTGGCCCTTTGAGGGCAACCATTACGCTGATGTGGCCCTCGGTGAAAATGAGTTTGACACCCCTGATCTAAGGGATCCTAAACAGTCCCATAATGATGTTTCTTCAACCCTGAATTCACTATCAATCGCAGTTTAAAGGAAGAAGGACATAGATGATAGCTGAGTTGTATAGCACATTCAGTTCCTGGCATCTCAGCTCTCATGTGGTAAGAAAATTCTCTGCTTAATATTCTGCAGAACTACTGTACTAACAAGACTGTGTTTCCATTCTGTTTCTCGGCTTAGCTTTGCTCCTCTTAATCTACCAAATCATAAACAACATGAAATCCAGCCTTCTTTGAATGCTACTCCAAGTGAGATAATATAAACAGCTACAGTAAGCCTAATTTCTTCCAGAAACCACATCAGTCTGTTTAAGGATTTAGAGTAGAACATTCTTTTAATGGCGTTGTGAATTTCTCTCCCCTTTCCAAGCTCCATTATCAATATATTGATTTAAATGCCATGCTATTTTAAATTGTAATTGTACTTTAAGCATTTGCTTTAGAATTTTTATGGAAGAAGCTCAAAGGACCTGAACTAGCCATGGAAATATCATGAAATAAAATAAATAAAAAAGAAAACAAAATATAGTGATGTACACTGTGATTAGGTTTAAGGTAGCCTCCTAAATTCTGCAGGCAGTGCATGTACAGATGAAGTCAGTCCCTTCAAGAGATCACAAAGTTCATTGTCATACTGAAATATTCTGCAAAATTTTAACTTGGAAAGCTGGATGGAATGCACAAGGACCCTACTTGCCAACTTGTGATTGCATTCTGACAGCTCACTTTCCTGGGAGAGGATCTTCTCCTAAAAACAATAGGTATAAAAGGAACAGTAAACTTGTTTCAACAGATATCAGACAAAATGGCTTTTAAGAGATGTAACTCAAAAGATTCCCAGTTTCTCTGTTGGCACAACGTCTCAGCACTGTATTCTACAAAATGATGATGGAACTAAATTATGATGACGTCTTTACCAAAGAGATGCTCAAGTTAATCAGAAGTGGGGCCTGCTCAATTGAGTGGACTGAAGCCAGCATGAGCTAGATCCCAGGATACTTTTTGTAAATACGCTGCTGATTTTAAATGTTGGCTTTGAGGAAATCCCCCCCCCCCCAAATGTAGCTAATCAAGCGAAATCACCCTTCAAACTAGCAGCTTATGGAGGATGAGAATCCTAATTAATTACATAACATTCACCTGAATGTGGTGAAGGCGGAAAAGGAAGATGCTTTACAACCTGCTCAAAAATGAGAAACAGTCTGGTAGCACCTTTTCAGACTAACACATTTTATGAAAAGACCAAAGCTTTCATGAACTGTATGCCTTTCATAAATTGCATTTATTAATTTTGTGTCTGCCTAGAAATTTTGTGTCTGACTCCTTCTGGAACTAACATTGTTTTTCTCCTACAAAGTCTTTTCAAATCTACAGGAAGATATTTTTTAAAAATGGAAATCAGCTCCTTCTCATTTCAAGCAAGCCAGATACTAGAGTTAATTGTAAGGATATTACGGCCATTGGAATAATGGAATACTTGGATATGGTCATATAGCCCCAACAAGTCCTGAGTTGAGAGCTCCAATTTTGCTGCAGCAACAGCCAAAAAACGAATACAATCGTTGGTTGTACAAACCAAGGCATAGAATCAAAATCACGTGAAGTATTAGTACTGTTCTATAAAGCCGTAGTAAAGTCACACCTGGAATACAGAGTCCAGTTTTGGTCACCACATTGCAAAAAAGATGTTGAGACTTTGGACAAAGTGCAAAGAAGATCAAAGCTAAGATGATTCAGGGTCTGGAGACAAAAACATATGAAGTACGGTTGCAGGAATAGAGTATGGCCAATCCAGAGAAAAGAAGGACTAGGGGGGATATGATGGAGCATTCCAGTATTTGACGGGCTGCTACAGAAAGAGGGGGTCAACTTGTTTTCCAAAGCACCAGAAGGCAGGATAAGAAACAATGGAAGGAAGCTAATCAAGGAGAAAAGCAACCTGGAATTAAAGAGAAACATCCTAACAGAGATAACAAAATTAACCAGTGGAACAGCCTGCCTTCAGAAGTTATGGATGCTCCATCACTGGAGGTTTGTAAGAAAAGACTGGACAGCCACCTGTGGTATAGGGCAGGGATGTCCAAACTTGTCAGCTGTAAGACTTGTGGACTTCAACTCCCAGAGTTGATAAATTATATAACACCAACTACCTTCCGGTTTAATGAATACTTTTCCAGAGTCACAATCTTATCCATCCAAGCCTAAATGAACGAAGTAGGAGCCCTTTCTCTGCAAAAGAGCTGCAGGATTTTTATGAGCTTGAATCCCTCCCCTCATCTTCAGCTTGTTAATTAAGAATAATGATTAATGTTTCAGCATTGTACAAGATTCAATGTCTTGTGCTGGTCCTTTCAGTGAAGAAACATTTTTTTTTGGGTAGGAAAAAAGATATTTCATCCTTTGTATCTGAAAATTGTTCTGGTACACAGATCCATAATCAGTGAACATCTAAATGTAAATCTAAACGTATATCTGAAGCCTAATCTACAAATATATATATTTTCAGAAAGGAGATATAAGATAATTGCTGTATCATCCCCCTCCCCCACTTTTGCATGTGCCAGCCTGTCTTCTATGTCCACAACCTCCCCTTTACTTGAATAGAAATATCAGCAAATAGAATTCTTGAATTTATTAAGTGTAAGTTATGCAAATATATAAGAATGGAGGAGAGGAATAATAGCGCAAACATGATTATCTTGGGTCTCTTTTACGTGTTCCTTTATCTTGCATATCAGCATAGCTTGATTACAACTAACAAACAGACCATGTAAGTAAGTACATGGATGTATTCATACATGCTTTTTCAAGTCAGCCAATGTTCAGATGTCTTGCATTTGCACAACATGCTAAACCTAGTTAGTTTAAATTATGGTTAGAGTTTTGTGGCTACTGATATAAAAATGCTGCTTTTTGTTTAGCTTATAATTCAGTATATTGCACAAATTCCCAAAATGAATTAGTTCAGTTGTCAAATTAAGAACGTTGGACAATGTAATGTACCTCCCATGCATCAAATGTAGTGTATGAATACACTTTGGTATATATTTAAAGGGTTCTAACTGGTCGTCTGAAAATGTTAAAGTGCAAAGGCAAACTTGGGTCATATTTATACTGCTTTCAGAACATCCTGGGGATAATATTGGGAAGCAAACAGAAAACACAGTTTGGGATTTATGCAAATGTCTTATGAAATGATCCCAAAGAAATTCTAATCTGTATAAAATTGACAACAATTGAAAAGACAATAACTGTCTTTACTAAATGTCTTTACTGAAAAGAAATGGAATGGAATGGAATGAAAATTGCAAGTTACTCAGATCTATTCAATGCTGGCAAACAGAAGAAAAACTTCAGAACTAGGTAGCTACACCTTCCTGATGGGCATCACTATGATCTGTCTGTTATCGTTGTCCTATTGTAGTCTTCACCTGGTGAGAATCTGACCCAGAAAGTGTTCTTGATCAGATGAAGTATTCAGGCAGTCTCACATTCTGTGGTTGTGGTAAGACACACACTGCAGTCACAGCGGATGGCTTTGGGGTATGTGAAGAGAGGATCAACATTGGCAGCACAGTTTGGCAGATTCACTGTCATCAGTTTGGTCTCATTGTACGTACAGACTCGGTGGTGGGCTTCAATATAAGGGGGATCCAGGAGTGGTTTCTATTTATAAAGGAGGAAAAAACAAAAATTAGCATTCTGACGGATTATCTAATCTAAATTAGTGATTCTTCAATGTGTCAAGCAGGGATCTCTCTTATTACTTGCTACTCAATCATTTACCTGGAGATGACAAGAGCTGAACTTAGGAGCTTCTCCTTGAAAAACAGGTGTTCATCTATGGTACTCACTGTCGTACCAGATAAGATGCTGGGCCATTAAATAGTTTTTAACTATTATAAATTTAGCTATTATACATAATAGTTATAACTATTATAAATAGTTAGGTTTTTTAAAGTTTTAAATAAATTAATCTATTGGCTGAAATGTTATATTTTCAAATACCAGGTTTTGAGTTTGTAACACATCTGGCTAACTATATTTAGATAGCCTTTGCTAGAAGCAATTTCTTTTGTTTGCTTCTTGATTGTTGGTCTAGCATTAATCTATACCTGTTGAATGATTACTTGATCCAGGTTTTAAAGGCTGAAATGCTAAATATTATGTTTTAACATAATCCAAAATAACCTAACAATCTAATAAACAATACCCCCAAACCACTATCTCAGACAAACAAACTAACAGCAAACAACAGCCTAATCAAGGAACCTCTAAGACACACACTCCCAACACTGACATGACAAACCACTAGTATATTAAATGAGAGCAAACCCCACTCCCTATTAACACTGGTGATATTGACTAGATTGATAACATCTGCAAGAAAACAATCAGACTCAGAGAGTACCAAGGACTCCCAGTTCAACTCTAAGCTAGTAATATGCTATTCTAAAGTTAACAATATTTTAATTTAGATCCTTCACTTCCACTCATAGCTCCCTAACCGTACAATTGCCACAGTTCTGAGGCAACTTAAAATTAGAAATAGACATATGGAATAAAATATATCATTTGTAAATCAAGGGCTCTAGTTTAATCTCCAGGGAATTTTCTGTCAATGGAACAATAAAGGACAGTTTCCTGTTAAGTATTGTAAGTCATCAGAAGCTTTCTGAATTATGTAATTAAACCATTACATAAACTCTACAGAAATGCATTGACATACAACACTAAAGCTTAAAAAATGAGAGTGGGGGGAGGTCAGGGAGCCTGCCATATGAAATTTTTAAGCAATTGATTGTCATTAAGGACAGAACCTCATTTCAGTGCTCTGGATATCTGTAAGGTCATTGAACTGAGCACCAAAAAAAAGCCACAAAGGGCCCCTGCAGCAGTACTATAAGTCTCGTTTATATGGTGGATCGGGTCCATTTCCTTTCAGCCATGGCTTTGAATCGTAGAATATCAATGAGACATGCTGGTTGAACCTATCCATGACCACATTTCCCTGAAAACAGAAATATTTGGCATTGATTTGACGTTTTCCCTTTTAATTCATGATGGTTGCAATCTTATATGCATTTACCTTAGTAAATGGACTCAGTAAATGGACTGGGCAGATACATACTGTCGGATTGCCAATACCTCATAACGGGATTGGAGGCCTGTTCAAGAGTTATCGAAACAGATTACTGCAGCATGTGAGTTGGGAGCTGACTACTCCCATTCCCTATCTCTGTGTCATATGTACTACACAGACACCCCTTGAGACTTCCTCAGAAGGGAAAGGCCATTTGTGTGTAGGGCTGAATAACTATAGACTTCCAAGCAATTTGTAAATGTGATTAGGGTTTTGAATCAGGTTTGTGCCTTATTTCTGCCTTCTGACATTTAGTTGTTTCCATATTTACAATTTATATGTCTCTCTAATCCACATAAAGTTCTAAGCAGCACCCATGTATTTATTGAACATTGGGGTGAAGATATCTGCCTCATCTTTTGACTTTAATCCTGTATTTATACCAATATGGACACGATACAATTCCATGGAAGTCCAAAAAGAACCAAAGACCATATGTAATGTTGAACACATAGCTTAGGTTCCCAAGAATGTTGACTTTCATTTAAAAAACAATACGTTTCCAATGTTTACTGTTAACGTCTACTGAAATCTAAGTGAGATACTGCCTGAAGTTTTTAGAAACCAGAAAGGGAAAGTTGGAAGCAGGTTTTTCAATATCCTGTCTTTCTCACATAATTAGCAGAACAAATTATGCAAAATGAAAAATTAGGAATTATTCCTTAATTTCATAATATAGTAATCATCTAGGTCAGGGGTCCCCAATTCTTTGGACATTTCTTAATATCAGGTCAGGAAAATATGTATTTAACTATCAGACTAGATCAGGGAAGATGTAAATACCTCTACCTGAAATGCTGGAGACCTGCTACACATCAGTACTGGCAGCATAGAATGGGTTACTGTGGATGTCAAACAGGCATCTTACTCCTTTTATCATAGGACCTGGGATCTCCTTCACCGAAAAGATCCCCTTTGCCACTAAACTGTACCCCCAGCCCTTTAAGTCATGACCACAAGTAATCTGGACAGGAGAGCAAAATCCATACAATGAGCCATGGGCCACTGGTCTCACCTCCCATGTCTCACAGCGGCCCCAGCAGGCATCTGTGGTGATGCGCAGCCCCTTGCATCCAGGCTTCTTGGCCAGGAAAGTGAATTCTCGCACAGCACAGCCAATGAATGTCTGCAGGTTTGTGTTGGAAGGCTTGAGCATAGTGATGCAGCTGGCCAACATCAAGACAGATAAGATGATTTGGATCATCCTTTGGCATTTCATGCTCTAAGAGAAGCAACAAAAGAAAAAGATCAAGCGAAGAATTGAACTAGGATTTTTTTTTCACAGATATTACATCATAGTCTTCGGATAAAAATTGTTGCTGACACTGTCGGGTACTTATTGATGAGATGATCAGATGTGCATACAATTGCATGGATTTTGCATCTCTGTTTGCAGACAGCTGAGGGAGAGAGAGAAGAGTTTGATCAGCTTCTATAACAGCAATAGCACTTAGACTTATATACCACTTCATAGGGCTTTATAACCCTCTCTAAGCAGTTTACAGAGTCAGCCTATTGCCCCCAACAATTTTGGGTCTTCATTTTACCCACCTCAGAAGGATGGGAGGCTGAGTCAACCTTGAGCCTGGTGGGATTTGAACTACCAAATTGAAGGCAGCCGATAGTCAGCAGAAGTAGCCTGAAGTACTGCACTCTAACCATTGCGTCACCGAGGCTCATATAAGATTTTTATTTCTTAGATTCTTATTTTTCTGGACACCTATCTTTTTCTTTTTATTGTCCTGGCTTTTTTTAGGCATAAAACTCCTAGAATCATTTGGAGTCAGACATTATTTAAATATATATCATTTAATTAATCACCTTTTATTGCCCTCATTTATGCTTAGTGACATCAAACACAGAACCATCTCAAACTTCCTTAGGGATTATCTAAAGAGTATAGAGTACTCAAAATAAACAAATAATAAATCAACTACATGGGCTAAACTCATTGATTAGTCAATATAATTGATTTATCATTTTGTTTATTACAAATACTGCCAAGTACTGCACAGCAAGAGCCATGGTAGAATGCAGTGTTAGAATGCAGTATTGCAGCCTGACTGTGACCACTGCCAGGAGTTTGAACCTGACTGGCTCAAGATTGACTCAGTCTTCCATCTTTCCAAGGTCAGTAAAATGAGAACCCTGATTGTAGGAAGCAATATGCTGACTCTGTAAATCTGTTAGAGAGTGCTGTAAAGCATTATGAAGTGGTATATAACTCTAAGTGCTATTGCTATTGTAAGATGGATGGATTTAGTTACAGCAATGTATGTGTACTCTTGAAAGTCCTGGAAGAACAGATTAGGGATAGATTGTCATGGAGATCTATGTATTTTCTATCTATGTAAATCTGTGGATTTTCAATCTATGAGGTCAAAAATGACTTGATGGCACACAATCAATCAATCTTACTGATTTACATGTGATTATAGCAATCTGACATCAATTGGTTTATCATTTGAGATGAAACCATCAATTTATAAAGAAAGAGCGAGCAGCAGCCAGGGGAAACAATAAAACATTATCACAGGACTAGTATGAAACCTAAATGAGATAATATAAAACAGGATTTCAGAAAATAATATTCAGATCATCTAAAGGATTTCTGTTTTCTTGAAATTCTTTCATCTCAAAAATTGGAAGTATAAAATAGTCAATTAATCCTTATTTTTATATCTCTTCAGTTTCTACTCATTTCAAAGAGTTTCAGTGGGACACAATTCAAAGCCAATGTTGAACTGTCTTTACCCTTTCTATGAGGATTGTATACCAGATCCTTAATATTTGTAAGCTTCTTTGGTGGTGGTGGTGGTATTCTTTAGCATTTGTTCTATTTGATTGCAGGATCCATTTGTTTCTGCACAGCACTTCCCTAGTTCCGAATAGTGAAGCAATGGGGAGTATTGTTTAAAAGTCAGTTTGTCACAGAGACTGACTTTCATTTGTGTTTGACTGGCCCAAGGTCCCCAGCTGGCTTCTGTGCCTGAGGGATAGATAGCACTTGGATCTCCCCACTCCTCATCCATCACCTCAATTACTATGTCACACAGCTGTCTGTGAATATGTACACATCTTATATCTAGAAACTGAGTCATTGGTCCACAAACATAATTTTTAAATAAAACATAGTTTATTATTATTAATATTTTGGGTTCTTAATTGACTTGCTCTGTCTTCTCTTATTTGTCTCAAAAAAGGCTGAAGGAGTGACTTGCATCTGGCAAAAGGTAGCAAAATCTCTTACCTAGCTTGATGGTCTGCACTGTCGTACTTATGCTTGAAGATGGTTGTTTGCCAAAGTCAGGATACCTGAAACTGTAACTTCTGGCAGGGTTTTTCTCTCTGCACCGCTCCTTACCAGCTGCCACCTAGCCTGCTTAATTGCTCAAATTTATAGGCAGGAGCCGTGTCAGTCAAATCACAATGGAGGCAGATCCTTACATGAACAAGCAGCATCAAAGGTACTGGGCTAGAAAATGAGGTGCCCTTTTTCAATGCTTATTAACTTCAGGTGTATTGTTTGTTCTCTAGCATCACCTGATTGAAACAAAAGGAACACCTTGGTGGGGCTGCAGAATCTTACTAAGGAAAGAATGAGCACCCTACTGGATTCCCCCCCCCTCCCGCCTTTCATGGCATTTTCAAAGTCTTGCAATTCTGAACTGTGTGAAGTCAGTCTCTCAGTTATCCATTACGCATAGAAAAAAAAACCCAACTAAGTCCATTAGACATAAAAAAAGGATACACAAAGAAAATCCTGGGTTAACTTGAATGCTCTTGGCACATTTTTTACTTTGCATATATGGGATTTAGATTGCTTTCTTGTTTTGATTTTTGTGTAGTGATTATTGCAAGCATTATCTCTGTGTGTATATGTGTGCAGCTCTGGAGACGATCACCAGTGCATTTATTCGTTCATGCATTATTTAAAGTGTTTTTTTTTAACTCAGCCTAATCAAATATTCTGGATAGTGTAACAATTGAATAAACACATAAAAGCAGCATATAAGATTAATCAACCCACCCAAGAGGGATACCATGAAACAATAAACTAGAGTTAAAACTTTAACTCTAGTGGAATAGAGTTGTTTTAATCAATCAATGGAATGGCAAGAGAGAGGGATCAATATCCCTTAGGGAATGTGTGAAATTCCAAGGGTGTATATATTTTGATCACTATTTCTTTTTATGTAAAACATCCCAGAAATCTCATTTACAAGAATACCTTTCAGTCATCTCATTTGCTTTACTGTCAGTGGACAAGGAAGAAGCACCACCTGAAATATAAGAGAAAGAGGAAAGCAATTGCACACGTATCTTTATTTTTTATTTTATTTTTTATTTTTTATTTTATTTTTTATTTTTTATTTTATTTTAAAATTTATATACCGCCCCATCTCCGAAGACTCAGGGCGGTTCACAACAAAACAATAACATACAATTAAAACAGCCTATCTACAATTAAAACAGACTATCTAATTTTAAAATCCCATTTTTAAAATCCCATATTTAAAATCTAGGATCCTGACTCAACTATGTCTCCCAATACTAAGATTGGAATGAGCAACCAGAAGCCCTAGGGTTGCAAGCTCAACTTTCCTTTTTATGTCCCCAAGAATTCCTTCCATCCACAATTGTCAAGGCTCCTATCTTTTTATGATGAAAAATCATAAAATCAATGTTCTGAAATGGGTTTAAAATAATTTTAACAAGAAAGCCATCCGAATTCCCATTCCCCAAAAACCAGAAGACAAAGAAATCCTTCCCCACGCCACTGTGCCCATGTGCTTTACATGGCAAATTACAGAATTTCAGCCCCAGCCCTGACCAAGGATGTTAAACACAATTTTCAGCCAGCAAAGGGTGGTCTGTCTCTGCACTAAGGAAGTAGCACTATGCAGAACTAAGGGTCTCCCCCAAATCAAGACCCAAATATGGTAAGCCCCCTACTGTTCTCTCCCATAGTTGCAAATCCAAAAAGTCTGATTTACAGATGACAACTGGAAGGACTATTTTATAGACATCCTAAACTTGCCAGAATATTGGGCAGAATAAGGTAATACTGTCAGACAGTTTATCTGGCTTACCATGCCAGAAATGATTTAATGTGTTACACACACACACACACACACACATACTTGCTTGATCCTCCTCCCCCTTTTAAATTCTGTTGTATATAAATGTTGCCCTGGAAACTGCTATGCTGAATGGAAATGGTGATACTAGTGAGACTTAATATGTCTCATTCAAGAAAAAAATTGTTCCCAGTTTTCTTATCCTTCTAAGCTTCTGATAATGATCTCCCAAGATAAGAAAGCAACAATTTTCCTAATCGCCTTACTCCTTTGCATACATATCATCAGATTAGCTTATTACTGAGATGCATATCACATTTTTTTTTATTTGAAAAAAAATCAATGCAGCTTACAGTTAAAACTGAAAGACAGTAAACAAGCTAAAATCTGAAGGTGGGAATACTTTCTATCACATCCACTAATATGTGGAACATTATTCTCAACAGCTTTCTTCCAAAAGAGCAAATAAGAAAATCTAAATTGGTGAAGAGCTGAATCAGAGGTGTAGCTGCCTTTGGGAACTCAGGATCTTCCAATGAAAAAAAAAAGCAAGAAAATCAAAATTAAACTATATAGCACAGCAATAGCATTTAAACTTATATACTGCTTCACAGTGCTTTACAGCCCTCTCTAAAGCAGTTTACAGAGTCAGCATATTGCCCCCAACAATCTGGGTCCTCATTTTACCCACCTCAGAAGGATGGAAGGCTGAATCAACTTTGAGCCTGGTGAGATTTGAACTGCCAAATTGCAGTCAGCCAGCAGTCAGCAGCAGTAGCCTGTAATTCTGCATTCTAACCACTGCGCCACCGTAGCTCAAAATAATTGACAATTTAGAATACATTGCCATATGATATAAAATCAGTAGCTTATATGGTTTTAAAGGGGGAAGTATACAAATTAATGGAGGAAGAGCTATTGATGACAATTAACTATGATGGTTCCATAGACCCTCCACCTTCCAAGGCCAGCGAATCACAGAGCCTGCCAAACAATGCATCTCACTGGTGGAGGCACGGTTGGAAAGTGGACATACATAGAACTTCTTTATCTAATACTTTTTTATGTATTAATGGGTAACTTAATGAACTTACAATTATAGTACTATAAACAAGACATAAACCCAACAGATAAACTTAAAACAAGTCATAGCTTAGATGATCTATTTACTATTTCATAGAAAAAGTTTTATTAGTCAATGATCTATTTACTATTAAGGGGACTGAAGGTAATTCTGTTAATTACTTGACATTAAATGACAAAATGGGAAATGGAACCCATTTGACAAATGAACTTGTCAAATGCATTTCTAAAAATCTAAGTCCTGATAGCTCTAACACTGATGTGTTACATGTGTATTGTTCCAGCTTGGCTTCAGAAGTTCTGGGTGCTCCATCACTGGAGGCTTTTAAAGAAGAACTGGACAAACATTTGCCTGAAATAGTATAGGGTCTCCTGTTTGAGCAGGGGATTGGTCCCTTCCAACACTGATGTTTTACATTCTATGTTCCTTTTGTAAAGGTTCCTGTCATCATAGCTAAAACAGTTTAGCCACTCTGACAATTTTAACATTATCTTACAGGAGCGGGACTAGCCTCTTTGAACTAGACCTTTTGAAGAATTTCACTTTACTACTCCCTTTCCAAACTAGGGGATAAACAAATTCATTTCTGTTGTGCAATTATATCAAAAGGTGCCACATGACAACTTTTTATGCCAATAAAAATAAGTCAAAAATATAGCTTTAGATAATACCATTACATTTTCTGTAGAGACACAAGGCTTCTCCCATTCAGAACTGATTAATTGAAAGAGGGAAAACAAGTTCAATTACACAATGGGTTCATTATGTGTTTTCCATTTCCTATTTTGTCTTTTTCTCAGTGAACTTTTTATGTTTGAATTAATTGCAGATCAAGATCTGATAAGAACAATTCTGACACAATTCAAGTTTTCAAAAAGACAGTAATTTAAGGGAAGGGGGGCTGTAACTGACTACAGGGAGCATTTCACGCTTTAAAGATTTTTGCAAAATAATTTCATTTGGTTTAAGTCTATGGTAAATTAAATTACAATACATTGGGTTTATTTTTTGTTCTGACACCATGCCCATGTTTGTCCTGACCTTGGGTAGTTTATAGAGGCTTGGCTCCCCAAAACTTCACTACTCTTTGCTTAAGGCAAAACATGCGCCTGAGAGGGCTCTGCATGCCATCTGTGGCATGCATGCCATAGGTTCACCATCACAGCTCTAGTTGATCAAAACACGTTTAAACTGTGATACCCAATCTGTAACTGGTGTTTAAAAGATGGCCTGACTAATTCAGAATACAACGGAATAGTGATCTTGTGTCTTGGACGCTGGGTTTCATGTAATGTGACTTAAACACCACATTATGTTTCCCAGCAGCTTCCAACTGTGGGTTTGTATTTTGCTAGCAATCCATTAAGACACTCAGCAATCTTTTTTTTTTTAATATAAAAAGTTTTATTGGTCAAAAATAGACAAATATATGGCTTACAATAAGTAGAATTTTCAGTTATCTTTGCAGATAAAAT
>JAOYMU010000001.1:135976419-135991926 GCA_025802295.1 Psammodynastes pulverulentus | reverse complement strand
AAGGAAGGAAGGAAGGAAGGAAGGAAGGAAGGAAGGAAGGAAGGAAGGAAGGAAGGAAGGAAGGAAGGAAGGAACCAAAAACTGCAGGTTTTATGCAAAGCTGACAAATAGCTTTAAAAAGTTACCGCTGGCGATCTGACTTGTAAGTTGCTGTGAGCTCATCAAACATGGCACTATTCATTTCCATAAATGCCTTCAGCACATTGTATACTAATGCCACGATAGCCCTGTAAAATATGACAGATACTCATCAAACTGTTCAAAAAGGTTAGAAAACATTTTGTTGTAGATTTGTTCTGTGTTCATGTTTGCAATATTCAAATTCTTTTCAATTTACTCACAAAAGGTAAACAATTCTAATCTAATCTCAAAGGCCTTTGGACACCCTTGGAGACATCTCATTTGAATGATTCATGTCAGCTTCCATATCTACAATGTTTTAGGCTTTTGTGCATCTACAACATTATTAAAATTGATGAAACAAATTTTCTGGATGCACTGGACATAAAAGACAATTATTTTGTTTTGATATATGGCCTTTCTTTTTGTCCCCAAATCCATTAGGAACCCATGCTAATTTTCTGCAATACTAGAAAAGGAAATTTAGACCTATATTTCAAGTACAGGTACAAATTAGAAAAACAGATAGAAGATAAAATAGTTACTTGAAGGCACAAGAGAGAAACAAAACGCTTACATTTAAAATTGCATTTCCCACACTATAGTTTTTAAAAATATGGAACCTCAGAAAAAGATCTTTATTATAAAATTAAAAATACTGATTATTAGGCTCATACCTAAACATAGGTGGGCACTATTTGAAACTTTAGTTTCACATTCTTCTTCACAAGTTTTCTTTCACTTAAACATTTCTTATTCAGTTCCTCAGTCATTTTTAGTGCAGATCACACTGAATAAACAATACTTTATGAAAAGCACTGCGAAGATTTTTGTAAAAATAAACCTAATTAGGTTCCATCCAAAAATTACGCATTTTCAAGTAGCAAAGGGACACTTTATTCTTTGTCAGATGATTGAAATAATATTATGGCCTACATTTCCCTAGTTGGTGCTGTTATGCAAAATACTGAGTAAGTATAGTAAACTACTGATAACATTACCACCATTCATATGTATTCTCCATATTACAATACAAAATAAAGCACTGAATTCAAACAAACAAACAAATGTACTGAAAAATCAGCAGCAACAGCAACCACAACAACTTACGGATTCCAGTGTTCTTTGGAAATCCTGTATAAACTGGAAAACATGATAGGAAGTATTACATTGGAATTCTCCTCTATCAAACTCATTATGTATTCATTATTCCAATAGTAAAGTGCTCTTTCGGCCACCTTGAAATAAAAAAGAGAGTATTATTTTCAAAACTGCTTATGTCTAACTGCAAACAAAAGCAAGTAAAAAAAACTTGCCCAAAAAAAGAAATTAGAAAGGTAACACCCAAGTGACAATAACAGGAATTTGCTTATGTAGAGTAAATTTTCGTTGTCTCCCTCAGAAATCTGTCAAAATTTTCTCAACACAGGTAGAGATATTTGGTATACATGCATGTGCGAGTGCATACTGGGCCATAATTATCTGGCCCTTCAAATTGCATTACAATACTACATCCACCATCTTGCCAGTGTTGACCCCACCCCTACAAATACTTCCATGTTGGCGGGAGGAGAGAACAGAAAAAATAAAGTAAAAAATTTACTAGCTCAGAAGGGGATATGAGGCAAGGACGGAGTTCTCAGAACCACAACTGAAATATTATACATTATTTCCTATTCCAGATTATTGACTTCCAAGAAACTATCAAACTATCAAACAACCCCCCAGATTGGTTGGACTGGTATATACCAGAAGAAAAATGTTCTACAGAACATCAAAACATTACATCCTGCTAATTGTATGTAACTCCGATTAAATGCTCTTAATTATTTCTCTCTTTGGGGACCTGAAATATTAAATTACATCTGATGGAGTCTATTGACACAGAACGATGAGGGACAAAGAGTCCATTGTACTTAGTAAATGATGCATCTTTCACAATCATATATACATTTTCCATCTATCATTCTTCCCTATTCTATTAATTTTTCTATTATTTCCATGCTCACTGAGCAATTAAAAACAAACGTTTTTACACCTATCTCCATTTATTTTTCAGTAATCTGTAAGAATTTTATTAGAATGGATCCAATACTGATTCTTTCATAACAATCTCCTACTAGAAAGAAAAGGTGAGTGGTAGATGAATATGTGGAACTTGCTTTTCACAAACGGTACAAGTCTTGCATGAATAAAAACAAGAAACAAAATCCTGAACTTATTCACCTAAAAGGAACAAATATTGCTAATTTCATTATATTTTTCCAGCAAATAGAATTAACATTATTGTCCTTTAAAAATAATAGCAGTTATAATACTATTAATATCAGCAATTATTATTAATGTAATAATAATATCCCACAAAGCCATTTATATCTATCTGATTGAAATTTGTCCTCATATTTAATTTGTAATAATAGAAATTATAGATTTCTATAGATTCTGAAGAATTAGATCTAACGATTATGTCAATTCCAATCAGACTCCATATTGTGAAGCAATTTAAGTTATTTCCCAAACTCCAGTCTGAACTTAACCTTGCAGACATAACACATTTATAATAATTAGTATCATCTAGTTACAATACTAACCTGAAAATGAGGGCTAGAGACACATTTAGCTAATTGTTTAAATAATGGTTCCTGGATTTTGACAAACTGTGAAGGTTCAATCACATCCAATATTTCTTCCAGCTCTCCAAGGAACATGACCTAAAATAAAAAAATAAAATAAAATATGAAATACAAATATATTTTCCTTACAATCTATCTATTAACAAAGAAGCATCAATTCAATTGAATTTTATGAACAAAAATAACGTTCAATTACTAATACTAGCTGCAGTTATTGGGCTGTTTCTTAAGAAATACCGTAACTGCATTTTTAATTGATATCATTTAAAGCATGTTTCAATGTTGTTTTGTATTTCAGATTGGCACCTAATATTAAAAATAAGAGTAAATATTACTTTTAAGAACATCCTTTTACATTTCCAGACAGCATTAAGAAAGTATTGCTTTATTCCTACCATAATATGGGGCCTAATAATATTGTTCATGTAAAAATCTACACTGGAGTGAGGATGATAGAATGAAAAAACATTCATTATGACATTACAATACAAAATATACTCCTTAGGGATTAGTTGTCATGAACTTGCATGCAAGTAAATAAGGGGCAATGCAAATTTTGTTACTTTGACAAAAGTTCCATTTGCTATGGACAACCATATCTTTTTGTTTTCTTAGGAATTATATTCTTCACTGTATTATGAAATACAATTTATTTCTGTCCCAAGTTTACTCTTTTTCTTAGTAATGTATTTTAAATAGGAAAACAATCTAAGCTCATCAAATATACCTCTTTTTGACTGCACGTTTTCGGCCAGAATTTCATTAAACCTCTAATGACCTAAATTAAAGCAGAGAAAGTAAAACAGACCAATTAGAAATAATAATATACCAGTCCACAAAATTTTTATTCAATATTTTAAAATGTTCATCTGTGGATGTATTTCTTATATTTACAGGTTCTGTGAGTGAAGGGTCTTTCTCTAGAAACTGCACAATGCAATACGCCAACTGCAGAAACAAAAGAAAACATGAACATTAAAATCTTTAATTGAAAGGAAAACAAAAAAAGTTGTAAGTGACTGAACTTGATGCATAGTTTGTATTTCTTGATTCTTTCATTCTACTTTTTGCCACAATATCTTCCACCTTTCATTAACTGCAACTATAGTCTGGGGGATTCCTTTAAAACAGAACAAGGAGCAATGCATGAAGCTGTAATATAAAAGGACAGACTGGGGATTCCCATCTTCCTGCATTGCCTTGTCTGTTTGTAAGTGGGCTGTTTCACTACAAGCCATACTCTGCTGCCGCAAGCAAGACTGCAACATTTGTTCTAAATCACATTCCACAGAACAGGTTGTCCAGATAATACCAATCATGATGACTCATGTATAATTTAAACCAGGGGTGGGGAACGATGGCCCTTTTATGACTTGTGGACTTCCAATTGCCAGAATTCCTGAGCCAGCCATCGTTCCCCACCTCTGATTTAAACAGTAACTAGTAGTCCTTGATTTATCACCATTCATTTAGTGACTATTTAAAGTTACAATGGCACTGAAAAAAGTGGCCTGTGCCCATGGCAACATGATCAGACTTCAAACTTCAGAGGCTTGACAAGTGGCATATATTTATGACGGCTGCAGTGCCAAGAGTCATGTGATCATTTTTTGCGAGCCTTCTGACAAGCAAAGTCAATGGGGAAGCCAAATTCACTTAACGACCGTGTTGATAACTTAACAACTGCAGTGATTTAGTTGGCAAGAAAGGTAGTAAAACGGAGCAAAATTCACTTAACTTGCTTAGCAATAGAAATGTTGGGCTCAATTGTGGTGTGGTCACAAGTCAAGGAGTACCTGTGTGCCAGTGCATCTATATAAATGTGAATTTAATAACATTTACAATTCATCCCTAAAAAATTTGTCTTTAAGATACTTTTCCTTTACATTTTTGGCAGCATTCAGCACCTTCTCAGATCTTGTGAGATGAGTTAGTGGCTTTGTAGAAAATAGATATATGAAAAGCTAGCAAGGCTACATCTGCAGGAACGTTAGAGGAAACATTTACCAAACAATGCTTTCAATGATTGAGGAAAATGTTAGACATGCAGTATGGTAACAATTATTATCAGTTTAAGGAAAGAAGAATTTTATATAACCTAAAGTACAGGAACCAATCAGAATTCATGCTGGATATTTTGCCCATCATAATCACATTTCACACAAGTACAGTGGAACCTCGGGTCACGACCATAATCCGTTCCAGCACTTTGGTCGCAACCCGATTTGGTCGTGACCGGAAGCAAGACTGACTGCGCATGCGCGGACCGGAAGCAAGACTGACTGCGCATGCGCGGACCAAAAAAACGGTGCGACCACCCGATTTATTTGATCGCCACCCGAGGATGTGTTCGCGACCAGAGTCAAACATATCGTGGATTTTTTGGTCGGCACCCGATTTGGTCGTAATCAGAGGCGTTCGTGACCCGAGGTTCCACTGTAGTTCATTGTATAACATCAGAAACAAACTTTTTTTAGCTCTATCCAGTCTCCTTACTGGATAGAAGGGGTTGTTTTTAAAACATAAAGCATTCCTCTTATTTTCAATCGTTCCATTTCAGATACAACTTTCAACTGACATAGAATTCACCAAGAAGTAAATTAAGAAAGGGGGGAAAAAGTAGATTGTTATGACTGTTTGATTTTCCCCAATCAAATATGGGGACATATAAAACCCTGAATTTCCTACTTTGAAAGAAAAACAGTAGCTACTAGCAAACAGATACAGATATAGATAGATAGCTGCTTGATCCAGAACCTATTTTATTTTTGGTGGCAAAATCCATTCCATTTTTGTTGTCATCCAAATGTGCTAATTTCTAGGGGGAAGGGAGGGCTTCTGACTCCCCAAGCTGTATAAAGATTCAAAGTCTTTCTTTTGTAGCCTCAGAGCATCTTTCAAACAAGCTGTTGAATATTAGTGGTATGATTATTGTAAATCGGTGACAGTTTTCCATGATTTTAACATAGAATAAATGCATCAAAAGCATAAAATAGTTTAACTCTTAAAAATTTAAGGCAACCTACCCAGCTCTGAATTTCAATCATACTGATGTGGCTTAAATCTATGCAATTTCAATCATTGTGGCACAGTTACCAAAACATCATCCATCTTTCTATTAGATGTATCAATAGCAATAGTACTTAGTCTTATATACCACTTTACAGTGCTTTTACGGCCCTCTCTAAGCGGTTTACAGAGTCAGCATATTGCCAACAATGTAAGTCCTCATTTTATCCACCTTGGAAGGATGGAAGGCTGAGTCAACCTTGAGCCTGATGAGATTCGATCTGCCAGATGGCAGTCAGCAGAGGTAGCCAGCAATACTGCATTTCTAACCACTGCGCCAACGTACCTCTCAGTGCAACATTAAACTATGTTTTAAAAAGTCTTAGTAAGATCTAGTCCAGGGGTCTGCAACCTTAAACACTCAAAGAGCCATTTGGACCCGTTTCCACACAGAAAAGAAAACCTGGGTGGGCTTAGCCAATTTGTCACTCCCACCCAGTCAAATGACACCCCCCACCACACCAATGGTGGGATCACCCAACAGGGAGCCACAACAGAGGGCCCAAAGAGCCACATGTGGCTCCAGAGCCGCAGGTTGATGACCCGTCATCTAGTCAGACCACACTTTTTCTATCACTTTTTTAGCACTTATCAATGCAGATGTGATCTCTGTCACAATCTGATCATTTTAGATGGCTCTGAACCACATCAATTTCTTTCCTATGAAATGGATATTGAGCACACAATACTAGGTAAAAAGATGAGCTGTAAGTTGAAGTAAACCTCATTTTTAGCTTTCTAAAAAAATTAGTTTCTGAGTTTAAACGCTATCAATTTGCTCTGGTAATTTGGCATTTGCCTTTTTTTTTTATACTTGCTTTATACCTTCGCACAGACTTTCAAAGACTTGGATGTGAAAAAAGATTCAGTTTTAAGATAAAGACACCTTCAAGTCAAGTTTGATTCCTGCTGGCTGCACTAACCTATCCATGCTGTTTTCTTGGCAATACCTCTTGCTTTGCCCAGGATGTCTTTTGACTTCCCAGTCTAGTTTGTAATTTTAGTGTTTCCTCATGGCTTCCCTCCAAGAAGTAACCAGATTCAATCAAGACCTGACAATATATGGCAGGTGGTTGCTACTGATATTCTGTATTAGGGAACTTCAACTATTTTTATTGTAGAATATATTATTAAAACTTGTTTCAAGATTCTTTTTTTTTTTTCATTTTTAAAGAAAAGGTTACAAGTATTAAAAATAACATTTAAAAATGCTTGGTGTGATCTTGAAAGTTTAAGAACAGCTCTAGGTTACATAGAGGGCATTTTAAAATATCAAGATACATTACCAGTACCTTTTTAAGATTGAAGGCTGCATTTATCCTTTAAGTAATGTAATGGGGAAGTTCATTCCAAACAGAAGTTGAGAACTGAATACAAAAATGATTGAAGCCAGGCTAAAACCTAAATTTGATTTATTTAAACTTAAATTAAAATAATTTTAATAAGTATTTAGTATCTTCCCATATGTTTTAAAATATATAGACCCCCAGCTTTATTAGAAATAAAAAGTTAACAGCAATTGTTTGAGGGATTCTACTGAGATATTGAAGATATCTACAGATTGTACAATATAATGAAGTCGACAGTTTCAAATACCAAACATGACAAAGATTTTTATTTGAAAATTGGGAACGAGACTTTCTAAATAATGGGTGATAATAAAATGGACTAGAGATTTAGTTCCACTAACAACTCACATCTTAGATCAGTTTCATCTTCTGATCTACTATATAACTAGATTACTGTGACATGTTTTATAGCTTAAACTAACAATCCAATCAAATGTGGCCTATTCGATAAACCTAGTTTACAACAGTGAATGCTTTAGAACAATTTGTGGACCCAGCCTGTGCTTCTCTATGCATGGTAGTAAATTTCTTTTAACTTAATAATATTGTACAGTGTGTATGGAACAGAATGTGACACAGTTCTTACAAAAATGTAATACATAACATAGTACTTAAATTTCTACCTGTGCATGGAACAGTGATAGACTTCTAACAGTATGTAGAGGGATCAATACTTTCACCAAAAACTGTTTATGCTCTGCTTTAAGAGGTAAAGCAAAACCATTGATAATACTAGAAATAAGAAAAGAAGAAAAAAAATATTTATTTATTTGTTATATGATCTATAATTTGCTTTTCCTCCAAACTTATTGAACTCCATCTTCAATTTTATTCACATCACAAAAACCCTGTGAAGTAGGTTGAGTGCGACTAGTCCAAACCCAGTCAATGTCCATGGTGAAGAGTGGACCTGAACCCAGATCTCTCTGGGCCTTGTCCTATATTTTACTTATAATATATTCAATATACAATATACTGAAATCTGAAATGAGAAAAACTACTTCTGATCTGGCACAGCTGTAAGCAACTCCTTAAAGAGACATGTGTTTTCATGAAACTGCATAGAAGCTGTGTAGGTTTGAGAAAACACTCTGAATTCAGAAAATGTGATGGATATGTTATCAAAATACTACACATTCATAATCACTGATAACTTTTATACAGGATTAGACTCTGGAAAGCCCAACACATGTAAAGCAGTGCATATAATTCTATTTTGTTGATGATGATGACTGACTGATTTGCTGTTTTGACGGGTTTAATTCCTGAGACATTCTGTACTGTTCGCTTATGTACTTTGCCCATTTGCTATAACAGATCAGTCTATAAATACTGATAAATAACTAAGTTAAGCATAGAGACTTTTCTCTTACTATTATGGTCCAACACACAATCAGCCAGAAGTTTAGATGGGATTTGGCATTTTTGTCCACCTATTGATTCCTTCCTAAGGACCTTGAATTGGCAGATGTGGATATTTGATGATGTTAAAGGTATCGTAAGCAGGATGTACACTATGTGCACAATTATTAGGAAAGTGAGCATTTTCACCATATCATCATTTTTAGGCATATATTCCACCTCCAAACTATATAAGATTGAATGCTTTGTGGATATAAGCATATCAGGTGATGTATATTTGTGTAATGAGGGAGGGTCTGGCCTAAGGAGATCAACACCCTATATTAATTATCGGCATATTAGGTAGCTTCTTTGCCTCAGGCAAAATGGGCCAAAAAAGAGATTTAACTGACTCTGAAAAGTCAAAAATTGTAAAAAATCTTTTAGAGGGATGCAGCACTCTTGAAATTGCTAAAATATTGGGGCATGATCACAGAACCATCAAACGTTTTGTTGCAAATAGTCAACAGGGTCACAAGAAACGTGTTGAGAAAAAAAGACGCACCTTAACTGCCAAAGATTTGAGAAGAATCAAACATGAAGCTACCAGGAACCCATTATCCTCCAGTGCTGTCATATACCAGAATTGCAACCTACCTGCAGTGCCCAGAAGTACAAGGTGTTCAGCGCTCAGAGATATGGCCAAGGTAGGGAAGGAGGAAACCTGACCACCACTGAACAAGATACATAATGCACTATCATATATATCCAAGTACTCCACTGCTTGGCTAGCCAGTAAAGGCTTTAAAGATGAACAAATAATGACATGGTTCCCTTCTTTATCTGACCTAAACCCTATTGAGAACTTGTGGGCCCTTATTAAACAGGAGATTTACGGTGAAGGAAACAGTGACCTTTCTGAACAGTATCTGGGAGGCTGTGGTTACTGCTGCACAAAAGTCGATCATCAACAGACCAAGAAACTGACAGACTCCATGAATGGAAGGCTTATGACTGTTATTGAAAAGAAGGGTGGCTATATTGGTCACTGATTTTTTTTGAACTATCAGAAATGTTTGTACATTTTGAGTTGTTTGTTTATTATTCTCGCTTTAACAGGTGCAAATAAACACGTGAAATGGGCAAATTTTCATTTTTCATTTACTTGCGTAATAATCCTGCACACTAATAGCTGCCCAATAATTGTGCACATACAGATATTTTCCTAAGAAAGCCAAAACATCACTTTTACTTTCTTAAATATTCAGGTTTGAGGTTTATTAACCTTTTGGATTGACCGAGAGCACTGTGATTGTTCAATAATAAAATTAATCCTCCAAAATACAACTTGTCTAATAATTGTGCACACAGTGTAAACTGTTCCAAACAAATCTGCCTTTTGCAATTGATTGATGCTGATTTCGTCAATGCGGATGCTGTTCAAGTGGTGCTTCAGTTGTTTTGGGATTGCACCCAAGGCGCCTAATACTATTAGTATTACCTTTGCTTTCTTTTGCCATAGTCATTCTATTTCTATTTGCATATCTTTGTATTTTGTGATTTTCTTCCGCTCTTTCTCTTCTATTGCTGTCTCCTGGGACTACCATGTCCAGTATTCAGACTTTTTTGTCTTTCTTATTGACAGTTGTTAAATCTGGATACTGGATGTGGTGGTTCCAGTAATTATGTATCAGATTATTATTATCCATTATTCATATTTATATTCCACTTTTTCTTTGGGAATTCAAAAAGAGTATACAGGAAATTATTAAAGAGTAATTTCATTAGCTTTTAGAAAGACCCTGAAGACATATTTTGATGATGTTACCTAGTTTGGTAATGAAACATCTGCAAGAAAACAACCAAGCTCAGAGAGCACCAAGGACTCCATACATTTTTGTAAAGGCTTTGACTGATTTTAATTATTTTACTTCATTTGTTTTAATTGCCATTTTAACTATTTTAATGCATCAGTGTTGTTTTATATTTCTTGTAAAATACCAAGGGACTTTGGTACTAGGCAGTACATCAAATTAAATAAATTTAATTCAAATCAAATTAGGTTAAATCCTGGAAACAAGCTTTGGTCATTTGTTTTCTTGTCTTTTGAATGAATGAATGAATGATACAATGGAATGTAATTGTGTGATCTGGCATCTAAATTTAGTTTTTATATTACTTTTAATGAAGTAAGCATTTGCTAATGTATTAATAAATAAACATAGCTTTAATCTATAAACTCTGATGAAAGAGCAATATATTTACATATTATATTTACATCCTTAGTTATAAGAATGGGACTTCATTACCTTCCTAATATTTCCAGCAGTTCAGCCACACCATTGAAGTGTTCAGTTTCATAAACAAATCTGCAAAGCAAATTGCATACATTAAATGTTCATATTATTCAGTGATGCTATCATGTAACAACAAAAAAAAGTTTCTTGTGCCCTTATTTCCTTAAAACTTACCGTAAAAAAATATTATTAATCTGTTTTCTGATAAATGCTCTAAGACCAAGGAACTTGCCATAAATTCTGTGTAAGACTGTTTTTAAATAGTCCCGTTCCCGAGGATCTTCACTGTCAAATAGCTCCAAAAGCTAATAAAATAAAGAAAAACGCAACGGGTTACAGATGCTACTTGACTTGACGTTTTTAATATCTCTGAAATGCTTTATTCTATCCAAAACCTGCACTTTTCTTTCTGTTTACTATATTCCAAAATCACATTAGTTTTTATCATCACATTATTATTTTTTATCTTTCTAATTTTTGCCCTCTGTTTCTTTATTAGCACGTGATAGCAGAAGAGGGTCAATTCAGATTTCCTGCAGGTCTTAGGGTATATTCATACGAGGCAAGACATTCTGGCAAACTCTTGTATAAAATTCTTAGTCGTGGCATTTGCTATTTCTTGAACTTAGCTGTAATTCTCCAATATTAAACATTTATACAAAATATCCCCTGAATTGAATGAGCACAAGTAACTAAACATTACTATTCATCTTGATTAACAAAGGCTGGTATATTTATTAACACAATAAGTTTAAATAAAATAGAGCTCTGTACCTGTAATACAAATTTTTGATCTATATACTTTTTGGCAATGCTGGGCTGAAATTCTTGGCTTTCCAAAAATCGTATGAAAAATTCATATACAAGCTGCAAAAAATAACAACACAGGTTAGTCCAGACTGAATGCATGCTGCAATTCTATTGCACATATTAATACGTTGTTGTTTTGTAATTTTTGCTCAGAGAAAGTAATTTAACATAAAGATATAATTCGATCGTTTCAGCTGGCCATTTGCTGCCCCACCCATACAGAAGCCCTAAATGTTCCCCATGTACACAGTTTCTGTTGGTAATACTACTGTTCAATCCATTTTTAAAAAAAAAATATAAATCTAGACAAAGAGTGCTTTATTTCCATGTGTTCACATGAATCTTTGCGACTCAAATCTAGTGCTCATTAATTCCTATTTAACTATCATCAGAAGAACTCATGCTAATCATTCTCCACCTGTATACTTGTTCACTGAATTGTCAAATTACCCAGGAGTAATCATCAGCATATTCTTTTTGCCCTGTAGACTTTTGAAATCACATAAAATAATTACAACATTGAAGAGAATTAATTAAACTGTTTAGAGTCATATAATAGCAATCAGAAAATATTCAGGAGTATTATACACCACAGCAAGAGAGATGTCTCTTTCCACCTGAAGATCACTTACAGCTATATTCTCTTTCTTTAAAGTCTGAAGAATAAAAGAAATGGGACCCTGCTGTTTGAGTGGCCTGCCCTCCCTACTTAATTAGACCATTTCATTAGATCTGTCAGAAAAGGCATGCTCTAGGTGCCATCAGCTAAGGGCCAACATCTGACAGGTCCCAGGAAATGTGCATTCTCTGCCCAGATGCCCATCTCAGGGGACATTCTTCCCCAAAATAAGATGTCATTTTGATTTTCTGGAAAGCCCTTAAGAGCTGGTTATGTTGTCAGGCCTAGCGTTCCCAGGGACCCGGAGACATGTATAGATGGCTCCAATGCCAGCTATTTTTATTCTCTCTTTACTTCTTCTTTACTTAAGGTTTGTAAAACCTCTGTTCTTATAATATTTAAAATGTGTGGGGTTTTCTTGTATCTGTGGTTTTTATATGTGGTTTTACTCATTTGTTGTGCACCATCCAGTGTTGTCTTTGGTTTATTACAAACATCCCACCGCAGCTCCCCCAACCTCTGTGCAATCCCTCCCTATTAGTTTTGAGAGCTATGAAAGCATAGCTCTTCAGCAGGCATTTGGGGTTGCTTGAAGACTGTGCTAAATAAAATCACCTGTAAATGTGGCCATGATGCTTCAAGAGTGGGTTCATCTTCTTCTGGATCAAACTCATTGCTATCGCTTGGAGGAAGTGTTCGGAATATATTGCAAGAAACCTTGAAATGGCAAAGAGGAACGTTCACATTTCTACTACAAAAATCAGCCAGTTACAAGAGAGGAGATGCAGCAATTAAAATAGAATACTTTTTTTGATAATTTACAGATTATAAGAATTAATTCTATAAAAGATTCTGGAAAATTATTCTTAGATAGTAACAATTTATATGGCACTATATGATTAACAAGTGCATTAATGATTCTTGTCAGATTTTTTACTCTTTTATGAAAGTAAGTAATAGCTTCTGACAGCACTAAAGAGATTACATTTTTGCTACTACAGGTAGTCCTCAACTTACGACTACAATTGAGCCCAAAATTTATGTTGCTAAGTGAGATATTTGTTAAGTGAATTTTGTACTATTTTACGACTTTTCTTACCACATTTGTTAAGTGAATCACTGCAGTTGTTAAATTAGTAACAGAGTTGTTAAGTGAATCTGGTTTCCCCATTGAATCTGCTTATGAGAAGGTCACATGACCCCAGGATGCTGAAACCGTTATAAATGTGAGTTAGTTGTCAAGCATCCGAATACAAATCACAAGACCATGAGGATGCTGCAAGTCATAAATGTGAAAAATGGTCGTAAGTCACTTTTTTCAGTGCTGTTGAAACTTCAAATGGATTCTGTAGGAATTTGTACCACATATTTTTAATTCAATAAAGGAGAATATTTGGAGCTCAGGGTTGAAATAAGGGGCACCAAGAACCCCTAATTTGTAATCTAGGTCAAGTGAGAGTACAGGTCATCTTATGTCCACAATCGAGACCAGAATTTCCATTGTTAAGCAAGACAGATGTTAAGTGAATCACACCTGATTTTACTATTTTTTTACCACAGATATTCAGTGAATCAAAGCAGTTGTTAAGTGAATCACGAGGTTGTTAAGCAAATCTGGCTTCCCCCATTGACTTTGCTTATCAGAAGCTGGTTGGGAAGATTGTATATAGCAATCACATGACCTGGGAAGTGCCAACTGTCAAATACATCCTGGTTGCCAGGATTCCCAGTGCCCTATTTTGATCATGTGACCATGAAATGCTGCAAACATTGTAAGCATGAGGACTGGTTGTAAGCCACTTTTTTCAGTCACTGTAACTCTTGAGGACTACTGTACTGCATCCAAATCCATTTCACTGGTATTCAAGTTTCAGTAGGACAGGGTTTATCAGCCAGCATGACTGGCTGGGGAATTCTGGAATTGACATCCACCCATCTTAGAGTTGCCCAGGTTGGGTAAGATTAGAATAAGAAGTTTAAATGGCACAAAAACCGTACCAGGATTTGAAATGAAGCCCCCACCTCTCTGTCTTGCTCTCTCTCATATACATCTATAACTAATGCTATGAGTTTGAAAACAACATATTTTCATTTACATTTTAATATATAAAAACTGAGGACTAGAATTCCTCATTGCTTGCTTTGGCTCTCTTGTTTCTAGCTTTTAATTGCATCATAAAAAGTATATATGATATTACAGAAGTTTCAAATTTTAATGCCATTTTACTTTGCAAATATTTTATTTTGTTCATTTCAGTCATGTTTATTTTTCCCATGGTTTTACTGTGACTTGAATCAAACATTCATTATACAGCGGGACACTTTACACACACACACACACACACACACACACACACACACACCCTAATAACAGCAAAAAAGTAAATTGTCCTCAATTTGAACTTGATTCAACTGCAATCTTGCAGTTTTGTTGTTAAGGATCCAGTTGTCACTGCCTTTTTCTAGGATATTTTTTTCCAATTTACCAGTCCTGCCAATGACATTGGTATTCCCTGCTTATCAAATTAGCCAATACTGAGTAAATGCTATCACTTGTTGAAGTATAGCATTAATATAGAGTATTTAAAAGTTTATTATTAATTTGAAGTAATGAATAATAATTCATACACTTATATATATATATATAAATAAAAGAAATATAACTGTGGGATTTGATAGGCATTTCAGATTTTTATCTAATACAATAAACAGCAACCACTTCCAATTAAAACACAGATACTGAGAAACAGTGACTAAGAATAAATTGTTCTGCATCTCCTCACCACAAGAGGGTGCATTCTAATATACTGCTAGTAAAAAGAAGATTATTTTTTCTGAGATCTTTAGAATGTATCTCACATAGCATGTTGTTTTCAGAAGAAAGAAGTCTTATAATTAGTAATAAATACCATAATATATATAATCTTTCTTTGGACATATCTGTTAACAGAATCTATGTTCTGTTTTCTATAAATTAAGACCCATCTCACAGAAACAATGTCAGCTATTCATACTGTTTGACTAGGTATGGACAAGAGTCAATCAAATTAGGCACATTGGGAGAAATGAAGAAGGATTTCCTACAAAGACTGTTTCCAATAGTTTACTGTTCCAATGGACATAGTATTTGTCATTTATTCCTACAAATATAACTTAATAAGAGCCACAGTGGCGCAGTGGTTAGAATGCAGTACTGCAGGCTACTTCTGCTGCCTGCAATTTGGCAGATCGAATCTCACCAGGCTCAAGGTTGACTCAGCCTTCCATCC